>BPTQ01000004.1:272223472-272333815 GCA_019973895.1 Chrysanthemum seticuspe
TGGCTCCGGAAAAATGGTCGTAAAACGGTGTACGTCGATCGTTAGAGAACGAACTCGACGGTTTTGGAAAGTTTGTATCGATATCTAAAAGTTTCAGTTCAGGAGTTTTCGTTCAAAAGGTCTCGATCATAAAGATATCAAAGGCTAAAGATGGTGGTTTTTGTGAATTGTGTGCAGAAAATGAGTTTCGGCCAATGTTTGAACATCCGTAAATAACTAACCATAACTCCGCTTGACAAACGGCTTTTTGTTTTGAAAAATATGGCCGATGAACTTGATTTTACTAGAAGACACTTTGCTATAAAAAGTTTTGCATCATGGGTAAAAACTGCCGCAAACATGGACGATATAGCTAATGAAAAACTTGTTACGTCAAAAATAATATAGTTTTTCAGAAATTAATACTTACGGCAACTTTATGAAAACGGCCATATATTTGTCGTTTTAACTCCGTTTTCTACGTAAAATATGTCCTTAGCTTCGTATCGAAGTAAACTAATATATTTTTGACTAGTCGAAATAATTTGTGAAGCTTAAGGCTCGTTTTTGACCCGAAATATACAAAAACTGCATGCTGTCAATTTCAGAAAATAATACGTGTCGGTGTCAAACTTTAAAAATTCACCACGGCTTCGTTATAACTCCGTTTTTATCCGTTCAAAAGGCCACGGATTCGTTTTAAAGTATATTTTCTAAATCTCAAGACCAAACTTTCGTACAAACTGTTGGTTTTTCCAGAATTTCATTTTAAGGACAGAACGTTATATATAGTTTACGAAAATAGTTTTTCTCGGACAAAACCTATTCTAATCCCTTCAAATCAACTCCAAAACTAATCTAATCCTACCATACACCTTCTTAGGGTGTCATGGGTTCCTAATCACCATCAAGACCAAAGAATAACTTGGGAATAATTATAGGATGACTATTAAGTATATAAAACCTTAAAATCAAGAAATAAATGGTATAAACTACATAGCATGCATATGAGCTTCAAAAATGATAAGAATCATATGAAAATGATAAGGAAACATAAGGATGATAAAAACATGCTTACTAGTGATATGAAGAGGTGTAGGTAACCAAGGTTTACTTAGATATCCTTGGTTTTTATTTCAAAACCATGAAAAAGGATATGATCTAGGTTGAAATAACACTTGATTTAGCAAAAAAAATTTGATCCCTTGGTTGCTCTTTGCTTGTGACCGGTTCTAGAGCCAAAAGAAAGATGAGAGAAACTTTTCTAAAACACTTTGATAATAAGGAATTGTGTGAGAAATATTTTGAGTCATGTAAGACTTTTGTACCAAAGAATTATTAGTAGACATGATATTAAATGAACCTTGCCACATTAATTGCCTCCCCTCCTTAGATCCGGTTCTTAGGGGATTTGGTTTCCCCATTACATATTTTTTTTTTTCTTTTTTTTTTTTTTTAAAACATTAACTTGTATATTTTGTAAAACTTTGATAAAATGGTATAAATAAAAAGGTGTAAAGTGTAGAGAAATGTACAAGTAAGTTTTTATTAGATCAAAATAGAGTGTATTGAGATGATAAAAATTATAAAAATACTTTCCTTGTGAAAATTGGGTGATAAAATAATTATCGTAAAATTTTTAAGAAAACGACGTAATAATTAAACTTTAATGATTAAAATACCAAATAAATTTGAAACACTAGGAAAACTAAAAATATAGTTTTTATGAACTAAATGTAAGTTTAAAAATACCTCGGGATCATTTTTGAAAGTAACGGATTAAATGTTAAAATAAAAACTCACGCGATAAAAATTATTAAACATAAAAATTACGCGTTGAAAGGTGAAAATGGAATGTCGTGAATGTACTAATGAAATGCACATGATGTCAATGAAATGTAGACTAATCATAGTCCATATGAAATGTAAGTGATGTCATGATCTTGAATTCGCCGCTAAACCTCCAAGGTTACGCGAATTTGAACCAAGTAAACCAAGTTTACTAAAATGTTGAAATAATGAGACATGAACGGTGTCGAGAAATGACCTGAAAGTACGGATTGTCACATTATTGTTGTTGTTGTGAGGTATGATTTTAGTTGTGAATGCGGTCGCTTTACTACGAGTGTTTGATATAAAAGAGAAAAAATTGAGTTGACGTGATGTAACGGGACTGTTTGGTTTCTTTTGTGGTCACTGTTACTATTAGCTAATAAAATTTGATTTTGTTCAAGACCCTGTGTCCCAAATATTGATTTCCTTTTCTTATCTTTTTTTGACTTGGTCACAAGAGTGTGTTTAGTTAAAAAAATATTTTGTACAGAAAATAAAAATTATATTTAAATCAAATGTTTTTCATCAAATTTTTTATGAAACTGAAAATTTATATTTTTCATTTTAATAACTGAAACTACAAAACATATATTTTTTTTTATTTTTCTTATTTCCTTTGTAACCTCCTTGTTTTATTAAGATATAAAATAATATCATATGAACATGTTTTTTATTTTTCGTGTCTCCCTTTTCTTTAGATTTTCTTTTTAATATTTTGAAAAAGAAAAAGAAAAAAAGGTTCTGTGCAGTAGTAACCGCCCTTCACTTTATGCCACCTCACCCAAAAACCACTCCATGTCGCCCGCCCATTGGAAATCAAATCAAATCAAAAACTTTAAAAATAAAACCCCGGTCCTTTTTTTCCTCCCTTCGTAGGTTAAACCAAATCAAACAAATGGCAATCTCGTAAAACAATTAAAAAACAAAGGACCAAACCGTAACACTAACAAAAATAACAACTTTCAGTTCCTAACAGACAGCTGCTTATAAACAACAACTAACCCTTTTTTGTCAATTCATCTTCCGTCAATGGACAACGACGAGGTAACTATTATTTCCACCGCCACGTCATCATCATCACCGATGAATGTCACCGTTACTTTATCATCTCTCACCTAACTGTCTTTTTTTTTTTTTAGTCTAACCGTTTTTTTTAATGTTGATCTTGTTATGTTTTGGTTACATTTTGTGTGTGTTTTGAGTGTGTGTGTGTGTTTTTGTGGTTTGTAGAGAATAATGGCTTTGAAGAAAGCTTATGCGGATATAATACTGAATACTGCGAAAGAAGCGGCTGCCAGGATTATGGTTTCGGAGCGAAAAGCCGCGCGGTTTGAGTACGAGCTTAAGACCGCCAAAGATGATGCAGTGAAGATGCTTTTGAGACTTAAGCAGATGATGGATTTTAAGGTATGGATGATTTTTTTTTTTTTTTTTTTTTGAATTGTGGTTTTTGGTTGCGGATAGTTAGTTCGATGAGTTGAATTTGTGTTTGAATTAGGGTTTGTGTTTGTAGGTTTTGGATTGTTTGGAATTGTAAGTGTTTTTTTGGAAATGAATGTTTTTGTTGAGTTGTTATGTTTCGGGTTGTGAATTTTGTTTAAGGATTATAATAATAGGTGATTAACGGAGTGTAGGTGTATTTGAATTATGTGTTATTAAGTCTTTGGTGTGTAAATGTTAGTTTTCGTGGTTTCGAGTCTTGAATTTGGCTGAAAAATGGGCGTAATTTGGGGATTTTCTCGATATATGACGAAATTTAGTCATTTTAGAGACCGATGATTGTTTGTATCGTTTGGTAGGTTTTAGGAGAAGTTCCGCACTGAATGGGGTGATTAAAGGAGTGTAAGTTAAGTTGGAGTATGTGTTACCGTATAAAGTATTTAGAGTGGAAATGTTGGTTTTTGTGGTTTTGAGTCTTGAATTAAGTTGAAGAGCTGGCGTAATTTGGGGATCTGCTCGAGGTATGACGAACATTGGGCATTTTAGAGACCAGGGTATGTCTTCGGTAGTTCAGGTGAAGTTTTTGCACTAAATGGTTCATGAGTCATGTGTGTGAATGTGGCATGTAGCTACCTGATAATGAATGACTTGAGTATACCGAAGTTGTAGCTTATAAGATGTGTTTTTAATGGCTTTGGTCTACATTGATTTCATGTTGGAGGTTAAGAGTTACATTTTTCTTATAGGTCTATGCTTAATGTTATGGGATCCATATGTAATTGAGCATGTCCTTATAGTTGTGATCGAGGTTTGTGTTGACTGAGACATGTTAAAGGGATTTAGGATAATTGTTCTTTTGATTGAAGAATTACAGTAATTGGAGATTAGACAAGTGTAGCTAAATAAAAACATTGTGGTATGATGTCTTTGGTCTAGAATATAGTTTTGGTGTTTTCTCGATACAGGACACGATTTTCTTGATTTATTTGATTTGTTGATTGATGAGGTCCGAGGGGCATTTTGTAGACAGATAGGAAGGGTTTACTTAAATTGTTATCTTCGGATGTTATCTTGATTTGATGATTAGAGATTATACGATTATGTTGGTTATTTTAACCTTTTACCGTGAAATTATTAAGTTTTTGGTGTAAATTCTTGGCCTTTTGTGGTTTAAGTACTATATTTAGTTGAAGAGTGGATGTAATTTGGGGGTTATCTGACTTTGGTTTTTTGGTTAGTTGATTGATGAGGAACACTTTCGAGACTTTGGTAAATTCATTAGAATTGTAGTTGAGTTATACTATATGAAGGATTTAGCATTTTTTTTTTGAGTTGTATAAATGACTAAAGAATCACAATGATTAGAGATCGGATGAGTGCAGCTAATTTGAATCATCCTGCTACGATGTTTCAGGTATAGATTCTTAGATTTTGTGATTTAAGCCTTGATTTAAGTTGAAGAGTGCATATATTGGTGCCTTTTTTTTTTCTTCATATGTGACAAGATTTCTTTATGCTTTAGTTTGTTAACTGTTGAGGCGTGAGGGGCATTTCAGAGACAGATGTTCATTTCATTAATTTGGTGTTTTCGGTAGAATGCTGCATTATATGATTTCGGATAAAGATTATATGGTTATCTCAATTAGATGTATATGAATTCCATCTTTGGTCTCGTGTTGTAGCTCATAATACGTGTTTTTACATTTTAATGGGTTGGATCTACTTTTGATTCATGTTGGTTACAAATAATTGTTTCTTTTTCATAGGTCTGCACTCATTTTTGCGTGATATATGGGTAATGTAACAGATCATTATAGTTGTGATTGAGGTTGTTTGAGCGTGAGACCAGGTAGGATGATTATTTCCAACTGTCAATTTCATCTGCATTGGCCTATTAAAAGTTAGTATTGGAAGTCCATATGTAGTTTTGGAATGTCTATGAGTATAATTTGGTTTATGGAGAAAAAGAGAAATCGTAGTGGATTCTTACCTTGGATATCCGGTTTTCTATTATAAACTTCTCATGGTTTTTTCTTAAGTAGGTTAATTCTTGTAAGCATAAGTACAAACAACTCATATAAGAATTTACGAGACTGGTTGTTACTTACTGGTAAGAAAACTTGTAACACACCACGTGCAGTTTAATCGAACATGTTAAAAGTAAAAACACAATAAATACATCACTTAGTGTAGTGTCTGAAGGGAAAGCTCTTTGGTTCGAATAAGAGTACTTCAGAGACTCTAGCAGCTGATGGATTATTTCCAAGGTATAAACACACATTACTGACTTTTGTTATTGTTAAGACATGGGGTTAACTTTGATGAATTACATCAGATATCATATTTTCTATGTATATATCTATCACAGATTTCCCTACAGTAAGCTGAAACTTACAAACACAAATAAAATCATACTAGCAGGGTACCTGCCCAGTGCGGCGGCGGGTACCCTGTGACTATATTTTTCAGCGAGCAAATTTTATTCAGTTAAATGTTTTTCTAACAAACATATAAAGAATCTCTGCAAAAAAAGTACCCGTAAGAGTTGAGGAGTGAAAATGAGGGTATATTGAGAGACTATTTTTGTGTGTGAGAGATATGAAATGGTAGTGAATTTATATGGTGGATGCAGTTACATATGTTTAATAATCATTATTGATAGTAATGATTTTTAGTGGTTACACGTTTTTAATAATTATTGAAGGGCTGTTACAATGAAGATTAAATGAGCTGTTACAATGTTAAAATGATATTGATGACTATCAAAAGACAATATTTCCATAACAAGCAAGTTTAAGAGTCTGAATTTTAAGCCTTGCTAATAATGGAATAGTCCCAAATGCTTTATAAGGTAGTAGAGATTAGATCGACAAACTAGTTATTTTATGGTACCTGTCAAAGAAATTAACAACACAATAATAGCATCACTAACTTGGAAAACATTCCTACTGTGCAGTTTTCCAAGTTTTTTTTTTTTTTTTTTTTTTTTTTTTTTTTTTTTAATTTTAATTTATTTATTTTTTTTACCCAAAAAAACTTGGAAAACTGCACAGTAGGAATGTTCTTATTCCTTTGCAATTTCTCCCCCCCCACCCCCCCCCCCCCCCCCCCTTTTTTTTTTGGTGATTTTAAAGTGTCGAATTTGTTGCTTTTATGTTCAGAAGGAAAGAGTAAAGGACTACACACGTACACATTTAGTCCGAAAAAAAGGTTTACAAGGCATAATCAGATACTTAGTTTAAAAGTTCAAATATTAGGCGCACATCTAAAGGGTTGGATATATGTTTTACCGACGCATATTAATGGACACACACACTTGCACGTTTACTAGGTGGGGCTGTGTGGAAGGAAAGGAATTCTATAGTTGTGAAGGTGCATGAGAATAATAGAGCGTCTTGATGCACAAATGTACGATTAATAGGGTCTAATGATTTTATGAACCAATGGAAGTGAAACAACGACTAAAATTTAGCCCGAGTTGTGATCTAAAGACACCAATGAGGACAAGATCTTGACTTGGACAATGGAAGCAATGCCTCGTGTATACGTTTATACATATTTATGATTGTAACCGTGATGAGTATTATATGTTAGAAGCTTTACATCAGAACATACCCGAATCAGGGTGAGTATTATTTGTCGTAAGAAAAGTGAATGTAGAAAGTTGTGTCTTGTACTTTGTTTTTGTTATACCTTTTGAGCGATAGGCTTGTTTAGTTTGGCACAGAGGAAATACAGTAGTTAATTTTATGCGAATTCGTATTTCATTTTTACGGTTTTGCACGTCCAATTTATGAAACCTGATACATAACTGTTTAAAAATCTTGCAGATTAGTGAAGCAGCAGTCACATCCTGTACACAACAAAAGAAAATTCAGGAACTCGAGGCACAACTTCAGGAAGCTGAAGACATAGTAAAAGACCTCAGGGAGGAGCTGAGAGCAGTTGAGGCGCAACTTGCAAGATTTACTAAAATCAAAGAAGTAAAGCATCCGGTACAAGTAGACTATGTATCAACTCCTGAACCTATTGTATTTCCTCCCTCCGTAGTAAAACCCATTTCCAATAACCAAACAAACAAAAGCCAGAGTTTATATAAATCTTTGTTCCCTTTAAAGAAGTCTTTACTTAGTAACGCGGATTTACCTTCAATTATCTCGAGAAGCAAAGAAACTGAGCTTTATAGGAACGGGTGTACTCAAAGAATCCGCGCATGTGAACGGATCCCTTTAGATAAAAAGTTACCATTTCCTGTGAAAATGAATGACTATAAGAACATGGACAAAAAGGATGAAGTACTAGAGAAAGATATAGTTTTGGAGCAAGTAAAGGAGATGGATATTGCAGCTGGTAATTCATGTGAACTGACCCCATTGGATAAAAAGTTATCATTTTCCGTGAAAACGAATGACAATAATAACCCGAAGTCAATTTCCAAAGAGGATGAAGTACCGGGGAAAGAAATAGTTTTGGTGCAAGTAAAGGAGATGGATATAGCAGCTGATAATTCATGTCTGACTTCCCCAAGTTCAGTCAAACATACAAACGATACAACCATAGAGGAAAACTCAAAAGAGTGTAAAGCTATTGTTAAAGACTTGGAAATAACGTGCAATAGTCAAAGCACAAGTCAAGAGGAACTTATGTCTACGAGTCAAGAAAAAGATAAGGTGGATCCGCCATTAAAAAGTTCAGAGACAGAGGTTTCTAAGACCGAGGTTCAGAGTCAGCCTTCGACTGATAGAGTTATAAAGCTTACGTTCCAGAGGAAGAGAAAAAGAGGGGCTACGATTGATGGAAGTGCCTCTAGCGAAATGAGCCAAGAGAACCAATCAGCTCCTGTGAGCCCTGTGAAGGTGAACTTGATAGGAGAATCTACTCCAGAAAAGAAACGCTTAGAACAGGTTGCACACCAGGTTGGTAATTACTATTCATTGCAAACTTTTTGCTTAGAGGTGGCAGTTTTTTACCCATTACTAGTGTTATGGGTCAATTTAAGTTGTGGGAAAAGTCTATCTATAATGCATAACATCTTCTGAATCGTGATAATTTATAGATTTAGATTATATGAGTAATATTTTTGTTTCTGTAATCATAATTAGCCTGAACCCACTCTGACCACTTACCTGAACTCCCCATCTTCCTACCTCTAGTTTCTATGTTTGTTAATCATTCAGATTCTAGATCTTAGAATATAGTATGGATAACCTAAGATATTTGCTTCTCGGTGATAGTAATACCATACATGCACATACTTAAAAAAAAAAATCCTTTCATTATGTAAAGAATCAAAAAAGCAGATTTGACCCATTAGTGTAATAGTGTTAAGTGTTAACATATTTCTGATCCAACCGCGCTGAGGTCCCAATTTAAAAGGAAAATCTGTTGGAAACGAGGAACTGCACCATATGTTTCCGGTTGTATATTGGTTAGGACCAGTAGCGGTCCTGCTAATCGATACAAATGGAATTATGCATAGCTGTTAATATGTTTTTTCTCTCAGTAACTACTCATTGAGTCATTGACAGTGTTTTTTCTTTTAGGTTATAGTTTGACAGTGTGCTTGGTTGATGTGTCAACTTTCACTGAAAGTGCAAGAAATAAACACATTATGCTATAAAATCATAAATCGAGATAGAAGAATTTTTCATACAGTTAGACTAATGTGGTTGTGGTCTTTTGGAATACCTATTTTATCATGTGTTTCTGTAGTTCATATTTGGAGTCCAAATTCTGCTTGTCTTTTTGTTAAGATAATCTGTTTGACCTTGATGATAGTAATATAAGTCAAGCTTGTGAAGGTGACTGTTAATCAGCTGATTTATAGCTTTGCTTAGAGAATTTATCCATTCATTACTACGAATCAAGTCCAAAATGTGTTTCTTGTAAGCGCTTAATGTATTCAGAGACTAGGTCCAAAAATACTGCTGATATGTCTTAAATCTTGCTGCTAGGGAATGATACTCCAGACTCGATTTTATCTGCCCGACCAGTTAGGAACATGCCTTGTTAAATGGTTAAACCCCTGAATTTAAAAAGAGGGTGACCTCATTGCTCATCTCAGGGGTCCGTGCCTTGTCACTTATAGACGGGGTCATGCTTCCCCCAGCTCATCTTCTTGAACTTAGAGAATATCCAAAGCCCTTATTCAAATGCCTAAGTGCGGCTAATACAAAGGACACGTCTAAGAACTTGAGGCTGAAGTGTTCAAGCACTTAAGGCTGAAGTGTTCAAGCACTTAAGGCTAGAAGCTAAGAAGGACAATAAATGACAAAAGAAAAATCTTTGATGTAGTTGAGCAAAAGAGTTGTTCATTGTATTCAAGAAACTGCCCAAAGGGTTGCAATGTAAGCATGTTCTAAGGATCAAAAGCAACCCTGAGTGTATTCAAATTCAGAATGAATATGACCTCTTATCTCTTCATTTCGAATATTACATTATCATTATCACGATATACGGGATAATTTCTATATCATATTTAAAACTTAGTCATTTATACAATTCAACAAAAGAATATACAAAAAAGTGTTTGTGGCTCGACCGGACCCATTTTGATCTGTTACCAAACTCGACCACTTTACCTCCCTCAAGTATTTCTGGTAGATGGATATTGGAACTTGTTGATGTGTTTACACTTAAAAGTCGAGACTTTAATTTGTTTGTGTCTGAGTCTTGAGGTGTTTCTTCCTATAACACATACTCATTTACCCGTTGCCTTATTGGCTGAACCATTAAAATATCTCTGCTGTTTGTGTATATTTGTCTGTTGTTCCTGTTATGCTTCGTTATATTCAGCAAATAATTTCCCCAAGGAAAACTCTCCTCGTGTAGCACCACATATGTCCTGTTTAGACCCTCTTTTTCTAATTAGTTAACTTTCAGATAGTTTTATGCTTTTGTGTCATAGACTATAATGACATATTTGAGCTTCGTTTTATGCAGCTTATATCTTTATCAGATAAAAATTGCTGGTGATCAACCACAAGGAAGAAATAACAGATGGTAGTTTGCGGGAAGGACATCAAAACACAATGTTAGATATATTGAAAGACTATAACTTTACTGGTCCGTGTACAAACTGTAGCCTATGCGGTATTCTCTACTGCTCAAAATTTTCTGCCTTTGAATCCTTAGTTATAGCTTTCTAAACCATGAATGTTTTTGCATAGTTTTGGTTCTTTGGGTTGGAGCCATTGTATCGTGCTGTCTTGTTCAGAATGGAACATTTAAGGCATTTCATGTCTTGCTAGTTGAGAAAATATCCGAAAATTGTGGTTATCTTGTTAAAATGAGATGAAAAATCTATTATTGGGAAAATTGTGGTTTATCTTGTTGAGATGAGTTGAAAATTCGATGCACGAAAAATGCATAAAGAATAACATGCAGTGACTGATTTACAAAACAATATGCAGTTAAACTATAGACTTATTATAGTTTCTTTTTATTTTGTCCTAACAAATTTGAAATTTATAACTCTTAATCAAGTACTACTACTAAAAGCATGTATGAATGAATAGTTATGATCTATAATGGGATGAAGAGTATAATTTAAGCAAATGTTATTAAAATCTATCTTCAGCTGGTAGTATAATAATTTCTAATTACTAAGAAATTAATTTTATTGATGCAACATCTGATTGTTAAGTATACATAACATTGTCATGCAACAATGATTGTGGTTATCAAGGTTAAAATGATTGTGGTTCCACTCATTTTTTGAAAGTAATTAATACGCCACCAAATTACATATTTATCTTCGTTTACAACAATTCTGATCAAATTTAATTCGGATAATTATCAAACGGTAAGCTAACATTAACATATTAAACTAATACAAATAAAAAGTCAGTCGTGAAATTTCAATTTTATCGTTCTAAATTACTTTCAATAATATAAATCCATACTTAAAATAATGGTTTAATCGGCATATCACAACAAACTTTTCATTCGATTTGCTTGTATAAGTTAGAGTTAGTTTGTCGTTTAATTTTATAGTTTTCGGACATAAAATTGTCCGGAATTGGTATAAACGAAAACAAACATATAGTTGGACGGCCTATAATTTCATTTCAGTAAATGAGTGACCTATATGTTAAAAGTTGAAAACTTGGATGGCCTCCACATACATTATCCCAATTAAATTTGATATTTTATATTATGCTTCAAAAAATTATCAATACTTTTAGAAAAATAAAAATAATAATAAAAATTATCTACTCATTATCAAGCAACATTTTTTCTTCAACTAAGGTGGGTTTTCGTTAACCGTAATGATGATCAGCATTCAATGAAAATTGGAATCATAAGCCCACAAACCTTCTGGAAATTTGCATACTCATATTGAGATTTGTGAACTATAGGTGTACCAAAAATGTTACCGATATTTTATCACCTTATCAAAGACAATGATATACCTGAACTGACTCATATAAACTGGACCCTTACGCGTAGAGACGGGCATGAATTCATAGAAATAATATTGTTGTGATTAAGTTTCTAGCTAGGTGGCCAAAACCCATAAATTACTTTTTTTAGCTCCAACGAGTGTGGAAACCCGCGCGATGCAGCGGGATTGGCTTCAAAGGACTTATTTTGTAGCGACACTTAAACCTTAGAGACTAATTTTGCCAGGTTGCTATAGTTAGCAATTAATTCTACAAGACTTACCTTGCAACGCCCTTTAAACCTTAGGGGCTGTTTTTGCCAAGTTGTAAAACTTTGCATTTAATGTTTGGACTTACTTTGCAGCGCTACTTGAACCTCAGAGACTATTTCTGCCAAGTTAGAAAACTTTGCATTAAATGCTTGCTTTGCTTGGCTTGCTTTGCCTACACTGTGTACGCTTTTTAGTACTCCCTCCGTCTCAAATTAATTGTCCATATTACCTTTTTTGGATGTCTCAAAAAAATTGTCCACATTCTTTTTTTAAGTGATAAATAGAGAATTTAGTTGAGGAATATTCCTTATAAGTGGTTGAAAATTGCTATGGTCTCACTTTTATTAAACTTGATGAGTTTTGTCTCCTGACAATAATTTTGAGACGGAGAAAGTATATTATACAAATTCCTTGATCACAAACTTACCCAATAAATGAATTCTATTTCCTATAAAAAGAATGTACCATTTTATCTGACATACAGGTTAATGACAATTCTGACTCTTTATTAAATAGGTAAGATAAGATGTTTCTTCATAACTCACATTAGAAAAGTTATATAAGAAAACAATATCAAATAAATTGAATGATCTTTAGCTCAATTAAAACATGTATTTTTAGTTTTTTATTTATTTTTTAAGGGGGTGTCTAACAATCGCTAGAGGCCATCGGCTAAACTGCATTCATTAATCACAAATTTTCTTTTAAATTATAAATAATTTCGTGTCTCAAAATTAATGCTTCGAAGTACCTTCTTTTGATTTTGGTACTCACTTTTTGGGGTAGTAATGTAGTATAGCCAAAAATAATTGTAAAATAAGAAATTTATGGCAACATCTTGATGTAGCCACCTTAACTAATGCAATCATACTTTTCATAAATAGTAATAAAATTTTGCATGTCCCAACAATATGCATACCTGTCAAACTGGATTTATATATGTTTGTAACTCAACAATTAAATTTATAACTATGGCATAAAATGCTTGAATTCTTCATTCGTTATGGCAGTTTTATTCGTACTAAATAGTAAACATTTTATAAAAATTACATCTAATAGTCCATATGAAACAGGGAAAAACCTAGTTCTTTTATCATTAAATTTTTTGCTTTATAATAATGTGAGTACGTAAAAAGATTTAAAGTGTATATGGAGTAATATGGTTTCTTTTGGTTAAATTATTATTAGCAATATTTGGTCAAATTAAAAAACCAAAGTTGCACCCAAAAAGTCATGGAGCACGTGCTGTCTACTGGTGATCCTACCTAAATACGCGTTTCAGTTGATATGTTTAAATATTTTAATGTTTGCGATATTGTTTTTTTAACGGAAATTAACTATCTAATATACACATAACAAATTATTTTACATGTTTTAAGCAAAACTTGAATCCACAAGATCACAACGAATTAGTTAAAAAGTTTCTCACGCATCAAAAGGTATCATTAGAACACAAATCTTTTAGTTTTGTGACATTGTTTTTGTTTTCTTGTTTTAAGATATTATTTATTTAATTTTTTTTAACAGCAATTTTATTAAAAAACAACTAGCAAGGAGCTAGATTACAAGACAATTAAATGAGGGTTTTTAAACCATACACCCCGACTAAACATTACTTTGCTTCTAGACCTACACTAATGGAATGAACTCGAAACTACATCGTCAAAGATAGTCGACTTCGAGGGAATTTTATCTTCGAATATAGTCTTGTTGCGATAACTCCACATACACCACCATAGCACATAGAAAACACCTTCAAACATCATCTTAAGCTTAATCGACATCCTTAACGAATCCAACCAGAAAAGCCAATCTTCATAAGAATCAACCTCAGTATAAGAAACGTCCCACCATGAAGAAATTTTACGAACAATCTGTCTTAAAATCGGACATCTGAAAAATAAGTGACAAGCAGTTTCCACCTCACCTTCGCAAACAGGACATATAATAGAACCTATATCGATACCACGACGAGAAATATTGAAACGCAACGGGAGAGCATTCATCTTAACTTTCCAGGCAAGGATATTCACCTTAATAGGCATATACTTAACCCATCGAGTTTTAGAACTGACTGTAGGAAGATAATTATCATCGATCACCCTCCTAATTGAAGCCACCGAAAACTCCCCCGACCCTTCCAATGACCAAGTAAACCTGACCGATATCGGCACCAAGGCAACCTCCCGAATCAAATTCGAGAAAGAATCAAGCTGTGACTGTTCGACTCCCCCATCACCTGACGACGAAAAGAGGTGTCTAAACTTAGATCGTTTAGCTTAGTCCTGACACTAACATCCTTAACGCACTCTAACGCATAAAGCCTGGGAAAAGCAACTTTTAAAACACCTACGTTAAGCCAATTATTCTCCCAAAATAACATTAATACCTTTTTTTGACAGTAATCGGACCTCTTTCACAATGTTCAACCAGCAAGAACGAGAGCTGGTAGTAGTATTTGACCCTACCTTCCCATCCTCTCCATGGATAGCTTTCACAATCCTACCCATAACGCCGAGAATCTAGAAAATGAATTTGCCTATGAATCTAACCGTTTATCGAGAGCATCTCTAGTGCTATGACTGATAAAGACTTAGAAATGACTAGAAAATGAATTAATGTATTCGAGTAATACAGTAAAACCTCTATAAATTAATACTCGATAAATTAATAACCTCGATAAAATTAATAATTTGTCCGGTCCCAACTTGGGACCAGTACAAATTTAGACCCCAATCGATAAAATAATAAGATAATAATTTTTTTGAAACCCCAGTGTATATATATTAGTCCCAAAGAAAGTATAAATTAACAATTACTAAAAATTTCATATATATGTGTGTGTGTGTGTGTGTGTAAGAGAGATACGCTCAAAATCCTAAGATTGTTTAGCAAAAAATGAATCCATAGTCACTTGTTTTTTATTGAACTTCAAATCTATATTGTTTATCTTACAATCTCCTTATTGTACTAAAGAGCTGGTGCGTTGTCTTCTCGTATTGCAACAAAAAGTGTTAATTTCATTTTCATAAAGTGTGAATGTTAATTCATAAAATGTTAATTGAAACTTGTTTTTCAAATTTATTTCGTCTCTAATGAGTATACATTGTAACTAGCTAGTATATTAGACTTGAAAATTTAATGATCATAAGTAAAATCTCTTTAAATTAATAAATTATTAATTTATCGATATAATAATATCTCGTTAAATTAATAAAATATCCTGATCCTAACACTATTAATTTATAGAGGTTTTACTGTAGATTGATAATAAGTTATTGAAATAACAGGTAGAGGAATAAAAAAAATTGCTAGAATCACATAATGTTTATAAAATAATCTTCATATAATGACTAGTACATCTCTTAGAAAATTAAAGGCGATAGAGAATAAATTTGAGTTGAATTATGCATGACACTATCACGCGAGAAAGTTTTTCTAAAATTTATGTTAACTTAGCATTGCTCGAGGCAGGCCCGGTGAATAGCAGGTGCAACAAGTGCATATGCACACGGCCCCATCTTTTAGAGGGCCTCCCAAATTCCCATCAGTATTACGCCAACATACAAAGTGAGTAATGTAGGGTATTATTTAATAGTAAAATTTACTTTTACTCCACCAAATTCACCATTTAATTACTTGCCTTATTTTTAGTACATTTTGACTTAACTTTAGAGCTGTAATATGGTTTAAATTTGAAATTAACATTTGAGAAATTAATTAAGACGTGATTATGTGATATGATTTTATAATTTAGCCACCATTATTATAATGCGTTTTTTAAAATTGCCTCACTAACAAGCGTTTCTTTATGACTATATGTTTAAGGGGAAGTGCATATATACCGAATAAAATTTGTATATTTGCATATTTTCTCAAAACACAAGTTTTTAATACATAATATACAATGATGTTTAAGCATATTTTGAGAAAATATGCAAGTTTTAGTGGATACATATGTAACTGTCATGTTGTTTAAATTATCACGTTCAAGGGCTTATTTTATAGTTTGGCACAGGGCCACCAAAACTAATGAGCCGGCCCTGGCTCGAGGAATAATAAGCTATTGGAAATTTATAATACGAGAGTGAGTAAATGTTTGGAATGAGTTGATAATAAGTTTTTAGCATTGAGTTAGGTAGGTTGAGGATGAGTTAATGTTTGAAAAAGAGTTGATTCATTGTAGACGACTTTAGTATCATATTATTTATCTCGTAACTGTAAGTTAAACTTAAATAAGGAGCCTAAGTGACCAATAAGTCTATTTTATATTTGGGTTTGGCTAACTAGTGTTTTTGAGGCATTGATTGAAATGATTAAAGAAGGAAAGTTTGCGTTCATTAAATCAATATCACATTTAGTTGGTAATTTATAACTTTTATTTGCTGCGTATTAAATGCTTTTTTTTTTTTCTTCAGACGCGGTTAGACATTTGAGTCATTAAGTGCGTCTATTATTTTTCTCTCGTTCAGACACGGTCAAAGGCTAAAACCTCTTAACCAACAAGATGTGGAGAGGATGTCTCACTACATCTTAATGATTTTTAACTCTCTATTTTTATTTTATTTTTACTTTGTTACTTTGGTGTTTTTTCTTTGGTTCTTCTTTGTCATTTCTTAACTTTTTTGCTAAATAAAAAATGTTAAATACGATAATGTGATGATTACGAAAATGTTCAAGCACAAGAATCTTTAAAACAATAATATATATAACTAGTTATGTGAAATCAAATTGTAACATGCTTATTTGGAGAATTAACTTAAATTCTTTTCGTTAAAAATATATTTAGTTGTTAATTGACAATGTTAAATATATTATAAAATATTTTACTTTTTTGTAGTCCTATAATCGCGTATTAATTAATATTGATAGTTTATAAAATGGTAAAGATCTTTAACAAGATGAGAGTATAACATATCAACAATATACGACTCGTTAAGAGATCAAATTGCGATACAATGTTTAATAATTTGTTTTCACGCATTTTATTTTCACGTTGCTATAATGTATTAATTTTATGACTCAGTTGTTCTATATAATGTTTATAAACGTTTATGTCTCGTAAGAATAAAACTTCATTATTTTTGTATCATTAAGACATCTTTTTATAGAAAAACAAACATTATTTATTTCATTTAAATTTACACATTTACGCTCAGATTCAGATGTACGAATCAGATTCAAATTTTAAATCCTCTTAATAAACAAACACTACAAAAACCAATAACCTCATGGCACAAAATAAGAAATAGCAAATTTACGTAACAGTACATTTGTTGCATAGAAGCTGGATATTGGATTATTGAGTTCTATACAATGGAAGCAGCTAATAATAATATGATTAATTTTTCCTGTCACAAATGCGCGTTGAGTCCACTACACTAATTTGACCATCTTCTTTTCACTTTCTTTTTTTCTTTTGTTTAAAGTATGATTACTTCAACTTTATTTTTCTTTCTAGATAAAAAGTTCCATTCCCATGCATGAAATTTCAAAGAATAACTTTGTCGTTCATACGTACTTTAAGAAGTCACCTGCTCACATTTCATGAATTGAATATGCCAATTCAATTTAGCATATCTTTACTTTTTATAAAGCATTTAGGACTTCTATTTTTAGAAGTCTTAAAAATTTTAAGCTAACACACTTGCTATTATTAGTAATTTTTGAAATTAAAATTTTAAAAACACACTAATTGCACATTAAATTATAACATTAAATTGGATGCATGTTACAATAAATAAAATATAACTAATACAATAAATTTAATATTTTTATAGTTAGAATTAATAACTTTTTGAATTTGCATATATAATAAATGTCATATTAATTCTTCACATTCTCACAACATAAACACACAAATTCTAAAAACTATCTTTTATAAAAAATCGTTAAAAAATATTCGGCAAAAAAATGTAAATTCATAAAGTCGTTAAACAACATTCGTTTCTGAACCGCTGCTTTGCGCAGGTACCATGCTAGTATACAAATAAACATATTTTATTACTCCGTAGTAACTAGTAACGACTACTATATATACGGTAACTAGTTTAAGAAATAATCGATATATAAGTATGCAACTCTTGGGTACAAATTAATTTCGGATTTATGTAGATAGTCTTCAACCACATCCATAACAATATTTTAAGTACAAAATGTCTACAATAAACTATTAGTAGAGTAGAAATGAACGTCACCAGGAATTTCTCTTCATCTTCAACTATATATAAAACCTTGCTTGCCATAAAACTAGCGTATGTACCTTGACTGAGTCAAACAATTTGAAATGGTCTTGGTAAACCCATAGTAATCCATTTTATATATGTTTTTATAATATAGCTTATATTTTGCTCAAAAAATATAATATAGCCTATATAAATATTTTGAAGGGGCCAGCCTATATAAATATTTTGAAGGGGCCCGTTACCACCATAATCGAGAGTAGAGACAACACATGTTAAATACATAAAATATGTGGAGTAACAACGACTAATAACGCTTTCCTTAATGAAATCTTGAATATGAAGCTTTATAGCTTATTATGTTATTTTTCCATAAAATAAGCTTCACGTGTTATATATTTAAGTTAAACAGACTAGCTTGCTGCAAGCAAAATATAAACACATTTGTAGCAAAACAATGAGATTCAACCTTTTTCAGAGGCAAAATCATGTATTTTAGATAAAACATATGGTAAATACTACCAGCAGTTTATAACATACAACAAGATCAAACAATTATTTAGCTAGAATACTAGTGTAACTTATGCAACCGAACATGACATATATAAAGTAAGAAAGTAGCACGATCTTCGCCATGTTTGTACAATCATGTTTATTCACAATCGATGAACATGCTAATTCAGAATCGATGACTATCATGTTTTAAAAAGCTTACAAACATAGGTGTGTTTGGCGAAAGTAATTGTTGCTGAAACTGGAGATGACCTAAGGGATTGACTTAAGACGACAAGATTAGTACACCTAGAAATTGATGAAGCATATTGTCTGATCGACGGACATGAGAGCTAGAGCATACTATCGAATATACTTAGCTTGTTTGCCGTTGCAAAATTTATAAAAGGACATCAATAACAAGGATGGCTTGTACAATATATATCGAAATGAACAATACTTGTTTGACGTTGTGCATGTGTCCAAATTTAGAAAGAAACCATTTTGCATTCTGGCGTTTTGATTTTGTAACTTCCTAATACATGCCAACTTAGTTGTGTGAATTCTAGAATTACTTAACAAGAATAAATTTGCATAAGAAAATATAAACTATTTATCGGATTAATTTTTCGAACTCTTTATTTGCAACAAATTTTACTTGTCATTTCTTAACAACTCCACTATTATTTTGCTTTTCATTTCTTAACAACTACACCATTGATTTTGGATTGATGGATCTCAACATATGGGGTTTTTCCCCAGGTAAAGAATTTTTCCGGTAAAATATATTACTCTAAAAAATAATCAAGTACATAGAATGAGGGTGAATTTTACATCTCAATCCGTTATAGGCAAACAAATCACCTATTGTGGTTCAAATAAAAACTAACATAAAAGAGACATGTCAATCTTATAAACCTACAAAAATAAAATGTTAACAAAAATAGAACTACTTCCTAACTCTACAACGGATATGGATGTCCCACGCGTCATAGATAGCAAGTTGTTCCTCAGTTAAGTTATTAACATCATACTCATAACCATCATAATCTTCATACTCAAGAAGACTTGCATCATTAGCTCCTCCACTAGCACGATTCGGGTTATCTATATATCGAGTCATGTTATCATCAATATCCTCAACTTCATCTTTTCCATAGTAGTACTAGGTTCACATCCCGAAGATGTCATAGTAGCCTCCTTTTGCATAGGTAGCGGCTACCTATCATCATCCAATAGCACAAGTTTTTCATCAAGCATTACTTGCAGCCATAGATGTAGTACCTGGACAACCGGATGCCAAATCTTTACGACCCTATCCATCCTCAACATCCACCATAAAACTTAATACATCAAAAGAGTCTGAAGTGGAAGGAACTGTAGTATCAGTTTTATCATTAGTTTCCTTTAGTTTCCTTGGTGCCTTAGATAGCTAAGCAAACTTATTTTTCGAACCAATCTAAACTCCACGAATAGTTTGCTTTGGCGTTTTCGTGTTCTTCATAACATCTGAGACAAGTTTCTTAGGACATTCATTAAGAACATGACCAAATACTTGGATCATTGTGGATGTTGGTTGAATGGTCTTGGTGGGAAGGTGTTATGGAAACGTTGTTAGATGGTATGGTGTAATTGAAGGTGAATTCTGGTTGCGTGGATGTTGACGTAAAGAAGACGCTCTGTATTTGGTTGTGTATCAGAGTTTAGCTTTATCCGATATCTTTTGTAGTTCTAACAGATACCGGTTGAATGTGTTCTCTCTGTTTTGTATCTGATTTGGGATATGTCCAAATCAGTGTTTGTTATCTTATATTGTACAATGTTTGGAAGTAATATAATTTCACCTTTTGCACCAAAAAAACATGACCAAATACCTTACAACTTGAGCATTTTGGAGGTGTCCACTCATACTCAATATGGATAGTGTGCATAGTATACCCCCCACCATCGAATTTTGGCACCACCATCACGAGTGAGTGTTTCAACTCCGCATCAACTCTCAACTCAATCATAGCACGTGCATAACTCGACCTACCCAAAGACTCCATGCACATAGTGGACGTGTAAGAATCTCGCATCAATGGGGTGCCAAGTTTGGTTGCAATAGCACTCAACCCATCTTCCGTGAATGCGGTAATAGGAATATCATGAAGTTTAACCCAAACCGGAACATTACACATATCCTCCTTCATAATATTCGCATCCGGTGACATTTCTTCAGAATTAATGGCACGTTGCGAATTAACCATGGTCCATTTTCAAGCATTGCATCCATCCTGTCTGTAGAATTAAACATGAATACAAATACATCTTTTGAATTCATCATTGATTTAACTAGACAAAACTTACTCCAAGTATTCTTTACGTAGTTCTTGACTACCACGTTTTCCCAAAAAGAAGCCATAGACTATATTACTAAACCTTTCATTAACAACATGAACCGACTCTGTGGAAAACTAGAAGGGGGGTTGAATAGTTTTACCAATTTTAATTTAAGTTTCAAAGATTTAGATTCGATCTTATTAGAATTCGTATGGATGGATAAATAGTATAAAGCATAAGTAAAGTAAGTAAAGAAAGCAAGTAAAGTAAAAGGATAGAAAGTAGCGACACAAGTGATTTATAGTGGTTCGGCTACAAGGACACCTTCCTTGCCCTACTCCACTCCCCGAGTATCCTACTCGAGAGTTCAAGCACTATGTCAACAAGCTCCTTCAACTTGGCGGAGAAGCCTCACAACGTCGCTTACAAATTTTCCGGTACAAAGCTAAATACCGAGTTCTTCCACGAGGTATAACTAAACCTTTACACAACTATTACAGAACAACTATGTGAAATATGAATTACAAGATTATGCTACAGAAATCTTGTAGATGGACAAATCAATCAAGGACCCTTTGCTTGGATGACTTGTAGTATAGCGTGATCTCGCCTTCGTGAAGGACCTATATGAGAATCACAACAAAAGATAGAAGAACTACTAGAATGATCAAATGATCAGAGGTTAGGAGAGTGAGATAATATATGAGAGAGTTGTAAGAAGAAGGGTGAGAAACAATGAAAAAATGACTCAGTATTTATAGGCACAAAAGCCTTCTGTCCCACGGTTCCGGCGGATCCCACACCCAAGGGATCCAACCAGTGCAAAACCTAGAATCCGGCAGTTTGGGTCAGAACAGTCCGGATTTTGGGTTGCAAACCAGGTTATGGGTTATGGGTTATGAGCCATGGGTCATGGACTTTGGGTCGTAGGTACCCAACAAGATATAATGTATCTAGACAATGGGTCATGTGTCTTGGGGTCATGGGTCATGGACATTGGGTCATGGGTCATGGATAATACCCAACATGATTTTATGCATGATGGCATGCAATGGGTCATGGGTTATGGATTAGCTCCATGGGTATGGGTCATGGGTCTTGGATATTACCCATCATATTACATATTATATTACAACATTTTATGTAAATGACCAAATGTATATACTTTACAAAACAACATGTATTCTTATAATTTTACTTATGATAACTTTATATTTGTTATCAACAAAACATAACGAGATCGCTAAATATAAACAAACGATTTTACGGTTTATTTGTATTAACAGACTCCATCGAGACTGCTACATCCGTCCCATTACCAGTCGGTGCTAGCAATGGATGAAAGTTTTCTCTTTTCCTACTCGACACCCTTGAACAACTTAGCGTACAAACCATATCCCTTATTATTATTATTATTATTATTATTCGAAACAGAACCCTTGGGATTGGGATTAGTCGATGCATTATTTGGTTCAGTCGAAACCCGACTTGGATCTTTAGCCAACACATAACTCGCATCATTAGTGACCACCTTTGAAATAGTTCGCGTATTCATATCTGGACTTGTGACGGCTTTTTGAGTCATATTCACGTCCACATTAACATCACTCCCATCAGCCTCACATCACGATGTGAGTCTTTACCATGATTTGTTTCTCCTTTACATAATTACCTCTCTCTCCCTTTCAGACTCAAAAACCCCTCCCCTATCGTCAACGCATACATACAAACCCAAAATGTAACCCAGCTTATACCAGAACCACCTTACACAACCACCAACAAAACCAGATAGCGAGCGAGAACACAAGCTACACCCTCGCACGCCAACCGTTAAAAAAACCAGGAAGAGATTACAGCTCCACCCAAACGAATATGTTTTTCCCAAGTTATGTCAGTTTTATAAAACATTGGATAGAACAGTTTATCATAACACAATAATTAACTTTTCAAACGTGTAAAACTTTATTGATATATAGTCAAAGAATAACTAAGTGTTATGGATCACACTAGTTGAATGGCAAAGTAAGGATTACTCTTTGAACGAGTAAACTTGAAGAGTATCCAGTTTACAAGCAAACTTGTATAGACTCACTTACTGGGTCAGCTGCCTACCTGGAAGTTTGAACAAAGGAGTAAATGCATTTCTTAATGATACAATAATAATGGAAGTGACATCATTTACTCCGAACATGTATTCTCTTAAATAGTAGTAAGAGGTTGACTTGGTAGTGAGGTAGTTGGGACGTGTCAAGAATCTAGTGGAGAAGTACAAATTCATTCAATGCTCTTCTATTTTTGGAACCGTGCTAACCCTATTTTTGTGAACAGTTATGTCAATTGTACACATTATTTTCACCAAGTTCTACAAGGTGGACTTTAATTTGAATAACTCTGTTATCCCGCTCTTTTGCTTTATCAAGTTAATCCCACCTAAATCAGTCTGAGTAATTTAGAGCTAAGCTCGGTTAGTATTATCAAAGAGTAATCAAGTGTATTAGAGTATTATCATTCTCTTATTCACTTTATACCTTCAACAAGCTCCTTCTACATATCAGTTGATATACATCTCAGCTAATGAGTATGTTTTCAAGTGGTCTTTGACTTCCTTGACGATGTCTTTAGCTTAAGCTCTACTAAGGCTACTCGCTGAAGTTATGCTTCAGTTTCAGCGAGTCTTCTTTGTTCCGCTGATGTATTATCAACTTGTCAGATTAACTTAGTGGAAGTTGTGTTCAAATCATAGTCAGAGACCATTGGGCACCGAATTGGCCCAACAAAATCAGCAAATGGTTAAAATCGAATTACTAGATATAAGAAACCCTAAAACTGCGATTAATGAAAAGAACCTTAAACGAATTTCAAGAAACCCTAACGTAATATAAACCCAAACAACACACCGATTTGGATTAGTAACAATCAAAACGAGTTTGAATGATACTGAATAAGAGATCGTTGGTTTGTAAGGTTTAGAAGACGGATCAGATTTAAAAAAAATCAATTAGTATTTTTGTTAAGTCACCAAAATCGCCAGAGCCCTAGGGGAGAGGTTTTTAACATATCGGTTTTCTCAAGGTTTTAAGATGTACTATAGTAGTTACTCTTAACTACTTCTAACAAATCATGTATAAATCAGATGTTATATTAAAGTACTTTCCATTTAAAAAAAAAAATGAGTAAATTACATCGTTCGTCCTTGTGGTTTGAGCAAAATCCCTACCACCGTCCATCGACTTTATTTTTTGCATGGTTCATCCTTAAAATGAATTTTTGTAACACAATACATCCCTATCTCTAATAGTCGTTGACTTTGCTCATTAAACCCCCTCATGTGGTAGGGATTTCGCTCAAACTATATATCGCTTCACAGGTTACACATGACAGTTGACACGAACGTTTCATACAAAACTTAAATAAACGGCAGAGTTATACAACCACCACCTGCAATGATGTATCAATGAACAGATATTTTAAAAAACGTTCAGAATATTTCTTCTACTTTTGTAGACTAGTCCACTTGCCTCATTCAAAGTCAGCGATATACTATCTTGTACACCAAAGTAATATACGACTTTTACGCATGACAATATCCACATAATTAACAAGTTACACCTAAGGAAGCCCATATGCAATTTCCAAATAACACCTTCTCTTAATACTTTATTATTATATCACCCCATATATATAGACTAACACACTTTGGTCTTGCATAGATCTCATTAAAACACTAATCTCCTAAAAAAAAAAAAAAAAAGAAAAAAACTAAAAACACTTTTGCAAAACATTGATAACCGACAAGGTTGGCTGAAGACCAACTTACTTACTTCAAATGAAGAGTCTGTTATTATTATGTGTCTTGCTGCTTACTATATTGAGTCTAAACTCGATAGTTGAAGCCAAGATTCGACATTATAGATGGGAAGTTAAGTACGAGTTTAAATCGCCAGATTGCTTTAGAAAGCTAGTGATCACTATTAATGGAAGAAGCCCCGGTCCATCAATATTGGCACAACAAGGTGACACAGTTATTGTTGACCTTAAAAACAGCTTGGTTACTGAAAATGTCGCGATTCATTGGCATGGTATCAGACAGGTAATAAAACATAGCAATATATAGCTAGCTAAGTTAAATACTTAATATATAGGTTCTAATTAGTTTGCTAATCAATTTGCAGATTGGTACCCCATGGGCTGATGGAACTGAAGGTGTTAGCCAATGTCCTATATTACCTGGAGACACTTTTAGATATATGTTTGTAGTGGACAGGGTAAGATATTATTAAAACTCGTATTAAAACTGTTTATCTGATTATTGCGATGTAGTAATATTTATGGAAGTTATATATATTGGATGTGCAGGCAGGGACATACTTGTACCATGCTCATTATGGTATGCAACGAGAGGCAGGATTATACGGGTCGATTCGTGTAGCACTACCGGATGGCGAATCAGAACCTTTTTCGTATGATTATGACAGAAGCATTATTCTTAACGATTGGTATCATAGAAGCACTTATGAACAGGCTGCCGGCCTTTCTTCTATTCCCTTTGTTTGGGTCGGTGATCCTCAGGTAAATTTTTAATTCATAAATCTATAATAAGTTAGTTATATTTTATGACAACCCATGTTACAAGCATGACCCATTTTGTCATATTTTTTGTCCATGATGAAAAAGTAGTGCAAAGTTTGTGACTAGGATATGTTGGTAGAAACTAATTATGTTTTATGTTTTTCGTTACAGTCATTGTTGATTCAAGGAAAAGGAAGATTTAACTGTAGTACCACACTGGTTACGGGCACGCCGGATTCATGTAACGCCACAAATCCTGAATGCTCGCCGTATGTTTTCACGGTTGTTCCCGGGAAAACATACAGGCTTAGAATTGGAAGTTTGACTGCTTTGGCTGCGCTCAGTTTCGAAATAGAGGTAAAACCAAAATAATATATCGTATTTTAAATTTATTTTTCATTTGATCCTAACTCTTATATAACTCTGATATAGTATTTATCACTGAGCAAGTCTTTTTAAATAATTAAGTAGTTTAAGACCTTCTATGAAAAACAACTTATGTCAAAAATTAATAAACAACATTAACTTTTTTATTAAGCAATCTCTCATACATTGTATGACTTTTAATTTGGACATTTATGAACTAAGATTTTAGGAGAATAATATCGAGAAAACGCAATAATTATTAAAGTTAATATATTGTGAATTAAATCTGAATATTAACAACTTGTTTGCTAGACAGCAAGTTGCAATAATTTGTGTAAAGTTACTTGATCTCGGAATCTTTAGTTTTAATTATTTGTTATTTTGCACTTTTACAAAAGAACCTACATTTATAACTTGTTACTAATATATTTTTCTATGAAAAAACAGGGGCATAATATGACTGTTGTTGAAACTGATGGTCACTACGTCGAGCCTTTTGTCGTAAACAATCTATTTATTTACTCTGGTGAAACTTACTCAGTTTTAGTCACAGCAAACCAAGACCCATCAAGAAATTATTGGGCCGTGTCGAAAATGGTGAGTCGTAACAACACCACCCCAAATGGCTTAGCCATTTTCAACTACTACCCAAACCATCCTAGGAAATCACCACCAACGATCCCACCAAGTGGACCCTTTTGGAACGACATCCCGTCTAGAGTTAACCAAAGTCTCAAAATCAAGTCCCACCCTGGCTACATTCACCCCGTGCCTAAAACATCAGACCGCGTCATTATTCTTTTGAACACACAAAACCGCATAAATGAAAGTGTGAAATGGTCTATTAATAATGTCTCGTTTACCCTTCCTCATACACCTTATCTCGTGTCACTTAAAGAAAACTTACTTCACACATTTGAACAAACCCCGCCTCCAGACGTTATCAGTGGGTACCAAAACTATGATATTAACACGGTTGCTTTAAATAGGAATGCTACTTCTAGCAACTCTGTATATAGACTAAAGTTTAATACCACGGTAGACATTATTCTACAAAATGCAAACACGATGACTGCGAATAATAGTGAGACGCACCCATGGCATTTACATGGGCATGATTTTTGGGTCGTGGGATATGGAAATGGAAAGTTTAATGCTTCTGAAGATCCTAAGAGGTACAACTTGGTAGACCCGATCATGAAGAATACAGTACCGGTCCATCCATACGGATGGACCGCTCTCAGGTTTATAGCGAATAACCCGGGTGTTTGGGCTTTTCATTGCCATATTGAGTCCCATTTTTACATGGGTATGGGAGCAGTGTTTGAAGAAGGCATTGACAAAGTGGGCACATTGCCAACATCTATCATGGGCTGTGGTGACACTAAAAGGTTTCTAAGGCCATAGATATTTATTGTTTTGCTATTTTTTTTACATTTTTTTGAAATTATTCATACTTGATTTACACATCAATGTAAATGTATTGGTTACTTTTGTGTAAAAATGATAGCCACATTGGTTATATAAAGATTTGGATTTTTAACTCTGTACTTTTGCATCTAAAAAATGTACACTAGCATATTTAAGACTTAAAAGTTGCATGTTTACACAATTCTGTTAGCCCAGAAATATGTTGATGATCAAGAGAATATACCCACTAAAACTTGCATATTTGCATATATACCTAAAACATGCTTAAAATGCATTATACATCATGCAATAAAAACTTGTATTATGGGAAAATATGCAAGTTTTTAAGTTAGTGGGTATATATGCAATTTCCCCATAATATAAAGAGGGCAATTCTGCAAGTAACACAAAAACTTATTAGCACTTAAGACTGGTTATTTAGCCCAGTCTGAACAGGCCATATGTATGTACTAGGCCCGATGTTGATTTATAACTAGATTTAAGATTATTTGAGGACAAAAGATCTTTTACATACTAAGGGATCAATCTCCACCATCCATTTTTATTAGATCTAATGGATGAGATTAATCACAACAATTAAAAAAACCCACTTTCATCATTTTTTTTCAAATATAAATTTCTTTCAAACCGTTAATCGTCAAGCGAAAAAAAATATACCATCACGACGAGCATTTAATTATCTTTCTATAGATGGGCACTTTGATATACTTTCGACAAAAAAAAAAAATCATATTTTTCACGTTTTTGTTTTAAGTTTTTTCATTTTTTTACGTTACTGAAATTTGCATGAAAAAATCATATATGATTTAACACTAATTTGAATAACACGTGTGATGTTAGTGTTAAATCATATATGATATGGATATCATATGTGATTTATCATATATGATTTAACACTAGTATCATATATGATATTACATATCACATGTGATTTAACACTAATATCACGTGTGATCTTCAAATTAGTGTTAAATCATATATGATATTTCATGCAAATTCCAGCTTCGAAAAAAAACGAAAAAAAAAAGACGAAACAACGTGAAAAAAATGATTTTTTTTTTCTTTTTTCGAAAGTACATCAAAGTGCCCGTCTATAGAAAGATAATTAAATACTCGTCGCGATGGTGTAATTATTTTTGCTTAACGATTAACGGTTTAAGAGATATTTAAATTATAAAAAATAGGTGAAATAATAAAATGCTTTTAATCTCAACCATTGATTTCTTTTTAGATGGATGGTGGAGATGAGTCCCTTGATATGTAAGAAAAGTTTGGTATGTAAAATAACTCTCCTCAATATTATACATGTTATAACTAGATAATATAATTAGATAGAGGTGCATCAAATTATTAGGTAAAGGTGTTGTTGATACTTACACCATTTTTTTTATACATACACCACACTGTACAATACTGTAATGCACACTGTACAACACTGTAATGCACAAATATGGTGTATGTATAAAAAAAATGGTGTGAGTATCAACCCGATTAGGTAAATCCTTGTTTTAGTTTCTAAACGCTCTGTCAAGGCACATACTAATATTAAACCAATAGTTTGTACCGTACAATAGTTTGTACCGTGTTAAAAGGAGATTTTCACACATAACACTCCATAGTTTTAAAGATTCATGTAAAATTTCCAACAAAGAACACCCTAGTCCCTATTTATAAGTGAATACCATATATATTATTTCCATAAATTGTATTAACATACTACTTGTATAAAGTTTTAGTTTGTCAAGTGTTTATCCAATAAACTTTTTTAATATGTTTGATTTTTTTATATCATGTAAACAAAATGATTTTGCATGAAATTTAAGGAATGTGCAGGCAGGGACATTCATGTACCATGCTCATTATGAGATGCAACAAGAGTCTCGATTATATGAAATGATTAGAGTGTCGCTTCGGATGGCCGGTGAAACTGAACCATTCTCTTATATGACTATGAAAGAAGAATCATTCTAAATGATTGGTATCACAAAAGCACCAATGAACACGCCACTGGTCTTTCATCTATCCCCTATGTTTAGGTCCGTGATCCTCAGGTATTTAGATACTATAGATAATTTTGAATCAGTTATAGAAAAATCCAATGATATGTTTATGGTTCATTATGATTTTATGAATAATATTTTATGAATTTGGTTTTAGTCATTGTTGATTAACGGGAAGAGGAAAATTCGATTGCAGTACACCTGGCATTGCCACGGGTCTATGCAACTCCACAAGTATTGACTGCTCGCCATATCCTATCACAGTCACCCCTGGGAAAACTTACCGGCTTAGGATCAGATGCCTAACTGCATTGGCTGCTCTGAGTTTTGAAATAGAGGTAAACCAAATAGGTATCTTCTTATTTAGAGGGTGTTTGGAGTTGCTTATTTCAAGCTGCTTATTTACTTAATAAATAAGTAGGTAGCAACCAAGTTATTTACACACAAATGATTAAACAAGAAAACAGATCTACCTAAACACTAAAATTGCTTAAAACTAACCAGATAAGCACCGAAATAAGCAATTTCGAATCCCCTGCACCCTCTTATTCTTTTTTGTTCTTTGGAGCAGGATATTCACTTATACAAAGAACAATTATCTTCTGTACCGTTTTCTGAATAATATGTTTAACTTAACAATTATTCTTCTCATTTTCTTATACGGTCTTAAATCTTATGTATTGCTCTTAAATTGTTACTAAGGACTAACATACATTATTTATTTATTTTGTTTTGAGAAAATAGCGGCATGATATGATGGTTGTTGCGGCTGACAGTCACTACATCGAACCCTTTGTTGTAAAAAGACTCTTTATTTACTCGGGTGAAACATACTTGGGTTTAGTCACAACAAACCAAGACCCATCAAGAAATTATTGTGCCATGACAAAAATGGTGACTCGTAACAACACGACACCAAATGGCCTAGCCATGTTCAATTACCTCCAACCTTAGCACCAAGTGGAACCTCATGGGATGACCTTGAGTCTAGGATTAATTTAAGCAAAGTCTCACAATCAAGGCTCACCCTGACCACATTCATTTCATGTCTAAAACACCAGATAGAGTGATTATTCTTTTAAACAAAACAAAACTTAATAAAAGGATATGTCAAATGGGCTATTAATAATTTGTCTTTTAACCCTTCCTATTGCACCATATCTCGTGTCGCTCAAATATAACCTACTTGACTCATTCGATCACACACCATTTCCCGACATCATGGAAGATTATGACAATTACAACATTAGTACTAATGCTTCAAATCCAAATGCTATTTCTAGTAGCTCTTTGTATAGACTAAAGTTTAATACCATGGTAGACATTATCCTTCAATATGCTTCGCAAGGCACTCCCATGGCATCTACATAGACACAATTTTTGGGTTCTCGGGTATGGAAACGGAAAGTTTAATGCTGCAGAGGATCCTAAGAAGTAAAACTTAGTGAACACGATTAAGAAGAATACAGTAACACTTCATCCTTTCGAATGGACCACTTTGAGAATTGTCGCAGATAACCTGGGTGTTTGGGCATTTCATTGCCATATTGAGGCACATTTTTCCTTGGGTATGGGAGTAGTGTTCGCAGAAGGTATCGAGAATGCTGGGACATTGCCTCCATCTATCATGGGTTGTGCTGATACCAAAAGATTCATTAAGCCATAGTTGATGTTTATATTTTTGTATTTCTATTCTAGTATTTATTCGTGATTTCATACTGTACTTATTTTGTACGTCAATGTAACTTCTAGGAGTTATTTTTGTATAGATACATATAGATTATGACTCTGTAACTTGGAATAAAAAAAGTAATTTGTTTACGAGTTTTGATTTGTTTTGAATTAAATGACTGATATTTGTTGTAATTTAAATTGCATGCTACTATAAGTAACGTGCTACTAATACTAACTTCTGACCATTGTTTTAAGTTGATTTTAAACGTTATTAAGTGTCTTAGTCCACGGGAGATACAGACCTTAGAAGCTCCATAATTGGCTTCACTAAATTATCACAGCAATAGTTCTTATAATACATAATTGTTAATGAACATAGTGTTAAATGGAAAATAGAGCCTCAACAGTAAAACTAAGCGTGTAATGTCAGGAAAACATAAGATATGAATATCATACTTGAAATAGAAAGGATAATCACACACTAGCAAAAGATGCAGTAAACAAAAAGCAGCTAGCACGAAAATCTAAATTCAGTTCAGAGAGTTCACGAGAAGTCTTTAGCACAATGTTGTATTGAAAAGCCTTTTTACCGAATCCAATCACCATACACGAATCTTCTTCTCTTTCTCCCAGTGCAATACACAAGACACCGAAACTCATTCTCCATCTTCCGGAAATTGGTGTTATAATATCACAAAGATTAACGAAGTACTTGAACGACCATTCAGAATGCTCATTCCTCATCTCGTAAATATTCAAATGTAAAGAATGAGTTTTGGCCATACCAAGAAGAAGCAAACAACCACGAGATTCAAACAATTTACGATCCGAGGGCCTATCTACCTCATCCAATGTTCCAGGTAGTTGTATGTTTGTTAAAATCGGATGCTCATTCACAAAATCTAACTTGTAATGCAAATACCGAGGATAAGAATCAGTCAACCAATGAATACCATCATTCCAATATATTCCGTTTTGAAAACCAGAAAAACATTTACATGGGAGTGGATTAATGGGGACAATAATCCAGTCGCCTATTTCTGAAGAGTAAGTTTGTATTTGAATCGAAAAAACAGCATCATCTTCATCAATAGCGTCATCTTCATCATCTTCATCAATAGCATCATCTTCATCATCTTCATCAATAGCATCATCTTCATCAATAATGCTACTAGCATACACCACTTTGTAGTGAGGTGATTTGGTAGGATCAAAAGCCATTTTCATATAACATGATCTGCTTGGTGAAATATGTGGTGGTGGAAGCAACTTAAAGAGATTAATGGACGGATTGTAAACATAATACTTATTGTACGCCCTATCATGGCATAAAAGCAAACCATTGCATGACTGCTCAACAAAAGCATGAATACCTGCCTCACAGAGTATTTCAAAGGTGGTCTCAAACTGATATCTGCGTACCGGTATTCTGGTATCAAATCGCACAAAATCATATCGTCCATAACATCCAAAATCAAATTGATAGCTATTATGAACCCTCATGATAAAGAGACCGGAAGGAGGATCGATCTTAGGTATTTGACTCTGACGCTTAATAAACTTAGTGTCTTTGATAAGAGATAACCAGCGTTTGGATATGGATTTAAACAAAAGAAGCGAGATAGCAGGTAACCTGAGTAAAATTTCGCTTAGTAGGTCGTCATTGGACACGACTGTCTGTATGGACAAAGGGAGTTTGTTGACGTCATAGTTGTCTGGCTCTACAGAAAGTTTCGACAAGTCTCCAGTAATAGTTTCCATGAAGAATAAACCCTAGCGTTTTTTTCTTCTGTCGTTAGGGTTTTTGAAGTACATAGATTATTTTATTAAAAAGAACTACGTAAGATATATATATTGTGTTAAGAACATGGATCGGGTGTTCACGAGGGGGTTCGGTTCGGTTAGTTGGAAGATTTAAACTCTTCATGGGGTGGGTAATTCATTTTACTACCCGAAACTGAACAACATTGGGCGGATAACAAACATGCGGTACCCAAAATGATCGGTTACCCATGGTTCGTTTCACGGTTAACCATTTTGGACGTTTAAACGAGTTTAACCATATGAACAGTAACATGATATAAAAAGTAAAATATAATTTTAGTATAGTATTAAATAACATTGAATAGATCAAATTCATATTAAAGTTATTCCGTCAAAATAATTATGTTCAAATAAACATACATAACACATTAACAAAAAATATTTGCTCGACATTCATAGGTTACAATCACATTAATCTATTTTCACCCCTAGATGTTTAGTAAATGTTTACATTAGGAGCAAAAAGATCGTTATAAAATAAGAGCAATGCAATAATATAATCGATACTTGTACAATTATTTGAATATATAGATAAAAACCTTCATGTATATTATACACGGTTCGGTTCAGTTAACCACGGATATCTAAACACAGAAACCGAAACCGATCCGTGATAAGTGGGATTTTTCGGTTTCTTATTCGGTTTCGGTTTCTTTTGTTTCGATTTTTTTGGGTTTCGGATTGACTAGTTCGCCTCGGTTTGTCGGTTTCTCCGGTTTTTTGAACACCCCTAATGAACGGACCTACATGGATAACGTACGTGCCACACCTGATTTTGGGTCGCGAAATGCAGTTTTTTTTAAAAAAAAATGTCGTGTTTTGATATATGCAAGCCCTGATATATGTACTATTTTCTTTATAGTGCAAGTTTAGCTTAGCTAAAAAGTTTTTTATTTTGGTACTTATGATTAAAAAAATTGTACAACACCCGTTCAAAAATCTTAGGTCCGTCGTTGAGAAACGTAGAATACTATATTGTGTTGATGATAGAACGAATCCTATGCACCTTAACATAATGGTGTAGCAGAGAGGAGAATCGAACACTATTAGATACGGTTCGATCTATGATGAATGTGAGTAACTTGCCATTGTTCTTCTGGGGATATGCTCTCGAGAGCATTGCACGCATAATCAATAAGGTTTTCAAGTTGTTTTATCTAAAGGTATGGGGATGTGAAGCTTTAGTAAAAAGTGATACTCCCAACAAGCTCGAATCCCTATCCATTAGATGTATATTTGTGGGATACTCAAAGGAGACTTTTAGATATTACTTCTACACCCATTGGTGAACAAAGTGTTTCTTGCTCGCAATGTTGAATTCTTGGTGGAAATATATCTACTTTAAAGCAAGTGGGAGCAATGTGAATCTTGATAAGTATCAAGAACCACTCGTTGATACATCTTTTGCTAGTTCTATAATACAGCGTGATCCTGAGCCGATTATAAAGGAAGCTGCCCTACTAATCAAGAGGAACACGTTGCACCTGTACCTCACATATCTGGTATAGGATATATATGGTTATATAGGATATATATGGTTATTTAATAGATTCAGAAGAATATGGATGAGGAGATATAAGGTTTGTCGCAAATAATCCGAGTGTTTGGGCATTTCATTGCCTATTGAGGCTCATTTTCACTTGGGTATGGGAGTAGTGTTTGCAGAAAGGGGCGGACCAGAACTCTAAGTCACCAAGTGCACACAATTTTTTTACGAGTATAAAGAAAAAAATTGAATTAAAGGTGTAGTTTGATTAAACCTAGTAAACAAAGTAGAAAGACAATTTTGACATATTAGTGACACCAAATTTTGAGAACAGGTTTTTAACGAAAATTTACACTAGGCGACAAATATCCATCAAGTTCCGTGAACATCTGGAAACTCCCTAGGTCCGCCCCTGTTTGCAGATAAATAAATAAATAAAATAATAGAAAGAAAAAGAAAGAAAGAAATTCATATTTATTATTGTATGTTATAGAAGAATGGTTTAGTGTGTATCTCTATGATTAACACTATAAACACTAATCCACAACATCGACGATGAGCTTATTCCATTAGAAGTGAGGCAATGTCTTGTACACATACGATGGATGGTACAAGTTGGCGACTATTTTTAAGCCAACTAGCTTTTTGAAGGTCAAGTTAATGTGCATTTATCACCATTGGATGACACCAATTCATCCATATTTGCACACTAACTTGTTATTTGATGATCTGGTTTCCGCATCTTCATGCTTGGATTTGGGATGGACAGTAGGCGGTGACTACTTGACCATGGATTAATACTATTTGTTTGTGTGTTTTTCATTTTTACACCTTTAAATGTGTATTCCATGTCTTTTCCTACCTATAGTTGTTTTTAATGTTCATACTTCCAGTTTAGGTGAGGGAATTGAGCAATCACTTGTGTCTTGGCCATGGATTTGGTTATGTGTAATTGGTTTTGTCGCCTTCGTTGTAGCTTTCAAGTGATGACTTAACGAATAACTCACCCATAGCCTTTGTAATTGTTCACCCAATATTGCCTTTAAGGGTTGTCTTATCCTTAGCTCTAGTGGTAAAGATTTGTATAACTGTCAAGCCTATGATAAAATATATGCTATGACCGTGCTTACGAGTGATCACCCTGAAATTGAAACACTTAGATAAGTGAGCGTATGAGTTTTTTTGCTCCCATTTCATGAGGTGTTCGGCTTGATGTTTCTAGCATAGGTAGTTTTTAAATTCATATCTTCCAAGCTAACTTGGGAGTTATCTTTTTAAGAATAATTCTAATAAGGTCTACTTGAAGACAAGTAGAGTCTAAGTGGAGAGATATTTGATAACATCAAATAATATGAATATTTTAGTATTAATTTCCCCTACTAAATGCTCATATTTGTTATGCTTTATGCGAATATATACTTAAAATGCTTCATGTTTTCTTATCAGGTACAATTTGAGCATTAGAACGCCATAATATTGCTACATGTGGTGGAAGAGTATAAGCTTAAGAAGAATTACGGCGTAAGTGGCTCGATAGACTTGCGCCGTAATTATTAAACTTGGAAGCCAATGAGTAAAAGTCCAAGGACTTGTTAAAAAAATAACAAGAACGATTAGGGACAAAAGATAGATATTCATATGAAGTTTATTATGCCAAAAGGACTGCATATAATTAAGTCAAGAACGATAAGCGGTTGAAACCATACTATTCATATTAAGTTTTACACTTATTATGCACAAGGACTTCAATTGAAATGGGAAGGAATATCAGGGGCTAAACGCGGTCGAGTGTATGGAAGTTTCAAGTAACCAATAATATTGCTTTTAGGAAGAAGTTACGGCGTAAGGTGTAATTCTTGAGTTACGCCATAGAAATTGTTAAAATGTTTACGAGGAGTTTACGACGTAACTCGTAACTTACGGTTACGCCATAACTTTTTTGAGCCCTATAAATTCACCCCTAATTCAACACTTTCCGGCATCTCTTTTCACCCTTCTCCAAAGGACGATTCGGGAATCATCTCAAGTCATTTTCCAGCAGTTCCAAGCCACTTTCCAAGGGAGAATTAGCTTTCGATCATCATCATTATTAGCTTAACATCAAGTAAATTGTATCAAACTTTATATTTAATTGGACCAATGTTTTTTTCAACATTGTTTCTGCAATTTTAGTATGATTGACTAATCACTTTTAGTATTAGCCTAGTTATGAATTTATTAATGCTTTAATCATTGTTCCTCCATTTATTTATCATTTATGTGGATGTTTTATGAGTCTATCACGCGATCCCCGCATTTCGGTAGTATTTAGGCTAGGGTAGAGTCTATTGGCTAGGACTAGATGACCATTCAAACTAGGGGTGAGCAAACGACCCGAACGGACCGGACGGACCGACCGAGACCGGACCGGACCGGAATGACCACATTCGGTCCGGTCCTCGGTCTATGCATTTGGGCTAATTCGGTCCTCGGTCCGGTCCGGACCACAAACCGACTATTTTGGCCTTAATAGACTCCAAACGGTCCAGTCCGACTGACGGACCGACCGAGACCGGACCGGACCGACCACATTCGGTCTCGGTCTCGGTCCCGGTTTTTACCTTAATTCGGTCTTCGGTCTTGTCGGTCCGGTCCGGTCCGGTCCCGGGCCGATGCTCACCCTTAATTCAAACACTAGTCTAATAGGCTACTATGAGTGTGACCATCACCGAGTGTAGGAATTGACCGATTACCGCCTATACTAGTTTAGGTACTTAAGAAGTGCGGGTAAACTTTACGGGACCAACGGGGGTTTGAATGTCATGGCCATTGATATTAGATAGGTCTTATAGAATAGTTGGATGTTTAATGACTATGAACTAAGAAACCCAACCTCCATGAACTTGAGGCTGAGATCATAGGAATTATAGCTTGGGTATGAATACCAGTCGGCCTAATGATATTAGAACCACCACATAAATTGAGAAATAGACATTGCACTTAGGAAATAGATCATCGTGTTGATAATGTAGTAGCTAGGATAGCACACTTTCTCTCATTTATTAAGTAAAACCATTTCAATTCCCGTCACTTATTTTATGCAATTTAGTAATTAAATCAACTCAAAAACCCTCACAGCTAGAACTCAAGTTTAGACCAACTCTTAGCTCTTGGGACGACCTCCGCTTTACCCAATACTACACTACACGCGACTGGATTCTTTTCCATTAGTGCATAGGTAGACCATAGGTCGACGAGTAATTATTAATATTAAAACTTGGTCTAAAATAATTATCAGTATGAATGCTGAGAAACTATACACCATTAGAACACAAATGAGGAAAAAGTGGGAAAACGATATAATTATCATCTATTCTAAAACGTTGTATCATTTCCTCAATTTTCCCTCACATGTGCAACATTTGTTAAGTCGCCGTCTATAGAAAGTAGAAACAACTTACTAGAAGTAAATATAACAATGCGGGTTTGTATATTCCAAAACAAACCCATTGAGAATTTATGTAGTCTCATCTGAACAGGGCCAAAAAGATATGAACCCCGCCATGGTTGCAAAGGAACTCGGCTGCACAATGAACGCCATAACCCGCAATTTTTCAGGTCAATATTTATTACTAAAGTCAAATTAATTATTTTGAAGTTTACATGAGTACATTTTACATATAACTTTTTAGTTAAATAACGTAAACCAAGAAACAACCTTCTGCGCACTACGACTACGGACTAAATTCTAGTCTACATATTTTGAGTACATTACCACTACTACAGTTCACATTTTTAATTACTAACACATTTGCATTTTTACTTACGTACATTAACTAGTTTAATAAACGCTTTCACAATTTGTGTGAACACACAATATACCCAATACCCTCAATAAATATTTTAATATATTCTTACACTCGCTAAAATACTATAAAAATACAAACATTATTTTCTTTCACTTTTTATATTTCTTTTATTATAAACACTTAAACTATATAAAATTACTTTAATTATATATGTGGAAAACTAGAAGGGGGGTTGAATAGTTTTACTGTTTAAAATCTTAATTTGTTTTGAAAACTTACTGTAAGATCAATCGATATAGATAAAAGATGTGTTAGTGAAGAATAAATAATATGCAAGCAATATATAATAAGTAAGTAAGGAAAGAAACAATTAAACCACGACAAAGTTTGTTGGGATATATAAAGTCAAAGTGCTGAAAAGTTAAAGTACTGAAGTCAAAGTACTGCTAAAGAGGAAGGTTAAAGTACTGCTCGATCATCAAAGTACTGCAAGGTCGAAGGACTACTATGCAAAATCGTTAAGGATTATATTGTAATTCTAGAATGTTCTAAGTATTACTTGACGTACAAGAGATAGAATTGTAAACCGACTAGGGTTATCCTTAAGCCTATAAAAGGATCCCTAGATTGGCATTAGATATACGTGCATTATTAGAGTTTTTAGCGAAGTACGATATTAGAGTTTTAGAGTTGTTAAAGAATCTGTATAACAAGCAGGTTCAGAGTTATTAATAAAATCGTTGAAAGTTAAAGTTAATTCTTCTTAACTTTGTTAAGTAAATTCCGCATACTTAATAGAGTTTGCTCAGTGTTTCATTGTTAGTAACTTAGGATTTATCCGAGGTTATTAAACCCTTAACAAGCTATATAAGTTAGTTTGGTTAGAGTACATCCATCCAACAAGTGGTATCAGAGCTTGTGTGGAAACTCTGACTAAGAAGAATCCCCTAAAACATAGTTAACAACAAACCCTAAAGATGTCGACTGAAGCTGCACCACCACCATCCATCACCTCACTCAGAATACCAATCATCAAGAAGGGAGAGTACGATCTATGGAGCATGAAGATGAGGCAGTACATTGCTATTACAGACCATGCACTGTGGAATGTAATTGTCAATGGCAATGAAGTTGTTGCAGATCCTATTGAAATTCCTGGACAACCTAAACTACCTAAGGCCGTTTTACCTGCTGCTACAATAAGAAATCAAGAGAAGGCTCTTAACATACTATTGTCTGTTATACCTGATGGTCACCTACTCAAGTTTCATGATGCTAAGAATGCTAAACAGTTATGGGCTGCTCTCAAGACAAGGCTTGGAGGTAATGATGCTTCCAAGAAGATGCACACAAATCTGCTGAAGCAACTGATTGTGTCCAAACAGTCAAGTCAAAACAGACTTAAAACTGTTCAGACGCAAATGCAATTAAGATCAGAGGAATATAGTGGATTCCTGGGTCGTTAAGTCCCACGGAGGATGAATTGGTGTTTAAAACAACTTCAGGTGATAGAATGATCACTAAGGATAGTGATCAGTAAGGGTATTGATGGAAAATTACCTAAAGAAAAGATTTACAAATAACAACGACTTAAATGCAAATTAAAAGAAATAAAAGATAAAATCTATTAAATAAACGCTATCACTATTTTTACAGATCGATGAACGTTTATGATTTTATAAAATAAAATAACTTAAATAAACTATATTAATCAAAACGTAAACTTAAATTGTCTAAAAACATTACTTAAAATGGAAACGAGCGTTATTTACGAAAATGGCGCTGGAGCGCAAGATAAAACGTAAAATTTATGAAATAAAAGGCCTACGAGTCTAAAACTAATTTTCTTACAAAATATATGATAAAAGAAAATTTTAGAAAAAAGATTTATATTTTTTAGACTTTTATATTTTTTATTATGATTTAATTACTATAAAACACTAATTAAATGTTTAAAAATACTAAAACTTATTGGAAAAATCTGAAACTTTTATATAAATTAACTTATACTAATACAAAGATAAGAAAATTGCAAAAGTTGAAAAAGCTATAAAGAATAAGCTGGAAATAAGCTATTAAGCACGTATAAGCTATTTGTGGAAAACGTAGTTATATATTAAGTTGTGCAAAGTTTAAACGAGAAAGACCCAAGGGCGCATTGGCATACAGGTACCCCTTATCACCCTTATAAGGGAGAGGTCTCAGGTTCGACCCCTGCCTCTCCCTTTTTATCAAAACATTTTTTTTCTTGATTTTCTTTTTTGAAACTTGTTAAGCACATTAAGATAAGCATATTTTATAACTGGAACTTTTTATAAAAACCAACAATAAGCTCTGAATAAGCTGCTTATCTCAACAGTAGGCAAGAAAAAGGAATAAGTACAAGTTTTAAGCCAAAAAGCTAATAAGCTAATAAGTAAGCTAAAGTAAACTGAAAACAAACTAGACAAATGGTTATAAGCTAATATGAAAACTTGAAAAAGCTAAACAACTTAAGAATAAGCACTGAACAAGCCAAAATAAGCACAAGTTAAAGCTGATTACACAGTGAACTGTTGTGATTACTAGGCAACTTCTAGCTTAAATTTAAGCACTAGAATGAGTTAGAAATTAAAAACAAAGACTGGAATTGACAAGTTAACCAGATAAGCTAATCAAAAAGCTAAAGCTTTCACAGTTTTGTTCACTGATGAGCTTATAAGGAGCTTAGGAAAAAGCTTATAGTTCACTGATTTCTTGGATATTCAGAATATGGGACAAACAAAAGGCTTATTGCAGCCTTATCTAATAAGCTAGAAAGTAGAAATAAATGCTTGGATAAGCTAGATGACCAGCTCAGCTTTTCAAAAAGCTAAAACACTCACAGTTTTGTCCACTATAGAGCTTATGAGAAGCTTTTGAAAAACTTATGAATACAGACTAGCTGGTGCACACAGGAAATGGACAAATCTAAAAAGCACTAGCAGGCTTATTAAATAAGCTACAAATAGGAAAATGAAAACTGGGACCTTGAGATAGCTAGATGAGCTATCCTAAAAGCTAAATTACACAGGCTGAAACTCACTAAATAGCTTTTAATAAGCTATTGAAAAAGCTTGTAAAACCTGTGCACAGGACAGGTTTGACTTTTTGATTAATACTAAAAATTGACTTTTATGAATTTGTGATTGATCTTACTTATTAATTATGATGTATTAGGTTATATTAAGACTATATTAAGCTGAGTATACTAATTATGAACCAACCTAAAAGATTTGAACTTGAAAATCCTTGACAGTTAACTGTCAAGGAAATTGATTTGGAATTCTGACTTTTACACTATTAAAGACTGGTTTTTATTGTCTCATTGAGTTGTTATGAACTAATGTAATACAAAACAACAATCAGTAACTACTCAAATATCTTATAACATAGTTAACTAAGTTAAACCAAACACCACTATACTAAACTGTTTTGAAGCATTAAGTGCTGAAACAAGTTTTTAGACCAAGGTAGCTATCAATTAACTTTCATAAGCTAAATTAGGACAGATTTAAACTAGAATTGACAAGCTTGAAACACATAAACCAAAAATGCAAATTTTGAGGAGATGACTTACAAACTGAGTTTAGGCTCAAAAATGAAAATTGAGATCAAATAACCATTCCTATATGCTTACCATTAAGCCCTAAACCAAGAACAATCCAATTCCAGCTCTGCCACACTGTTTTGATCATCATGCCCATGATTTTTTATTTTCAAGCTATTTTATCTTGATTTTTGTGAATTTTTCTGTTTTAACTACAAACTGATTTTTAAGGATACTGAAGCTTTCAAAAGCTTTTATAAGAGCTTATATAAGCTTTTGAATGCTTAACAACAAATTATAACAACATTTAACTTAACATGAAATTTTCTTGATCTTGAAATTTTACATAAACTGGAAATGAAAAGAAAACTTGAAATTGATTATTGAAATAGGTTTATAACACTCTGAAATCATTAAAACAAAGTACTTGTAAGCTTAAAATTACACTAGTATTTGAAAATTACATAATACGACCTAAACTAAACTAAACTATATTACTTGTCTTCTCCACTGCTCCCTTTTCTGCTTTTATTGACTTCAAACATCCCATGTCGACCTCTGATGCTTTCCCACCTCTTTCCAATCCTTGGATTCATCTAAACCATCCAGTTGTAATTTGGCGGGAAAAGTCATGGAGTTGGTTTTCTGAATTAATGGGTTTTTGTTTGATGTGGAGGTGGAATTGGAGTGGTTAACAGGTGGAAATGGTGAGGTGGAAAGGATATAGTGAGCAGGTGGAGGTAAGTGAGTGGACACATGTGTTAGGGGGGAAGGAGATGAACAGTGGTTAGGGGCGGGTTCTATCTCTTTTAAAATTTTGCCGGGTTATGGTTTTGGGCTTAGGGTTGGGCCAGGATATTGGCTGGGTTGGATTTGGATTAATATTTAACAAAGGTCCATTTGGTTTTAAGTGATAAAAGCCCAAGGACCAAATGTGTAATTTTGGCAAACTTAGAGGACTGATCTTGTAACATTTCCAAAGTTGTAATAAGGACCATTCCTGCCATTATTGATTAGTACAAGGATAATTTTTGAATATTTTCCATTTTTAAAACATCCAAGGACTATAATTGCCATTTTTGAAACTTAAAGGACCTAACTTGTAAATTCTCAAAAGTTTATCATAAGGACCATTTTTGTCATTTATAAATAGTACAAGGTTAATATTTGATAATTTTCACTTTTCAAATTAACCAAGGACTATTTTTGACAATTTTCAAAGTTAAAGGACTAAAGTTGTCATTTTGTGATTTTTAAACTTTAAAGGGTTTGTTTTGACAACTTTTGAATCTCAAGGACCTAAAATGATATTTTACAAGTTTTTGAATTACCAGGGACTAAATTTGACAACTTTTGAAACTTGAGGGACTAAAACTGCCAATTATGCAAACTTAACACGTTTTTCACCAGATTTTGATGTTTTTGCATTTAAAACATATAAAACACTTGTTTGTGATATTTTTATCATTTTGATGTGTTTCTGAGTGTTTTCAGATGTTTTTGGCATTCTAATAGTATAAAATTGATGAGTATTTAGACACTCATCAGCAACAGTTTGAAACTTTCACTGTTGGTGAAAGAGAAGGTCTTGATCTTGCCTATGATAGATTCCAAAATCTTCTCAGTATGCTAGAGTTATACAAGGCAGAGGTATCTGTTGAAGATGCCAATCTGAAGTTCTTAAGAAGTTTGCCATCGACATGGCATGTGATTGCTACAATGATCAGAGGACAACCTGGATTGGATATTATGGACTTTGATGATCTCTACAACCATCTGAATGTGTATGAGCATGAGATGAATGGCCAAACAAGTTTAAAATCTCACAATATAGCTTTTGTGTCATCTGAAAAGAGAGGCAGTACTTCCGCTAAAAGTACTGCTTACCCTTCTCAAAGTACTGTTCCTCAAAGTACTGTTAGTTATCCTGCTCATTCTATCACAACCATGACCAACCCCACATCATCACCAACAAACACTATCCATTCTGATGAAGTAGTATGCTCATTCTTTGCTCACCAAGCCACTTTACCTGTTACTTATGAAGAGGATTTGCCACAAATTGAAGAGGATGCTCTTGAAGAAATTGATATCAGGTGGCAAGTTGCTATGATCACTGCAAGGATCAAGAAGTTTATGAAGAAAACAGGAAAAGGCATTGATTTCAAACCCAAACAGGGTATCACTTTTGACAAATACAAGATTGAATGCTTTAACTGTCAAAAGACTGGACACTTTGCAAGGGAGTGCAAGTTTGCTAAATAACAGGCAAACAGGATGACTGAGAAACCTAAGCTTGAACTAAAGGAAATTCCTGTTACTGAAACAAAAGCTTTGGTTGCTCAAGAGAATCTATCAGAGGTTGACTGGAGTACTGAGTTTGATGATGAACCAGTAACCTATTGTATGGTTGCAGTGGAAGAATCAGTGGAAGAGTTTGATTGGAGCACAACCTTCAAGGAGGAACCCTGAACATGCTGTTTTGGAATCCAGAGATGGTCTAGAAAGCTTTGATTGGAGCATGGAGAGTGAAGATGAACCTGTTTTGCTTGCTATGGTCGCTACTTCACCAAGTTCACCCCTATCTCTGAGGTATGCTCTAAGTGTCATGATTTTTATCAAAAGGTACTTAATGACTATGTAACTGAAAGAAATAACTATAGTAGGGCTAGGTCAGAGGTAGCTGGTTATCAAATCACTTTAGAGTCTATGGAAGCCAAAATTATAACACATGAAAATAATGAAATGGCTTGGGCAGAAAAGTATGAACAACAGGATTATCAGTTAAAACTAAGTGAATGGAAGTTAGGATGTAAAGTTTCTGAGATTGAAAAGCTGACTAAGGAGAGGGATGAATTGCTAGAAAAATTTGCTGCTTGGGGACAATCTGGTCTTTCTCATGTTAGTTATGTTGAAAAACAGAGAAGAGCTTACATTAGAACTGGACTAGGATTTGGTATGGACTTTAGTAGCATAGAGGAAAACCCACCTAGTGATGAGAACCAACTTGATTTAGAGGATGTAGCAACTAGTGATGATGAACTCATTAATTATGTAGATAACACATCTAGTGATGAGGAATCAGTTAGTCAAACACCTCCAGAATTTAAGAAAGACAATGGTTATCATGCAGTCCCTCATCCCACTGGTAGTTTTCAACCACTTAGGGCAGATGTTTCTCGTTTTGGAGTAGACAACCTAGAGTTTAGGAAGAAACTTACAGGTAAATCTAGTGTTGAAACCCCAAAAACTGTTGAAAAACCTAAGGTTGATGAAGTTAAGAGTCTAGTAGTACCTTCATCTCAAAGTACTACTGCACGATCAGCAGTACCTTTAAGAAAACCCTTTTAAAATACTGCTAAACCTTTTTGGAATAATTTTGGGCAAAACAGTTTTCATCATTCACCAAAAAGAAAGGATACTTTTAATCATAGACCTAAAGGAAGAAATTTTGGGAGTATGGATCAAAAACTGTGTTTTGTTTGTTATAGTCCTGATCATCTGATCAAGGACTGTGACTTTCACTCAGATTATTTAAGCAAATTCCCAAAAACCAGAACTGCCAACCAAAAACCAAGGGAGAATAAACCAGTCTGGACTCATTCACATAGGGTCAACCACATCAATTTCTCACAAGACCATAGGTACCCTCACCAGAGAAGAGCGTTTTCAAAACCACCAGTACTTTCTCAAAGTACTGCTAGATTTTCAACTAATCAATGTACTGATAGCACTTTTTGGAATAGAACCCCTAGGAGATCTAATTACTATCAATCTAGAAGGAGTTTCAACTCAAAGAAAGTAACTAGATCTAGGAACTCTGCACCAGAAGTTAAAACCAAATGGGTTAAGAAGGAAAGTACTGATGGGGAACAAACAGTACTTTCAGCAAGTGTGAGTGAATCAGAGATTTTTGTTGAAATAAAAAGGAAAACTTGGATGAAAAAGAGATTTTTATTGAAAAACCAACACAAGTTTTTGAACAACCAAAGATAATTGATCATGTGCTTAAAGATAGTGGGAATTACATACTTAAAGAATTTAAGTATGTAACTCCACAAGGGGAACACAAGTCAGTAATGGCTTGGGTTCCTAAAATTAACTAACTCGTTTATCTTTGTACAGGGCAACCCAGAAGAGGAGCTTAAAGATCATCTAATTGTAGATAGTGGTTGCTCTGGAAGCATGACAGGAGACAAAGAGATTCTGTCACATTTTAGATACTATTGTGGAGGAAGAGTTGCATTTGGAAATGATGCTAGTGGAGGAAGAATAGCTGGCAAAGGAACCATCAAAGCAGGAAGTATAGACTTTGAGAATGTTAGATATGTGAAGGAGCTCAAGTTCAATCTTTTGTCAGTCTCTCAGATCTGTGACAAGAAGCACCCTGTGCTATTCACTGACACAGAATGTCTTATTCTTTCCCCTGAATTCAAGCTTGTTGATGATAACTTGGTAGTACTGAGAGTACCAAGAACTAATGATGTGTACAGTCTAGATATGAAGAGTCTTCATTCTTCTGGAAGAGCAACTTTTTTGATAGCAAAGGCATCACTTGAAGAAGCACATTTGTGGCATAGAAGATTAGGCCATGTAAATTTCAAAAATATCAATAAATTGGTCAAAGGTAATTTAGTTAGAGGTTTACCTTCCAAAACATACATGAATGATCACTCATGTTTGGCGTGCAAGAAAGGTAAACAACACAAAGCTTCATGCAAGAAGCTTGAGGAAAGAAATATTAGAGAACCTTTGGAGCTGCTGCACATGGATTTATTTGGACCTGTTTCTGTTGCAAGTCTAAACAAGAAGAAGTACTGTCTGGTTGTGACAGATGATTGCAGTAGATTTAGTTGGGTCTTTTTCTTAGGTTTTAAAGATGAAACGTTTGATGCTATTCATGATCTCATAATAGCCCTTGAAAATCAATTGAGACTCAAAGTAAGAGGTATTAGATGTGACAATGGAACTGAATTCAAGAACAAGCTTATGGATGAATTTTGTGCTAAGAAAGGGATCAAGAGGGAGTTTAGTATTGCTAGAACTCCACAGCAGAATGGTGTTGCAGAGAGAAAGAACAGAACTTTGATTGAAGCAGCCAGAACAATGCTTGCAGATTCTTTATTACCTATTCAATTTTGGGCTGAAGCTGTAAGTGCTGCTTGCTATGTGATGAATAGAGTATCAGTCATTAAACCTCAGATGAAGACACCTTATGAGTTGCTGATGGGAAACAAACCCAACATTCGATTTATGAAGCCATTTGGATGCCCTATAGCAATTCTCAATACCATTGATAATCTGGGAAAATTTGATGGCAAGTCAGAAGAAGGATATTTATTGGGATACTGTACCAACATCAAAGGATTTAGAGTATACAACAGAGTCACCAAGAAAGTTCAAGATTGTCTTCATGTTGAATTTTTAGAAGATCAAGAAAATCAGAAGGGTAAAGGTCGTGATTGGATGTTTGATCTTGAGGTTTTGACTCCTTCTATGAATTATGTTCCTGTTAGAGAAGAAAATAAAGCTGTTTCCACAGAAGAAGATTTACAGTACATTGTTCATGGAGTCAACATTAGACCTGATGCTGTTCCTGATAAAGAACCTATCACTGTCGAGAAGGAGAAAAGTACTAATGCACCAAAATCTTCATTATCTGTTGAAGATCAAGCTATACAAGATGAACTTAATGATCTACTTTTTCAGGATGTAATAGCACAATCTTATGATGATGATCAACTAAGAGCTTATGAAGAAACAAAGAAAAAGGGTAAGTCTACAGAATATCCTTACAGTACTTTGATTCACAGTACTTTAGATCAAAGTACTGCTGCACCTATTGACAGTACTTTTGATGATGATCCGACCATGCCTGGTTTAGAAGATACTGATGATGAGTTTGAAGATGAAGGTATTTTCTCAGATTCTATTGAAGATGCTGATTTAACAAATTTGGGTGATAATCTTGAAGTTCCACAGACTCCTACATTCAGAATTAACAAAGATCATCCTACTGGTCAAATCATTAGACCAACTGCATCTGGAGTACTTACAAGGACCAAAGCTAAAGGTTTTTCTAAACCGCATAATGCTCTACTTAGCTTTGTTTATAAACAGAACAGGCTGAATCACAAGGATCATCAAACATGCTTATTCACTTGCTTTATCTCTCAAGAAACCGAAGAATATAGCTCAAGCATTAACTAAAGAGAGCTGGGTTGAAGCTATGCAAGAAGAACTTCTTCAATTCAAGCTTCAAGAAGTCTGGGTACTATGTGATCTACCAGATGGTAAGAAAGTCATTGGTACAAGATGGGTTTTCAAAGTCAAGAGAGATGAAAGAGGGAATGTTATTAAGAACAAGGTAAGGTTAGTTGCACAAGGATACAAACAAGAAGAAGGAGTATATTATGATGAAGTTTTTGCTCCTATAGCAAGGATTGAAGCCATTCGTATATTCCTTGCTTTTGCATCATATATGGGATTTCAGGTTTATCAAATGGATGTTAAGAGTGCCTTTCTGTATGGCACAATTACAGAGGAGGTCTATGTCAAACAACCTCCTGGTTTTGAAGATCCTGCACATCCAAACAAAGTTTACAAAGTTGTTAAGGCTCTTTATGGCCTTCATCAAGCACCTAGAGCTTGGTATGAAAGGCTCTCTACTTTCTTATTGCAACATGGTTACAGGAGGGGAGCCATTGACAAGACTTTGTTTATCAAGAGAGACAAGATGGATATCATGCTAGTTCAAGTTTATGTAGATGATATCATCTTTGGAGCTACAAAACAGTCCATGGTAAAGGAGTTTGAGCAGCTGATGCAACATGAATTTCAAATGAGTTCAATGGGTGAATTGACTTTCTTTTTGGGGCTACAAGTTAAACAGTCAAAGGAGGGAATTTTTATAAGTCAAGATAAGTATGTCTATGACATTCTTAAGAAGTTCAATTTTGATGCTATGAAGCTAGTCACTACACCTATCAAGTCTATCAACTCATTGGGCAAGGATGAAGATGGTCAACCTGTTGAAGTAAAGCTGTACAGATCTATGATTGGCTGTCTTATGTACTTAACTGCATCTAGGCCTGATATCATGTTTGTTGTCTGTTTATGTGCAAGATATCAAGTCTCACCTAAAGTTTCTCATATGAATGCAGTAAAGAGAATTTTTAGTTACTTAAAACAACAACCTAAGTTGGGGTTGTGGTATCCAAAGGATTCACCTTTTCACTTGGAAGCTTTTTCAAATAGTGATTATGCAGGTGACAACTATGATAGAAGATAAACCATTGGAGGATGCCAATATCTTGGCAGAAGATTAGTCTCATGGCAATGTAAGAAGCAAACTATTGTAGCAACATCATCCACTGAAGCAGAATATGTGGCTGCTGCAAGCTGTTGTGGACAAGTTTTGTGGATGCAGAATCAACTCTTGGATTATGGGTTCAACTTCAAGAACACTCCTATCAACATTGATAATGAGAGTACAATTTGCATTATAAAGAATCCTGTTTATCACTCCAAGACCAAGCACATTCAAATTAGGCATCACTTCATCAGAGATTGTTATGAGCACATGCTCATTAATGTTGTCAAGGTTCACACAGATGATAATGTAGCTGATTTACTCACCAAAGGATTTGATGTTTCACGATTTAATCACTTGGTGGTAAGTATTGGAAGGATTAATTGCTAAGCTACATTTAAGGGGAGGACTGATTAGTTAGACAGTCCTATGCTTTGCTTAAGGGGAGGCAATAAAATGCCTATTTGGAGTTTTTGTCATTATAGAGAAGAGGATGGAAAAGTACTGCTATTTTTGTTTTATGAAAGTACTGCACTGAAAGTACTGCTTTGGAAAGTACTGCTTTGGAAAGTACTGCACACGTGGAAAGAACTGATTGTCTTATCAACGTACTGTTCCAACGGTAAAAAAGAGGGGTAAAATTCAAATAACGGTAACTTTGTTATTATGGGCTGTGATTTTTTTTAATTCCTACCTATAAATAACTACTTTCCGATTTTCCTTCTCATCTTTATTCTTATCAATCTTTTCCATATTCTCTCTCTCTAACAATTATCTATTCATCAAATCACTCATCAATGGCGAACCGCAACACCGTTTCTAAACACAACATGGTGGCGAATTTGGATAAAACTGATGCTAATGTCGCATTCCATGACATCATTGATTTTCTCACGGGGTCTTCGATTAGTTATGCACTTTTGGTTGAACCAGATATCATTGAGCCCTGGATTCATCAGTTTTGGGCAACTGCTAGGATTCACAAGGAGAATGATGATTTGTATATCCAAGCTAAAGTTGCTGGCAGGATTGTGAAAGTTACTGAAGCATCAATTCATGAAGACTTATTATTTGATGATGCAAAAGGAGCTGTTTGATTTGATAAACAACTTCTTTAGGATACGTTGCGTGATATTGGATATGAAGGGTCTTTGACAGAAACGACATTCAAGAAGCCCTTATTTAGTCCGCATTGGAAGTACTTGGTTCATGTTCTTCTTCATTGTATCAGTTCAAAGAGTACTTCATGGGAGCAGTTTGGTTCTAATATAGCATCTGCATTGGTGGGATTGGCTACAAATCGTATTTTCAATTTTTCAAGGCTAATTTTGGATGGTATGCTATCTCACATCTCTCATGGATCACGCTGGTTGATGTATCCAATATTTATTCAAGTTTCTTGAATAAACAGCTTAAAGATGTACCAAAACCTTCGAGTCTATTACCAGTTGTGGTACAACCGGCCAAGATTTTCACCTTCATGGCTAGGAAGAGTGATTTGTTTACTGGAAGGAACACTCCATTGACTACATCAATGATGGAAATTGTTCAAGCAATTAGAGATGAGGCTTCATCTAGTGATGAAAGAAGAGGTACTGCTTCTTCTCAAGGTACTGATGTCAACGAAGGTACTGCAGTTTCTCCTACATCATCTCATCATGATACTCCACCTATTGTGTCGGAACCAGATATCTCTGTTCCCTCATCATCTTCTAAAGGAGACGCAACTACTATACCCCCTGAAGGTTTAGTACTGGATAATTATGTTCTGACAAGGGAGCTAGTCAAATTGAAGAAAATAACTGAGGCTCAAGCTGCACAGATTGCACAGTTGAAGACCAAGTTTAGAAAACTTAAGAGGTCTGTCTGGCCTTTGGTAAAACATCACAGATTATGGGTCAAGGCTGAAAAGAAGAAACGAAAGCTTTTTAAGAAGACTTCTACAGGCAAACAGGTTCACCAGCAATCTTCTGTCCAATTGGGGAGGAATTTAGAGCAAGAGAATTTGAAAGAAGATGCTGAATTTTATGAAGAAAAAGAAGATGAACCTCAAAGTACTGAAGTAATGTCAATATTGAAAGTACAGAGCCTGAAAGAACCAGAGTTCAAAGAACTGGTGTTCAAAGTACTGATGATCAAGGTGCTGCTGATCAAAGTACTGGTCTTCAAGAAACTAATAGACAAGAACTGATTACACCAAGAATTTTGAATTTTGATGAAGAAGCTGGTCCTTCAACAATTCTACAAGAAGAGGAAGTTGTTACACCAAAAGTAGTGCACACTGCAAGTGATGATGAAACTGTAGCTGAGATATTGCACGACTTATCAAGACCAAGGGGTGTTAGCATTCCAGGAGTTACTGAAGAACAACCACAAGCTTCTCAACCAGTTTTAGATCCAAAAGATAAAGGTAAAGGTAAACTGGTGGAAACAAAGAAGAAAAAGAAGTTAACTTTAGCAGAGATAAGAGCAATTCAGGTAGCCAAGAATGAAGAAGCTGTTAGGGAATTACAAGCTAAGTTTGATGCTGAAGTTGCTATACCAGTGAAGGAGCCTGAAGTTACTATACCTAGAAGACCAATGAGTAAAGCTAAAGAAAGAAATACTATGATGGCTTACTTGAAAGGTCAAGGGTATACTGGATTACAAAAGCTGAATTATATCGAGATGAAAGATTTGTATGAAAATGTTAGAAAAGCTTATCAGAAGCAAGTTGAAAGTATTATTTCTTTCAAGGATGAAAAGCACAAGGAGGATTTCAGTAAAAGAAGCTTAAAAAGAAATAGGACAACTGAAGCTGAATAGAAATTAGAGAAGATTGAGCTGAGATCAGATACAGTTGATGAACTGAGGAATTACATTAGAGTTGTTGATTTCGAAAATCCTAAATCCAAAGATGATGTAGTAAAGAAGACAAAGATAACTACATTTGAAGTAGTAGAATCAAAGGAGGATGGAAACTATTTGATGTACCATAGGGAGGATGAAAGCTTCAGAGTATTCAATTTACTATGGGATATACTGCATATTATTGATAGAGCAGATCTGTTTCAACTATACCAACTAGTGCAAGAGTACTTTGAACATATTCCATCAAGTGGAATTGGCTTAGTATTACTAGGAGATCTGACAACTATCTTTGAAACTGAGGAAACAAGCAATGATGAACTCTGGCAAAATCAAGAAAACTGGGAGATTACAAGCTGGAGATTCTTTGAAGAATCAGGAGTTCATGCTTTAGAATTGGAAGATGGAACTATGATTCACATGCTAGCTGAAAGAAGATATCCTTTGACAAGCGATCTTATGAGAAGGATGCTGGATCATGGAATGGAAGTTGAGGAAGAAAATGACACACCCCTGATGGTAATCGAATTATATATCAGATGGACAACTATGGCTGAGGATGAAGCATAAGTACTGGTACGATGTTTAATTGTATAAATTTTAAAAAGTAAGTATTTTATTCAAAGTACTGCTGGTCAAACAGTACTTTAATCAAAGTACTGCTTGCAGCTTAAACCAGTAAATGTTTTTGAAAGAAAAACTTTTGTTATGAAAAGAATATTTTACAAAAGTTAAAAGCAAAAATGGTTTTTGAGATGCTTATAACAATAGGTTATCAATCCACCATGTTTATCAAAAGGATTGGCTAATCCATGAGCAAACGGCTCTGGTAAAGATATCTCAAATCCATTATATAGTTGACAACTTACTAATAAGTTGTATGGTAATCAACTCACCATATCAGCAATGTAAAGAGTTGGCTAGCCCACAAGAAAAATGGTTTGTGGTAAAGGCTGTGGAAAAACCATTTATATGGTAATTAGTTCACCATGGTTGAAAGAACTAACTAGTCCAAAAGGGTACAACTTTTGGTAAAGACAAATCAAATCTGTTGATATCTGATGATTTGCTAAAAATCATATGGTTATCAATGTACCATGGTCTTACACACCTAAACATTTGGCTACTCCAGAGTTAATGGCTTTGGTAAAGAGACATCAAAACCATTAAAATTTCAATGATTCACCTCTCATAGAAGTTTACACATCTGGAAGTGATGAGAATAGACTGAAACTTAAATGATCTGATGTACAAAGTGTCATATGTTGCTGAAAAGATGGAGCTTGCTGGTTATTGCTGAAACGAATTACTAATAAAGACTACTTTGATGATGATTTTACAAGCACAGAAATTACAAAAACAAAATATGAAGATAAAGATACAATCCTTGAAGACTAAGATGTTAAAGTCAAATATACAAAGGAACTTGAAATCAAGCAAGTAGAATTCAAGTTAGGGGAGGATTGTTGGGATATATAAAGTTAAAGTGCTGAAAAGTTAAAGTACTGAAGTCAAAGTACTGCTAAAGAGGAAGGTCAAAGTACTGCTCGACCATCAAAGTACTGCAAGGTCGAAGGACTACTATGCAAAATCGTTAAGGATTATATTGTAATTCTAGAATGTTCTAAGTATTACTTGACGTACAAGAGATAGAATTGTAAACCGACTAGGGTTATCCTTAAGCGTATAAAAGGATCCCTAGATTGACATTAGATATACGTGCATTATTAGAGTTTTTAGAGAAGTACGATATTAGAGTTTTAGAGTTGTTAAAGAATCTGTATAACAAGCAGGTTCAGAGTTATTAATAAAATCGTTGAAAGTTAAAGTTAATTCTTCTTAACTTTGTTAAGTAAATTCCGCATACTTAATAGAGTTTTCTCAGTGTTTCATTGTTAGTAACTTAGGATTTATCCGAGGTTATTAAACCCTTAACAAGCTATATAAGTTAGTTTGGTTAGAGTACATCGATCCAACAAAGTTGTTTATACTGGTTTAGTCTACAATGACTCTTTTTCCTTGCCCTACTCCACTCCCCGAGTTTCCAACTCGAGAGTTATCTTCACTAATCAACAAGCTCCTTTAACCGGCGGAGAAAACCTTCACATCGCTTACACAATATTTCCGACACAAAGCTAGATGTCGAGTTCTTTTACAAGGGTACAACCACTCCCAACACACTATGTATCTTGAGGACTAAAATACTAACCACTTACACTCAGAGGTTTAAGATGGTTTGGTACAACAATGATGTATGAACAATAATAGATCACACAACAACAAAACAAACAAGCCTTCCAACTAATAGTTGAAGCTTGATTATGCCTTAACCTTTTTTGCTACAAAAGATGATCACTAGAATGAAATGAAACTGAGTTAGATGTAATAGAATGAGAGAATTTATGTGTTTTATGCTAATGAGGGATGAGAAAACAACTTGGGTTGGCTTGCTATTTATAGGCCAATTGTTCAGCAGAACCACGGACTGGACGAAACCAAAAAAAAGGTTCCGCCCTTGTTGTTTTTTGGTTCCGCCAGTCTGACAGTAAAGATCACAAAAAATCTTTCCAAGATTACCCAAATCTCTCCAAGATCATGTAAGATATGATTTGTGAATATCTAACCAAAATATTCTATGAAATATTCCAAAGATTTCCAATGTCATGCAAGCCATGATATAATATATTGTTTTCTATTTTTAGAATTAATATGTTATAAGTAAATACATATGTAATGTTATGTTTAAGAAACTAAACATACTTGTTCTAAAAATGTTGATGCACATTATAGTTTAGAAGGATATCAATGTTAATTGACACATAGCTAATCAAAATGTGATAAGATGTAAATACTTAAGTGATGAAGACTTTATTTAAGAAAAGCTTGTTTTAATGTCTATTAATCTTGACAAGCTTTATACTTTACAAAAATGAAATTTACTTTTGTCGTTAATAAAACAAGGTAAAGATCATAAAATATAAATAACGTTTTAGGACGATATTTGTATTAACAATTTTCCCATTTTTGTTGAGGTTAAAACATAAATTTTATTTTTATCAAAGATATAAAGATGTACAAGAGTTATAAAAATATGAGATTGATTTGAACTTGGAAGAACTAGTTAGTTAGATAAAGTTGACAATTTTGACTTTTGAAAGTCAAAGCATGATGTTGACTTTTTGAAAGTCAATGGTCAAGTTCAATAATATTCTCCCCCTTTTTTTCGAAACAAAAAGAAGAGGCGAGGAGGAAAATGCAATGAGCCCGAGCCAAATTCTCCCCCTTGGCCAATGCTCCCCCTTAATTGGGTGCCAAGAGAAAGATACATGAATTATGAAAAGCTACAATAGAAAGGTTAGTAACATTCATCATCACAAGTATACAAGTAATTCCAACCAACAAGTAATTACCAACAAGCATATAATAAACATCATTCATTTGTTAAAATTTTTATGTCTTAGAAGTCATAAAATGGAACACAATGGGGATGTTGATACATAAAGAAATCCTAAAAATTAGAAAAATAACTTGAATAAAAAAAATCCTAAAAAAAATTAACTTAGAAATTAAAAAGTCCTAAAAATAAATCTAGAACCATCCTATTGAGGAGGAGGATGAGAAAGAGCGTTAATACGCTCAAGGATGTGATTGAGGATGAACCTCATCTCATCTTGCAATTCGTGGACCATGATTCGGGTCCTTTCGCTAAGATGGGCGGTGCGCTCACAATGGGAGCAACCGTCGAGGTAGGAGAGTTGGATCATTATTAGGTGGTGGAATATTGGTGGAAGTGTTGTTGGTATTTGATGGAGTGATGAGGGAAGAAAGCAAATCATTTTGCATTTGCAAAGCCTCATTTATGTGAGAATCAACCATATTTGAAAAGGCATAGAAGTTTTCTAGATGAGCTTGTATCTCAACTTGAGATTGTGGGTGGTCTTCCCACATTGACTCATCAATGTCATCAAGATGAGGATAAAAGGATGTAGGTGGTAGAGCATGGTCTCCATATAATGGCCCATGAATTTCATGGTGAATTGGGTGAAAGAGACGAGGTCTCGGTTCCAAAGGGGCGTTTGGTTCAAATGTTGGTCTTGGTGGTTCATGAACGATGCGCTCAATGGTTCTGAATGATGGAAGTGGTGGTGGATTTGCTGGCCTAGGAGGTAGGTCTTCTAAGTCATCTAATAATGGATTTGGAGATGTTGGTGGAGTTGAGAAGAGTTCTTGATGCGCGTACGAAGCACTTTCGGGGTCAAAGGCACTTCCTTTTCGTCAAGTAAGTTCTTCAACACCCTAGGCAGTGAACCTAATCGTTGTAGTGTAGTATTGGGTAAGCCTCGGGAGTTGATATCGTTCTTTAGGGGAATAGGAATGCTAGCAAGAAGTGTACTACGCTAAGATTGGGGTTGAGGATGATTCTTTTTTATATTTTATATGTTTTTTTAGAAAGCTAAGGGTAAAATCTCGCGGCAATATATTTGGGGGTGGTACTTCTACCGATTACTTCTACTATTCTAATTATCTATTTCTACGGTTAGCTATGTCTTTTTGATTGTGTGCTCGTATGATGATTAAAAATGTGTTTACCTAGATACTATTACTCCCTAGTTATCTTTTATTGTTGGTTGAATTTTCACGTCCTTATTCTTAACGCGTTGTGATTTCTAAGGTCGTAGGGTGTGCCTTTTTCCCTAACTCTTTGAGACTACCTTAAGGTTATTGCCTACGAAATCCGCTAGATGTTTCATAAACTAACTTTATGGTTATCTTTGGATGTTTTGACTACAAAATCCTCTAAGTGATTCATAAACTAATGTTCACAAAGATTACTCAAGTATTTAAACACAACGATAGCCTAATTGCACTCCTAAGCCAATTACAATTAAGATAAGAGACAACCAATCAATAATTAATAACTAGGTTTCATAGATCTAAGCAAACACACAAGAAATTTAGCCGGACATGTTAAACAAGCAAGCATACACACATTTATTGGAAGACATAATGATACTAATGGAATAAAACACTTATCTTGATGTGTAAAATAGGGTTTGGGACCCTAAGATACTGTCCAAGTCGGACTACAAACTTTTAGGGTTTTTACTTCACAAGTCTACCTCTTAAAATGCAGAAAAATCGAATTCTATATATAGATTTACACTTGCGACGGCGTCGCCTTATAGGTGGGACGCCGTCAGATCACCGTCATTCTTGGCCAAGTTATCGATGGAACGGCGTCACGTTGTAGTTGTGACACCGCCGGGCTTCAGCAGGGACGTCGTCTGATTCTGGATCTGGGCCGTCTGAGATGAAAAGTCTTAGTGATGCCCTTCCTCTTCAAAGCCTGAAGCCGTTAGGTATATTTGAGCAAAAAGTCTACTGAGCCGTCAGGTGTTTCTATTATCAAATCCGTAGAGAGGGACGGCGTCGCCCTTTGGTTGGGACACCGTCAGCTTCCGTTTCAGCAGCTTGAGTGTCTTCGATCTTGACTTTGCCATTTTCTTCATGTTTTCACTCCTTTTCGTCCAAAAATGCATCATTCCAGCATTTTGCTTCCAAGAGACCTAAAAAGTAAAAAGAACGAAATTACGCAGTAACGGATATAAAAGTAGGCGATTAAGGGCTTAAATGACCCCTTAAAAGTGTACGTTTTAAATCCTTATCAAATATCCCTACACTTGGTATTTGCTTGTCCTCAAGCAAATGTGCTTTTGGCTAATCAATTTATAAGTTAGGGAGCATGAAGCATTGGTTTAACATAATTCACAACAAGTAAAAGCACCGCAATAGTCATAACAAGCACGGAAATTATATACTAGCACCTCACAAGGGGTGTTTGGATTCTCTCATCTCTTGGGTGTATATGAAATATAGTAAATAGAAATGGAAGATAAACACTCATTACCTGGTCATAGTACATAGATTACCATAGGCTTCAGACTAGATCAAACCTCCACCGCTTTGGCGTAAGCACCTAGGAACAACTATCTAAGAGGTCTTTAAAAAGGGTTGTAACGTTAGGCTTACGTTAGGGAAACAAAGAGTTTAGTTGGATAGGCGATTTAGTGGTGGCAAGTCAAAAATATTATGTTACAAGCATGAAAAGCGTGGCGTTGCTAAGCCAAGACTCGACTCACTAAACTCTAGACAACTTGAAACAAACATACATAAATTGAAAAAAAAACATAAACATAAAGATAGATGTAGGATGGTAGCCCGTATGTTTTTTCTTCATTTTTTTTGCATACGCTTTTACTCTACCATCCTTTATGATAACATCAAAATATAAGGGATTTATAGGAGCATCCCTACACTTGAGTTTTTATTACTCTAACACTAATTTTGACCCGATTTGAATAGATCAAAACACTTAGAGTATTTAATTAAATAAAGGGAATTTGAATTTAACGTTCTTTCCCGTCACTCCATAAAATTTTACTTTACCCATGAGTCCCAATCTTCCCAAAACTGTGTACAAAAGATATGATTCGACTTAGCAACCATGCAAGTAACTAGATAATTGAACTAAGGGTTTAGTATGATAACAATAATGCATTAAAGGTGAGTGCATACAAGGTAGGCTAAGGCGATTTGGGTGTACATTTGGGGGTGGATTGTAAACAATGCTCTTCATTGATATTCCGGAAAACCGAAACATTATGAGAACTGCGAAAAGGATAGGCTCTGAGGGGTTAACTAGGGGTATCGTGTACTAAAGATGAGTACATCGCAAGGGTGTGGGGTAATTACTCGACCGATGTGGAAGAAGTAGTTATAATACAGGTTTCAAACAAGGGTTATCCTAATGCCTCTTATCATTTAGTTATTCCTAACTACACAAGTGTAGTCTCACTAGCGATATCAGAATGCATCACAAAACAAGTTCTAGAATCTATTATACTACCGGTACACTCTCTAAGCATTAAAGGTGAATGCTTTTATTCTTAAAGATCTAGGGGCGAACCTCACATTTTTTTTAGGTGAAATTTGAGTGGTAAATGGTTTTTGTACTAGTCATATAACTCATATCCATGAGACGCTTTATTAATACTAAAGTTTTTGCTCGTACATATCATAAAAAATTTTAAATTTGGTGCTAAAATTGCCCTAACAAATATTTCTCATAGCTTATTACACAAATGAATTAGGACAAGACAAATATTCAAGGATAAGCATAGTTTCTAAGTTCCCGTTTTATTCTCCCTCACTACACTTAAAATGAACATTGTCCCCAATGTTCCCAGAAAGTATCAAAGTTATGATAAAGGAAGGTAAGTAAAAGAGAAATAAACTAGTACTCCCCTGATTAGCTCGGTAGGATCCGTGTGAAGTAGTGGTTAAATTCTTTCCCAAGAAGAATGTATACGTGATAAGCTCCATCCAATGTTGAGTTTCTTCTTCTTGCTAAATATAACCTGCCACTTTAAGAAAATAGACAAAACCTTCGCGTAAAATCGGCGGTAAAACTATATATGACACGACTAAACTAGGATATAATGCTTGTGGAATGGATGTTTGCAGATTTTCTGGAAAATTAAGACCTGAGAATTTCCAAAAATTTATACATAGCATTGAAATCGAGAAAATTTTATAAGTTGTTTATGCTCGTCCTGACAGAAACTGGTCTGATGCGTTTTCATGAAAAAATTTTGGAAAAATTACATCTTTAGAATCTGGAAAAGTTCCTGCAAACATCCATTATGACTCGATACAAGCATTTGACTCTAACAAACACACATATACATCAATTTCACTAATTGTAATTCTCATTTTCATGTTCTTTTAAAAACGTATGTAATCTTCCCTACACTTATCTTTTTGTAAAATACCTTTATATGTAATTAAGACGAGGTTAAAGACAAAATAAAGCATTTTCACAAATTCAAACATGAGAATAAACAACAATGATAAAGATATATGACACACAAACAAGCAAACAATTAAGCATGGGTTGCCTCCCACGAAGCGCTTTTCTTTATTTATGAGTCTTGTAGCTAGACTCGAAGTCGTGCTCCTACGTACCCATGTAAGTAAGTTTATCCTCAAGAATGTCATAGGGATCAAACTTATCATTTAACTTCCTATTGGTACGCTTAGTCCGGTATGCCTTTTCAAACTTTTCTCCATCGGGATCATAGATTGTCATCCTAATGTGCCATTCTCCATTTCCATCACTAGGTGGTCTATCCCAATTCCAATTATGCTTAGGCTTCTCACTCTCAACTTTCCACTTATTCATGTTAAGATTAACGGGCAAGGTTCCTAGGAACTCGGTCATCTTCCTAAACACTAAGGTATCCTCGAACGGGTTCACTTCAATGTCCCTAGCCAATTGTTGCTCATGGAAAGTTGAATTACTTACAAAGGTCTCTTCTAGATAGAAAGATCGTTGAGGACCTACAAATTCTCCATTAATCCAAGGTCCATATCTAGATGATTTCCTATCTAACATGATCTCATAGTGTATTTCTTCCTCTTTGTAGTAGATATGCTTCTTGACATCGTAAATTGAACTAGCACTCCCTTCTCCTACCACTATCTTAGACATCTTACAATCAGTTATGGCACTAGCGGTGGCTAAGATGCCTCTTCCTGCTAGCAATGGGCATGTCGGGTCTTTATTCATGTCTAGCACATGGAAATCCGCCAAAAGAGTTAATTGACCTACGTGTACTACCATGTCCTTAATTATCCCTACCGGATATGCAATACTACCGTCCGCTAGACCTAAGATGGTTTCCTTTGGCTCTATCTTACCTAGGTTAAGGCTTCTATGGAGGGACAACGGAAGAAGATTGATGCTTGATCCTAAATCGGCTAATGTGTCGAAAAATTTGGAATTTCCAAGTCTACACGGAAGAATGAATAGCCCGGGATCATCTAACTTCTTAGGTAACTTATTTTGCACAAATGCGGAACCACGTTCTCCTAATTTTAGTTCTTGCTCATATTTTTCTTTTAATGCATTATAATAAGGCACGTGAGTCAAGACTTCAAGAACCGATTTTTCTTGGTAGAGTTCCTTGTACTCCTCTTCTGGGTTAGGTTTGGGTTCTTGGTTGATGGGTTTCTCACGAGTTGGATAGACCATTGGTTCGGGTCCTTGGTATTTCATGAGGGATCGCTTGGACTTTTGGGTGTGAAGGGCATGGATGTGCACTCTCCTATGGTGAGCAAGAACATGAAGTCGATGAAATCAAATTCACTTTTGGGTTCTTTATAGTGTCACTCGGGAGTGCTCCAATTTCCCGGTCATTGAAGGATTTTAAGAGGGCGTCGAGCTTGGTTGTCATCTCGCCTTGTCGTTGCTTGAAATTGGCTTCAATCTTAGTCAATCGAGCTTCTTGAGATGACATGAACCTAGACACCATTGCCTCGAGACTAGTGGAATTCCCGGTATTTGGAGGGTTAGACCTATTGGGTGGACTAGATGAGTTTTGGGGAGGGTTTGAGTTTTGGCTCCACCTAAGGTTAGGGTGATTTATCCATGAGGGGTTATAGGAATTTCCTAAGTTTTGCTCGGGCTTGAAAGTGTACCACTTCTCTCCAGCTCCATCGGTACGCGTGGAGGCGTAGTCCACAAAAGCTTGTTTGGGGAGTCTTGTGCAATCACGAGTGTCATAGGGACCACTACATAACTCACAAGGTAGAGTTATTTTGCTCACTTGGTGTGAAGACTTAGGATTCTTGTAGGAGCTCACTAGGAATTTGACTTGATCTTCAAGTTCGAGCATCCTATGATTGGAAGTTTGTGAGTCAATGGGAGGAAGGAGATTGCCTTGACGGTTTTTGGGCAACTCACGGGGGTCATTCCAACTTTCGTTGTCATAGAGGGCAAGGTCCTCTATTGTACCCCACGATTCTTCCGCGGTGAGATCACTAAGTTTGCCACCGGCCGCTTGGTCGATGGATTGCTTAGTTGAGAAGTTGACATGATCATAAAAGATTTGGACTTGAAGCCAAAGATCGATGCCGTGATGAGGGACTTTATGGAGCAATTCCTTGAATCGAGTCCATGCCTCGTAGAGAGATTCACCTTGACGTTGTTGGAACATCAATATTTCATTCCTAAGTTTGGTAGTTCTCCCTGGTGGGAAAAATTGGGCAAGGAAATGAGTGGTGAGATCATCCCAACTTGAGATGGATCCGGCGGGAAGTCGCTCAAGCCAATTACTAGCTTGGTCCCGTAGAGAGAATTGGAAGAGACGCAAGCGCGTGGTCTCCCGTGTGGTAGCATCAAGGTCGATGGAATCAACGATTTTAAGAAGTCCTTGAGATGCTGATTAGGATCTTTAGAACGAAGTCCATGGAATGCACATCCGTTTTGCACCAGCCGGATGGTGTCGGATCGCAGGGCCGTAGTTTGAGCTTGATCGGGGAGCTCAATGGTGTTCCTATAGCCTTGGTGGCTTGGTCTAGAGTATTCACCAAGAGTACGGCCTCTTGGCGGGTCAATTGGTGGTGGGTCGATGGGAATTGGGTGATGAGGTGGCGGGTTATCACCTTCCATGATGAAAAGTGATGAGGCTACAAACAAAGTCACGAAGAGGGGGGATAGACTACAAGGAAGCTAAAAATGAGAAAAAATATTACTTGATTGGAATCAAGCAAGGGAACCTAAACGAGATAGAAATCTAACTAGCTATTCTATTCCCCGGCAGCAGCGCCAAAAACTTGATGCGCGTACGAAGCGCGTTTGGGGTCAAAGGAGCTTCCTTTTCATTGAGCAAGTTTTTCAACACCCTAGGCAATGAACCTAATCATTGTAGTGTAGTATTGGGTAAGCCTCGGGAGTTGATATCGTTCTCTAGGGGAATAGGAATGCTAGCAAGAAGTGTACTACGCTAAGTTTGGGGTTGAGGATGACTCTTTTTTATCTTTTATATGTTTTTTTTAGAAAGCTAAGGGTAAAATCTCGGGGCAATAGGTTTGAGGTGGTACTTCTACCGATTACTTCTACTATACTAATTATCTATTTCTACGGGTAGCTATGTCTTTTTGATTGTGTGCTCGTATGATGATTAAAAATGTGTTTACCTAGATACTATTACTCCCTAGTTATCTTTTATTGTTGGTTGAATTGTCACGTCCTTATTCTTAACGCGTTGTGTTTTCTAAGGTCGTAGGGTGTGCCTTTTTCCCTAACTCTTTGAGACTACCTTAAGGTTATTGCCTACGAAATCCGCTAGATGTTTCATAAACTAACTTTAAGGTTATCTTTGGATGTTTAGACTACGAAATCCTCTAAGTGATTTATAAACTAATGTTCACAAAGATTACTCAAGTATTTAAACACAACGATAGCCTAATTGCACTCCTAAGCCAATTACAATTAAGATAAGAGACAACCAATTGATAACGCTACACGCGTCGTTCGGGGTCAAAGGAACTTCCTTTTTGTCGAGCAAGTTTTTCAACACCCTAGGCAGTGAACCTAATCGTTGTAGTGTAGTATTAGGGTAAGCCACGGGTATTGATATCGTTCTCTAGGGGAATAGGAATGCTAGTGAGAAGTTACTACGCTAAGGTTGGGGTTGAGGAAGATTATTTTTTTATCTTTTTATGTTTTTAGGAAATGGAAAGGTACGAATTTCGGGGTATTGGATTTGGGGGTTGGTATTTCTACCGATTACTCTATTCGTCTAATTATCTACTCTAAGGTGTATGTAGTCTATGTCTAATTATTGTGTGCTCGTATGATGATTTAAAGATGTGTTTACTTAGGTTTTTATTACTCCTTAATTATCTCCTATTGATGGTTGAATTGTCACATCCTTATTCTTAATCGCGTTGTGTGCCTAAGGTCGTAGGGTATGCGTTTATCCCTAACTCTTTGAAACTACCAAATGTTATCGCCTACAAAATCTCTAGGATTTATAAACTTAACTCTAAGGTACTCTTCGGATGGTTTAACCTACAATGACTCTAGGTACTATAAGCTAAGGTTCAACAAAGATTAATCAAGCATTAACTACACAACGGATGACCTATCGCAATACTAGATCATTAAAAATTAAGATAAGAGACAACCAATCAATATTCAATAATTAAGTTTCATATTCCCTAAGCAAACACACAAGTAAATTAGCCGGACATGGGAAACATGCAAGCATACACACAAGTAATTGAAGACATAATTGAATTAATGAAGTAAAACACTTATCTTGATGTAAGATAGGGTGTGGAACCCTAAAATACTGTACAAGACAGCCTTGGTTCGGTTTAGGTTTTTACTCTAAAAGATTACACACTCAAAACTAAAAAATTCGGATTCTATATATAAGATTACATATGCGACGGCGTCACCCTTTGATTTGTGACGCCGTCGGGTCGCTGTCATTAGGGTTTCGTCTTGGCCACGTTAGTCTTGCGATGACGTCACCTTATGCTTGTGACGCCGTCCCCTTCAGTCTCTGACGTCGTCTGGATCAAATCTAGGCCGTTTGAGTTGCGACGACCTACTCTTTTAAAACCTGAAGCCGTCACTTGTAAATAAGCAATTTGGCTATTGAGCCGTGAAAAAGTGGTCCGACGGCGTCACTGTTGTGCCTGACGCCGTCACCTTCAGTTCCAGCAGCCTGAGTGTCTCGATTCTTGATTTTGGCCATTTTCTTCGTATATTCGCGCCTTTTCGTACGAATAAGTGTCATTCCAGCATTTTGCCTTCAAGATACCTCAAAAGTGAAAAGGAACGATATTAAGTAATAACGGATACAAAAGTGATCAAATAAGGGCTTAAATGACCCCTCAAAAAGGTACATTTTAAAACCTTATCAAATATCCCTACACTTGGTATTTGCTTGTCCTCAAGCAAATGTGCTTTTAGCCAATTAATTTATAAGTTAGGGGTCATGAATCATTGGTTTAGAACAATCCACAACACATATAAGCCCTGCAAAAGTCATAACAAGCACTAAAATTACATACTAGCACCTCACATGGGGTGTTTGGATACTCACATCTCTCGGGTGTATATGAAATATAACAAGTTGGAAATGGAAGATAAACACTCATTAACCGGTGCTAGTACATAGATTACCATAGGCTTGAGACTAGATCAAACCTCCATCGCTTTGGTGTAAGCACCTAGGAAAGACTATCAAAGAGGTCTTTTAAAGGGTTGTAATGTTAGGCTTACGGTAGGGAAACAAAGGGTTTGAAAGGATAGGCTATTTAGTGGTGGCAAGTCAAAAATCTTTATGTTACAAGCATGCGAAGAATGGCGTTGCTAAGCCAAGACTCGACACTCTAGACTCTAGATAACTGAAACAAACAAACATAAATTTAAAGATAGATGTAGGATGGTAGCCCGTATTTTTTTTTCAACACTCTATTTTTTTTTTCTTTTTTCTATTTTTTTCGATTTTTATTTTATTTTTTACTTTTTTTTTCATACACTTTTACTCCACCATCCACTATGATAACATCAAAATGATAGGGATTTATAGGCACATCCCTACACTTGAGTTTTTATTACTCTAACACTAATTTGACCCGAATTGAAAAGATCAAAACACTTGGAGTACATTATTACGCAAATAAAGGGAATTTGAATTTAACGTTCCCTTCCCGTCATTTCATAAACTTTAACTTTTCCCATGAGTCCCAATCGTCCCAAAACTGTGTACAAAGGATATGACTCGACTTAGCAACTTATGCAAGCAACTAGATAATTGAACTCAGGGTTTAGTGTGATAACAATAATGCACTAATAGTGAGTGCATACAAGGTAGGCTAAGGCGATTTGGGTGTACATTTGGGGGTGGGGTATAAGCAATGCTCTTCATTGATATTCCGGAAAACCGAAACATCACGAGAACCGCGAAAAGGATAGGCTCTGAGGGGTTAACTAGGGGTATCATGTACTAAAAATGAGTACAACGCAAAGGTGTGGGGGAATTACTCAACCGATGTGGAAGAAGTAATTATATTACGGGTATCAAACAAGGGTTATCCTAATGCCTCTTATCATTTAGTTATTCCTAACTACACAAGTGTAGTCTTACTAGCGATCTCGGGATGCATCACAAAACAAGTTCTAGAATCTATTATACTACCGGTTCACACACTAAGCATTAAAGATGAATGCTTTAATTCCTACTAATCTAAGGGCGATCCTCACATTTTGGGTGGAATTTAAGTGGTAAAGGGTTTTTGTGCTCGTCATATAACTTCCTATCCATGAGACGCTTTTGTTAAGACTAATGGCCCACTCCTATATGTCATGAAAAATTTTAAAATTGGTGCCAAAATTACCCTAACCGACATTTTCTCATGGTTTATTACACAAATGCAATTGGACAAAGCAAATAATCAAGGATAAGCATAGTTTCAAAGTTCCCGTTTTATATTCCCTCCCTACACTTAAACTGAACATTGTCCCCAATGTTCTCCGAAAGTATCAAATTTATGATAATAGAAGGTAATAAAAGATGAAAGAAACTAGTACTCCTCTGATTAGCTCGGTAGGATCCGTGTAAACTGGTGGTTACATCTTTCTTCAAGAAGAACGTTTTCGTGAAAAGCTACTTCTCATCTTATGTATCTTCTTCTTGGTAAATTAAACCTGCACACTTGAAGAAAACAAACGAAACCTTCGCGTAAAATCGGCGGTAATAATATATATAGGACTCTACTAAACTAGGATATAATGCTTGTGGAATGGATGTTTACAGAATTTCTGGAAAATTAAGACCTGGAAAATTCCAAAAAATTATAAGTAGCTCAGAAAACGAGAAAAATTAATCAGTTGTTTTTGCTCCTTCCTGACGCCGTCAGGTTGCGATCCTGACGCCGTCAGGTTATCCTGACAAAAACTGGTCTGCGATTTTCTGGAAAAAATTCTGGAAAATTTATATCTTTAGAATCTGGAAAAATTTCCTGCAAAACATCCATTATGACTCGATACAAGCATTTTACTCGAACAAACACACATATATATCTTTTCAATAATCGTAATTCTCATGTTTACGTTTCTTTTAAAAACGTGTGTAATCCTCCCTACACTTATCCCTTATGTAAAATACATTTATATGTAATTAAGACGAGGTTAAAGACAAAATAAAGCATTTTTACAAATTTAAACATGAGAATAAACAATCACTAAAAGATACACGAGACACAAATAAAAATGAAAAATAAATACACATGGGTTGCCTCCCAAGAAGCGCTTGTTTTTGTTCGGGTCACGAGCCTGACTCTACCCTTATTTAACGGATAAATGGGAGGTTTTCCCTACACTTAAGTTTAAGTGCGGGTGATAGTAGCGATACACACCCTTAGGGTGGAAATTTGCTACGCGAGGAGAGGGTGATGGGTGATTTACATGTTCCAAGGAGTGTGCTCCATTCATTATAACTTTACCTAATTCTATTGGTGTAGCGGGTGAATCAAATCTCTGTCCTAAAAATGGATCATCTTCTATCAACTTCAAAAGATTCTTAGTTAAGGATCCATCTTGACCTAATAAACCCGGTTTAAACCCATAATGTTTCTTGTTATTAACCATGAATGGGTGATATAAGTGTGTAAGGTCATGGGTTACTCCTATATTAGCTTCCACTCTACATGGCCTAGAGTCTACCACCTTTATCAAGCAACTACCCGGAATATTTATTCTGATGGGTGGATTGGGGCCTAATTCAATTCCAAGATTCACATCTAAAGACGGAAAATTGGGTAAGGTTTTTGGTTGAGGCTCCGGTTCATCAAAATTAAGAACTTCCCTAGGACTAAGAGAGAGGTCATGACAACAAGTATCTAAACCTACATTCTCTAGTGGCGTTTGGTCCAAAGGTTCTACTTTTTCCGGGTAAGTTATAGGCGATGTGTGTTCCTCAAGTGATGGTAGGGCTTGTGGGCTTGGAGTTTCCACCTCATTCTCCATTATATCAAGATCTCCTAAATGTTCATTAGTATGATCTAACCCAAATACACTCCTAAGCATCTCAAATCCTTCTTTGGCCATTTCAAATTCTTGGTCCGATTCATAAGAATTGTTCTCAAAAACTTGAGTACTATGTTCTATTTGCCTAAAGGATTCCTCACGTGTGACATATGTTTTGAAGTCTATCCCACACATGCAACTAAGTATTTCAACTCTAACCATCTCACATTCTTGTTTGGGTTTAGGTTCCATGTTCTTAAAAACTAGGTCTTTTTGATCATGGTTCCTAAGGTTGGATAAATCCTCCTTATCCATTTCCTCAAGTTATGACAACTGATGGTTTATGCTTAGGAGGCTTTTCTCAAAAAATTTCCAGATGGTCTTACTAAAAGGAGTTGATCCTAACAATGATCGTTGAATAGAAGCCACACAAGCACAAAATTTATCAAATCCATCCAACCTTACACCTGTCTCCTTTTGGATATCTCTAAGATCACTCACAAATTCATTAGAACAATAAAAAGCAATCCAATCTGCGAAATTCAATTGTTCCTCATTTGTTAATGATTCAAATGCAACTTCTCTTGTCATAGCGACAAATGAAAAGGGTTTTACGAACACAAACACAAAGAAGGGGGATAGACTACAAGGAAGCTAAAAATGAGAAAAAAGCTTACTTGATGGGAATCAAGCAAGGGAACCTAAATGCGGTGGACTCCTAACTAGCTATTCTATTCCCCGACAGCGGCGCCAAAAACTTGATAACGCTACACGCGTAGTTCGGGGTCAAAGGAACTTCCTTTTCGTCGAGCAAGTTTTTCAACACCCTAGGCAGTGAACCTAATCGTTGTAGTGTAGTATTATGGTAAGCCACGGGTATTGATATCGTTCTCCAGGGGAATAGGAATGCTAGTGAGAAGTTACTACGCTAAGGTTGGGGTTGAGGAAGATTATTTTTTATCTTTTTATGTTTTTAGGAAATGGAAAGGTACGAATTTCGGGGTATTGGATTTGGGGGTTGGTATTTCCACCAATTACTCTATTCGTCTAATTATCTAATCTAAGGTGTATGTAGTCTATGTCTAATTATTGTGTGCTCGTATGATGATTTAAAGATGTGTTTACTTAGGTTTTTATTACTCCTTAATTATCTCCTTTTGATGGTTGAATTGTCACGTCCTTATTCTTAATCGCGTTGTGTGTCTAAGGTCGTAGGGTATGCGTTTATCCCTAACTCTTTGAAACTACCAAAGGTTATCGCCTACAAAATCTCTAGGATTTATAAACTTAACTCTAAGGTACTCTTCGGATGGTTTAGCCTACAATGACTCTTAGTACTATAAGGTAAAGGTCAACAAAGATTAATCAAGCATTAACTACACAACGGATGACCTATCGCAATACTAGATCATTAACAATTAAGATAAGAGACAACCAATCAATATTCAATAATTAAGTTTCATATTCCCTAAGCAAACACACAAGTAAATTAGCCGGACATGGGAAACATGCAAGCATACACACAAGTAATTGAAGACATAATTGAATTAATGAAGTAAAACACTTATCTTGATGTAAGATAGGGTATGGAACCCTAAAATACTATACAAGACAGCCTTGGTTCGGTTTAGGTTTTTACTCCAAAAGACTACACACTCAAAACTAAAACATTTGGATTCTATATATAAGATTACATATGCGACAGCGTCACCCTTTGATTTGTGACGCCGTCGGTTCGCCGTCATTAGAGTTTCATCTTGGCCACGTTAGTCTTACGACGATGTCACCTTATTCTTGTGACGCCGTCCTTTTCAGTCTCTGATGTCGTCTGGATCAAATCTAGGCCGTCTGAGTTGCGACGACCTACTCTTTTAAAACCTGAAGCCGTCACTTGTAAATAAGCAATTTGGCTACTGAGCCATCACAAAAGTGGTCCGACGGCGTCACTGTTGTGCCTGACGCCCTCACCTTCAGTTCCAGCAGCCTAAGTGTCTCGATTCTTGACTTTGGCCATTTTCTTCGTATATTCGCGCATTTTCATCCGAATAAGTGTCATTCCAGCATTTTGCCTTCAAGATACCTAAAAAGTGAAAAGGAACGATATTAAGTAATTACGGATACAAAAGTGATCAAATAAGGGCTTAAACGACCCCTCAAAAAGATATGTTTTAAAACCTTATCACCAATCAATAATTAATAACTAGGTTTCATAGATCTAAGCAAACACACAAGAAATTTAGCCAGACATGTTAAACAAGCAAGTATACACACATTCATTGGAAGACATAATGATACTAATAGAATAAAACACTTATCTTGATGTGTAAAATAGGTTTTGGGACCCTAAGATACTGTCCAAGTCGGACTACAAACTTTTAGGGTTTTTAGTCCACAAGTCTACCTCTTAAAATGCAGAAAAATCGAATTCTATCTATAGATTTACACTTGCGACGGCGTCGCCTTATAGGTGGGACGCCGTCAGATCGCCGTCATTAGGGTTTTCTTCTTGGCCAAGTTATCGATGGAACGACGTCACGTTGTAGTTGTGACGCCGTCGGGCTTCAGTAGGGACGTCGTCTGATTCTGGATTTGGTCCGTCTGAGATGAAAAGTTTTAGTGACGCCCTTCCTCTTCAAAGCCTGACGCCGTCAGGTGTATTTGAGCAAAAAGTCTACTGAGCCGTCAGGTGTTTCTATTATCAAATCCGTATAGAGGGACGGCGTCGCCCTTTGGTTGGGACGCCGTCAGCTTCAGTTTCAGCAGCTTGAGTGTCTTCGATCTTGACTTTGCCATTTTCTTCGTGTTTTCACTCTTTTTCGTCCAAAAATGCATCATTCCAGCATTTTACTTCCAAGAGACCTAAAAAGTGAAAAGGAATGAAATTAAGCAGTAACGAATATAAAAGTGGGCGATTAAGGGCTTAAATGACCCCTTAAAAGTGTATGTTTTAAATCCTTATCAGTTTTATAGGTACAAGCTTTAGAGATTTTGGTGGTGATGGTGATTTTGATGATTGTATTAGAGCCGGTGGTGGAGAGGTGACAATTGGTGTTTTAGTAGGTGGTGGAGTGGTGATGATAATAGGTGATTTCGGTGGTGGAGTTGGAGTACTTAGAGTAAGGAATTTTTCATCTCTTATTGGGGATGAAATGTTTAGTGGTGATGATTTGGAGGAAGAGCTAAGGTTTACGAAGCAACAGGGTCTTACACTTATCCTTGCGGTTTTCTTTAGTGGTTTGGTTGATGGGGATGATGTAGATGACTTTGTCATTTGTGATTAAGCTTATTCTAAGAGAAGAAGGAAGAAATTGTTAAGGTGTAAAGATGATCATCCTTGATGTCTATAGGATCATGAGATTATGGAGAATTGTGTTTGATTTGATATTAAGCCATACAAGTGAAGTGGTTCCTAATGATTTGGAAGAGTTTAAATGCAAGTCAAATCTCCCTAAGTCAATCCATACAAGTAGTGTTGAGTAAAATGACCAAGATATGCAATAAATGGGTTTCAATCATTGCAAAATCTTGAAGTTTGATTATCCACGGATTTCAAAGAACCAAAAATATGGTTCCTTCCTTTAAAAGAAAGGGTTCCTTGGGTGGATTTTGAGAATCTTTGAATTTTGGTGGGAAATGGATATCCTATTTGTCTAAGGAAGTTAAGCTAGTCCTAAAATAAATAAAAAGAAGTAAAAACTATCCTAGAAACAAATTTTGGTAAATTAGAATGCGGGAATGAGTGAATTCAGCAACTTACCTGCACTTCCCACGACACCAAAATTTTACACAGACGGAACCCAAATTTTGGTTCCGTCTGGTCCGCTAGTAATAAACGGCGGCACCAAAATTTTTAACACGGACGAAATGAAATTTTTGGGTCCGTGAGATCCGTGCTGTGTAGAAAAGTTGGCAGTGGGGTTTTTTTTAACCCTCGGGGACTTTTCCAAATCCTAAAATTTTGCTTAAAACACATGGAGATAATTATTTCTAGTTAGGAACAATCAATAACACACATATAAACATACGGGAGCATGTATTCCCAATAAGGGCTATCGATTTTCACTAAAAAGTGAAAACGGGTAAAATTTGATAACATCCGAATGTTATCCCCATGCATGAGAAAGTTAGTTCACATCAATGTTTTAAGTTTATTTATCGTCCTAGAAAGCGATAACACACAAATTATATCATAGAACATTGTTGTTGTCCTTGTAACAAACACCCTCTTAAAACTACATCTCACTTGTCCAAATTCTTGTATATCTTGGACATCATCCTACCAAGGCATTTGAACATCCCCTTGGTTTGCTTGAACTCCTCCTTCTGGTTCTCAATCTCTGGAAGTGAGGCGTAGTACTCATGAGGTTGAAGCCTCGAGTTGGGGAGACCGTCTTCGGAGCTGTTTGATGAGGATGAAGGTGTAGGTGGTTGTGGCCTTTTTCCCTTGGTCTTAGTCTTGGATACTCTTTCATCACTCAAGGGCACAAATATGTGAGGGATGAGAGGATAGTCAAGTTTCAACCCTATAGGACTTGGCGGAATGGGTGCATAAGCTCTAAAAAGATGGGTAAGAAGCATCTCGTACGGAAGAGCAACAAAGCCTTGGGTGGAAATGTCTACCATCCTCCTAGCAATGTAGTATGCCAAGTTGAATGGTTGACGAGTAGACAAGCTATAGAGCATGTAGCATAGGCAAGCATTGATGTGGTCACGGTTTCCTATGGTGCTTATGACATTGGCTCTAAGGAGTTCTTCCTATTTTTTGAAGTGAGGCTTAAGCTCATTGAGTTCCATTCCGTATGGATCTCGGTTGACTTCCTTTCCCGCTCTAGTGACACGGGTTGGTGCTACCCTATAAAAGAAGAGGTGCTCTCGAATGACATCTTTGTTGACCAAAGGAGTTTGGTAAGGAGGAGAACGGTCATGAATTGAATCAAGAATAGTGAGTGACCATTTATCTGAGTATAGACAAGTTCCAACACAAGGAATTCCTAACACTTGAGCGAATTGAGTGAGGAAATGGTGTAGTCATTTTGGTTGATTCTGAAGCTAAGAGGCATGAGACCATCATCATTTGTCACGGAAATTACACTAGCATAGAACTCTAGGACAAATCTAGGGCAAATGGGCTCGTCAATGTCAAGAAGACAATCGAAGTGGATGGTGGCTAGTTCTTGACGGAGGTTCGTTCCGTCGACAAAGGATGGGTGAATTTTCCTACCCTCATGAAAGTACCTTTTCTCTAGACTTTTAAAAATCTTGACTTGGTCTTTGGTTAGACCCTTAGTTTTGTGGTGTTATGGGATGTATCCAAGGGTGTCTTTGTGATCGTAAAATTTTGCGGATACCATGTTTGTTCCTAGGAGCAAGAAATTACATGTTTTAGTAAAAATGAAAACTAAATTAGCATTTTTGTTCTAGTGTGTGCCTATATGCAAACAATGTGGAGTTGTGGTTATCTCGACTCCTTTTATGCATAAAATAGTTTTTATTATTAGTGTTTGGCAAAATGCAAGAGATAACCTAAACGCTCCTAATTTAATGTAGCTTCGTTTGAATATACCCATGAATGCATATTAGTTATGCATTACCTTTAGTATTCAAGAGACATTATGCAAGTGATGAAAATAATGTTTTTATTTGTATGAACAATGAGAAATTGTTTTTCCTACAAGTGAGAAATTTTTTCAAAATTTTAACATGGTGTTTTTAGTTAATTAAGATAATGCCTTAAGATATGTGATTCATAACTAATGGGAAACATGATTAGTTATGTAATTTAACAATGTAGTTCATGATTTGTGCAATTAGTTATGCAATTTAACAATGTAGTTCATGATTTGTGCAAGAATATGCATAATTCTCATGTTTTGGTTTTGTGCATAAATTAGAACCCTAGACTCAGAATTAAGAGAAGTAATGTAGTTAGGATACTTACAATGATGATTTTGGCTGTGATTAGTTGAAGAAGAAACCTTAATTATGAGTTAGGTATGTTTGTAGGTCGTTTGGTTATGTGGGTTGTGAAGAAGAAGGTGTTTTGTATTTAAAAAATTTTGCTACTGTGATGACCACGGACTAGACGGACCCAAATTTAGGGTTCCGTCTGTGTTGGATTTTGGTTCCGTGGGAACATCAACAAAATTTGCTAATTTGTTGTGTTTTGGTCATTCTAAGTTTTAAGATATGTTTTTGATTATATGTTTGGTTCCATTAATCCTAAACCAAGTCTAAGAAGATTAAATGGTTCTCGTTTAAGAGGTTTAGTTAGGATGTCGGCAATGTTATCTTCGGAGGAGACTTTCTCAATTGAGATGTTTCCTTTTTGAACATTGTCGCGAAGGAAGTGATGGCAAATTTCAATATATTTCGTTCGGGCATGTTGAACATGATTTTTGCTGAGATCAGTATAGAGATGTCGTTGAGATGAATTTCGTAGTCCACGAGAGATTTCTTCATCCAAAGAGCTTGTTGACATGCCTTTCCGGCTGAGACGTACTCGGCTTCGGTAGTTGAGATAGCGAGGGCCGTTTGTTTCTTTGCGAACCATGAGGTGAGACATTGTCCAACAAAAGTACAAATACCACTTGTACTCTTTCTATCGACATAGTTGTTGAAACAGACAAAGACCTTGATAGATCTTGAGCTCGTGGATCGTTATGTATGCCTATGTAATCACAAGCACAATAAAAGACAATCTCTACTACTAATGTTTATCAGCGGAATATAAACACAAGTAACAAATAACTAAGAACTTCTTGATCCTCTATGGATCTTTATATTAACTAAAACTGAGTTTTTCCAATCGGTACATAAACCTTTCTAATGTGTTCCTTTTATAGATAAGGAACCCTAAACAATATCGCTAAACCGTTTTCCAAGAAACGTATAATCATAAAACTAAATAAGATATACACAATCACTTCCTAATAAAGCTCATGTATATCCACACTAAATAAACTAAATACGGAATAGACACTTCCGCAGAAACAAACTCATCACTATTATACTTCAGTAGAATAAGTCTTCGGCAGAATCCACTTCACTTCAGTAGAAACACTTCGGCATTAAGTTCAGCATAATCAAGACTTTCACATAATTCCCAACAATCCTCCCCTAAACTGGAATTTGACTTGTTAAGTTCCAGTTTCTTGATAGATCTTACAGCACCAGAGGATTGGACACGAACAACAGCAACAGCAAAGAATCCAAAGAACATCTCTATGATGAAGAAACTCGAAAACACCATATCTTTGCAGCAACAAATGACAAGAGGTACATCAAAACAGATTAGTTTCATACTATTCTCATCACATCCAGGTGTGTTAACTCCTGTGAGAGGTGAATCATTGAAAATAAATGGATTTGATGTCTCTTTACCAATAGCCATCAGTACTGGAGTAGCCATATGTTTCAATTCGTAAACTATGGTACACTGATAACCATCTGATTTATGGGCAAACCAGCAACCATATAAACGGATTTGAAATGTCTTTACCTGTAGCCGTTTGCTCAGGACTAGTCAATTCTTAGAATTGGTGAATTGAGAACCAAATATGGAATGCCACTGCCTTTACCACAAGCCATATACAAGTGGGCTAGCCAATTCTTGGATTCCAAACAGGAATAAACCATGGTGAATTGAAAACCATACAACACTCAGCAATAAAGCATAGGTGGTTGCATACCCTATGATTTTTAGCAAATCATTACAGCTATCAACAGATTTGATGTGTCTTTACCAAAGCTGTACCCTTTGGACTAGCTAACTCTTTGACATACCCAAAGTATATCAGGTGAGTCAAAAACCAAAAAATATACAACAAACCTGCAAGAAAAGTTAGATAAAACAAAAGAATTTTTTTTTTTTTTTTTTTTTTTTTTTTTTTTTTTTTTAACTAATAAACAAAGAAAATAAAGATTACAAAATATTACAATCAAGATGAACCTTTATGTGATAGAAGTTGATTCTTAATCAAACCAACACATTGAATAGCATGAAGGTCATCATTGCCAACCGGATTAGGAGGCACTTCCAACTTGTGTCTCAGCAATCTTTCCATAAAAGTATCAGATAAAGGATAAAGTCTATCTGATAGCATACACAAAATCATCCCACATGTAGTCTGAACTACCTGAACACAAGGCAGAGGATAAAATCTCCAACTCTCAATCTCCCATTTATGAGAATTCTTCCAAATAGAATACCCTTTACCATGTGGAGAATCAGAATCAAACATAACCTGAAGATCTCCCAACAGATATAAACCAGAACCAGTTGCTTGATGAGACTTATAATACTGAATGACATGTTCATACAGCATCTTCAAATCATGTCGATTCACCAAATGAAGAATATCCTTCAAGAAGTTGAACTCAAGAACAGTATGATCCAGTCTATACACAGTATTAAGCTTACCAGCTGTCCAATTAACCAAAACCACATGAGTTCCTTCAGGAAAAGCTTCAACAGATCCAACCTCAATAAATGTAGATTCATCAGCCTTAAGATCTAAAGTAGTATTCCTTGAAGCATGTTTCTTAGCCAATCTATCCGAACTTCCTGTAACCAAACTCTGCTTTCCCATATCAGCAATGTTATCAGTATCAAGTTGTAGATCAGTTTCCTGAATCAGAGAATCACTTAACTCCACACTTGACAACATTTCAGAAGAAACCAAAGAAGATTCAGCAGAAACACCCATATCAGAAGAAGGAATATCATCAGAAGTTGTATCAGAAGGAACAACTGGAGTTACCACAATTATCCACAATTTCAACTGTTCTCTGTCTCTTGGCTGTAGGAACATCAGACATTGAAGCACTATTTGCCAATTTAGAAGAAGAAGTAGAACCAGAAGAAGAGAATTTCATAACCATATGATACTGTCTAATCAAAGCATCATCAGATAAAGTCATGATTTGCTTCATGGTCATACCAGAATTATACATAGCAGCATTCTTCACAACTCTCCTCATATAATTCCTCTTCTGAGCAACAGTCATAGGTTTTTCTCTTTTGGCTTTATTTCTCTGATCAATAAGAGCTCTTCTCTGTGCAGCAGATTCCTTCTTCCTTTGATTACCAAGTGCCACCATTTTATCCACAAAATCATCATCATTAAAAGAATCTCCTAAGATAAGTTTTGCTAGATCAGGATCAGAAGCACCTTGAGAAATATAACCATCCCATTGATCATCAGTAATCATAGGAAAGAATGCATCAAGCTCTAACTTTCTTTCAGGAGACAAATCAGTAGCATACTGATCTTGAAGAAATTTAGCCACAACACGACTCTTCTGGATATTCTCATAATCAGCAAACAATCCAGCCTGAGCTTGATATTGTTCTTTAGTCACTTTACCTGATTTCAACAGATCATCAATCACAGGGTCCTGTCCTGTCTCAGAAGAAGTCTCAGCAGAACCAATTTCAGCAGAACCAATGTGAGCTTCAGAAGCAATCAAACCCACATCAGAGGAAATAGGTTGAGACAATTCCTCAACTGGTGTAGAGAAAACTTCAGGAGAAGCATTCAATCTATACATTCTACCAGCAAGAAAAACCTCTTCATCATCTGCTGAAGGTGAAACATTTGAATGTTCTGGTATAGATGAAGTCTGACCATCAGTAGTAACCTCTTTCATTAAACCATCAGTAGATGCATCCTCCATATTTAGCTCCTTTGAAGTGTCAGCAGATACCTTATCCAACGAATGTCTTCGTCTTTTGCTAGTATATAGAATAGGCTCCTTGCTAGACTCCTTTCTTCGTGAAGATTTAGCAATAGAAAAAGAAACATTAGATGTTAACGCCACATCAGCCAATATATCAAGAGATTCATTAAGATTCTCTTCAGCCTCCTCCTCAGAAGAAACCAAACATCTCTTTTTACCCTTCTGACTTAGCAATTTCTCCAAGTGCTCAACTTTAGTCTCCAATTCCACAATCTTCTGACCAAGAACAGACTTGGTTTCTGTAAGTTCTTTCTTAAGACCAGTCACCTCACCTGTAAGCTTGTTCACCAGATCATATAATGAGGTAAGTGAAATAGGATCCTCAGAATGTGATTGCTCAGTCAAAATTGGAACTTCATTAGACTGTTCAGGAGCAACATCAACCTGATCAACATTAGAACATCCTTCACCAAATGGAGTCCTAACAGGACTTGGTGTAGGCAATCTGTCAGTATCAACCTGAACTTCATCAATTTGATCCTGAACTTCTTCAATAGGAACTTGGATAAATGCTGGACTAGAACATGGTCTTGGTGAAGGTATAGATGCTTCAGCAACAACAGAAGGACCCTCATCACCATCTACTGAAAGATTTCCATCAGTAGGATTGGAAGAAGGTAAAACTACATTAAGCTCATTATCAGTCTCATTCTCCTGAGGTAACATGGCAGCTAACAAAGGAAAATGTGTCCCTTCAAATTTAGTCCTCATTGTAGCAAATAACTTAGGAGTCAGAACACTTATGGGATGAAAAGCTTGGGTTTGTGTAGAAACATTCAATATCATCTGTAAAAACCTAGGATACATAAAAAACTTACCCTTTTTCCTAGTTATGTTTTCTACCATATTATCAAAGATATATTTAGAGAAATTATAAGTCAAACCCTTAGATAAGCAAACAATACCACATCCCATTTGTGTTGAAAACTGATCCCATCCTCCAGACTTATTGCTCAAACACTGTAGCAACGTATGAACCAAGAACCTCCACATAGGACAAAGCTTGTTTTTCAACCACATATCTGTCCTCGAACTTTGATATCCAATTGCTCTAAGTCCTTCAAGTACCATCGTAGAATCAGAATGATAAACACCATTCTCATCATCCAAGCGAAGTTGTCTTCTGATCAGTTCCTCTGTCACTACATACACTTGTCCGTCAACACTTGCAACTATCTCAGTATCTCCTCTCTTTTCTGCCGTCGCCCAAAATTGAGTAATCAAAGTTTCATATATAGCATCAGGAGAATGTGTCAATGCATATACAATCTTTGATCTTAGTAAGAAAGAAATCATCGGCCTATAAAGTTCATCTCCTCGAGCAGATCCAAGAAAAGCAACCTTATTATGATCATGTTTGAATTGAAGCGCCATGAGAGTTTTTGAAGATTAGGGTTAGGATTTTGCACAAAAAGGAAGTGTTTTTAATGATAATAATAAGTAAATCACTTAATGTGGAGCGAAAATATGTCGTAACGAATAAATAGAAATTTCCCAACTTTGGTCAAAGTTGACCAAGGATGACGTGGACTTCTACTTTTACTTGGATTCACTTATAACTTCGGTAGAAACGGCAACCATTCTGCTGAAGTAGAATACTCAGTAGAAACAGAAGACTTACTCACGAAGCTTCAGTAAATATCTTTTTACTGTTTCACCCACACGCATTAATTCTCTTACCACTTGAAACCGGCTATAAAACAATCCCAATGCACATAGACTTTTTCATCAAAAATCCCCAAATAATATTTCAAACCCTAATTCCTTCAATCCTTCAAAATTAACCAGAATAACCCTGAGTACCAAACCTGAGATCATAGATCTCACAACAACATCCTCATCATCTAGTGAAGATACCAATCCATGGTTTCACTATTTTCCAAAACCATATCCACTACCAAAGAAGTCACCCTTTCTCTCCTCATCAGAAGATGAAAGTGTTGAGAAACCAAGTGTATCTGCTGAAGATTCTGATGAATCCTATAATGAGGGAACATCTTACTCCCAACCCTCAGCACCTAGGCCTCATCAAAGGCCACGGGCCAAAAATCCACCACTTCCTATGGGAAGAAAGGTGGTACTTGGTCTCTTTGCATCATGTTTTGGTGCATCATCACATATCGTATCGAGGAATGGAAAAAGGAAAATGATGTAAGTTGATGTATGATTGAAAGAGTAGATGATGCGCAAATGAAAATCTTTCAGTCTCATCTCTCTGCCACAATCAGCTTCAGCTTCTTCGTTTTCATCAATCCATCCTCTCCATTTTGATCCTTAGCATCTGTTAGAGTTGGTTATGCTTTCACAAAGGCATAGCCAGCATTTAGTGCCAAAAGATGTGAGCGATCGTGCATATCCAACAGCTATTAGTGTGAAAGATGTGAGCAGCCATACTCATCGTGCTCATCTTTAGATGTTGGAATAGATGATATGTAATAGATTAGGACTATTAGATCATGTAGATGCTTTTGATGTTGCCTGTACTCTGTAATCTGTAAGCTGTAAACTGTTTCTTGAATGAATGAATGATCTATTTGCTTCTGTACTTCTTTTGATTGAATCATATAACTTCAGTACTTCAACTTCAGAGGAAACAAATAACACACTTCAGCACAATGAATTCAGTGGAAACCAGCTTAAGCTTTCTTAACCATAACTCAACAAATCAGGGACAACCATTCTGCAAAACAAACACAGAAACATACACAAACCAACAAAGAAACACACTAAAATTACATTAGCAGGTTAGAGTTAGTTAAAATCAACCAAATATACAAAATTACATAAATTACATAGCAAAATGCAAAGTTATACACAAATCCTCCCCTGAGGCATATGCCTCCCCTGAGGCCTATGCCTCCCCTTAAACTTTGCAGTTAAGGGTTAAGCATGCCAATATGGACCACAAGGTGTTGAAACCTTGGTCCTTCAAAATCCTTAGTTAACAGATCTGCCACATTATCATCAGTATGAATTTTGACCACATTTATCAAATTTTTATCATATGCATCTCTTATAAAGTGGTGCCTGATTTCAATATGTTTTGTTCGACTGTGAAAAACTGGATTTTTAACAATGCATATGGTACTTTGATTATCAATAAAAATTGTTGTGTTCATGAAATTATACCCATAATCCAACAACTGATTTTGAATCCAAAGAACCTGTCCACAGCAATTAGCAGCAGCCACATACTCTGCTTCAGTAGATGAGGTAGCCACAATAGTTTGTTTCTTGCATTGCCAAGAAATCAATCTTTTTCCAAGGAATTGGCAACCTCCAGTGGTGGACCTCCTATCCAGATTAGCACCAGCATAGTCACTATCACTATAAGCTTCCAACTTAAAAGGAGACTCTTTTGGGTACCAAAGACCTAGAAAAGGTTGGCCTTTAAGGTACTTAAAGATCTTCTTAACAGCATTGAGATGGGAAGTCAGTGGAGTAACTTGATGTCGCGAACAAACACTCACAGCAAAAGTAATATCAGGCCTGGAAGCTGTTAAATACATCAAAGACCCAATCATAGACCTGTACAAATGAACATTCACAGGTGGATCAGCTTCAGTGTTGGTCTTTGACTTTGGAGCTTCATAAGGTGTAGTAGCAGTCCTTACACCCTCCATACCAAACTTCTTCAAGATGTCCCTCACATATTTGTCCTGACTTATAAAGATACCATCAGGTTTCTGCTGAACTTGAAGACCCAAAAAGAAAGTCATCTCTCCCATTGCACTCATCTGAAACTCTCCCTTCATAAGCTCCTCAAACTCCCTGCACCAAGCTTCCTTTGTGGATCCAAAGATAATGTCATCCACATAGACTTGCACAAGAATAATGTCAGTGGAATTCTTCTTTAGGAAAAGAGTCTTATCAATTGCACCTCTTCTGTAACCATGCTTCAGCAGAAATGTAGAAAGCCTAGCATACCAGGCTCTGGGTGCCTGATGTAGTCCATAGAGAGCTTTGACCACCTTATAAACATGATTCGGATGATCTGGATCTTCAAATCCTTTAGGTTGAGTGACATACACCTCCTCTTCAATTTCACCATACAAGAAGGCTCCTTTAACATCCATTTGATAGACCATAAAGCCCATATAGGATGCATAAGCTAAGAAAATCCGTATAGCCTCAACTCTTGCCACTGGTGCAAACACTTCATCATAATCTATCCCCTCCTCTTGTCTATAACCCTGTGCAACTAACCTGGCTTTGTTTTTAATGACAACACCTCTAGCATCTCTCTTATTCTTCAGAATCCATTTTGTCCCAATAGCATACTTACCATCAGGTAGTGGTACCAATATCCAAACCTGCTGATTTTGAAATTGTTGCATCTCATCCTGCATTGCTTCAAGCCAACTTGAATCTTCAAGAGCCTGAGTAACACTGGTTGGTTCCACTTGTGAAAGAAAACAAGCAAACAGACAATGTTGATAGTCTGTGTGATTGTCTCTCTGCTGATTTGAGACATAAGAGACAAAAGCCACCTGTCCATATTTAGAACGCGCCACAGTACCTCTTGTTCTAACAGGTGCATTAGGATCACCAATAATATTAGTCTGTGGATGAACATTGTTGATCCTTGTAGTAGTAGTGGTGTTGACATCAAAGGAAGAATCAAGATTAGTCACAGTAGGTTCAAAGTCAGTATCATAGGAAGGTGTGTTGAAGATGCCTGCTTTAGGTTGATGATGACCAAGATCTGAAGGTTTTGGAAATCTTGTATAAGGTTCACCAAGATCTGTTGACACTTTAGTAGAACTAGGAGTAGTGTCACCATGTCTTTCAGCTGAATTGGAGAGGTGAGGAGAAACATAACTACCTTCAGCAGAATTGAAGTTTCTGCCGATTGCTTCATTTGATCCTTCTTCAACATTCCTCTCAGCATCTAAATTGGCTGCATACTCTTGTTTCTTCAGTCTGGCAAGGTCCTCAGCATAATAGAATTCATCTTCACCCACATCAGTATAATCTTTAGAAGTGTCACCTACAAAATTGTTAGGAGAGAAGGAAGGCACTACAATGGGTTGTTCATCATCAGACCCACTGTCAGAATGAGCATCCAAAGTGTCTGAATGAGGAGTTGGAGATGCTTCAGAATCTGCATTTTGATCAGCCTTATGTCTAGCATATCCCAAGTAATCAGTCAAGTAGTCAAGATCAAATGACCAAACATGACCCTGGCCTTGAACATTAGGCTTGTCTTCAAGATACCTCAGATTCAATGTCTCCTCAATCTTCTTTGCAGATACATTGTAAACTCTGTATGCCTTACTATGAGCAGAATACCCCACAATGTAGCCATCATCAGCTTTCTCATCAAATTTGCCCAAGGGATCACTGGTATTCAAGATTGTTACCTGACAGCCAAACGGTTTAAGGTAATGAATAACAGGAGCTTTTCCAAAGAGAAGTTCATATGGTGTTTTAAGATGTGGTCTGGTAATGGACACTCTATTGAGTACATAACAAGCTGTACCAACAGCCTCAGTCCAAAACATGGTAGGAAGTTTAGAGTCTGCTAGCATTGATCTTGCAGCCTCTATTAAGGTTCTATTTTTTCTTTCTGCCACCCCATTTTGTTGAGGGGTTCTTGGAGTGCTATAGTCCCTTTTTATTCCCTTTAACCTGCAGAGTTCTATTAGAATGGCATTTTTGAACTCTGTACCATTATCACACCTAATTCCTTTCACCTTTTTGTTCAACTGATTCTCAATAAGGGTAATGAAGTCTTTCAATATTTCAGAAGTTTCATCTTTGGTCCTTAGAAAGAATACCCAACAAAATTTGCTAAAACCATCAGTGATCACCAGACAAAAATATTTATGATCAATGCTTCTCACTTTAGTTGGACCAAACAGATCCATATGAAGCAGCTGAAGAGGTTCAGAAATAATGGTTACTGCTGTAACAGGAACACCTTTGTAAGAGGCTCTGTGCTGCTTTCCTTTGTTGCATGCAACACAGTTATGATCATTGGTGAATACTTTGGCAGGAAGACCTTGAACAAGGCCCAGCTTAGAGAGCTGGTTGATGGTCTTGAAATTGACATGGGCCATCCTTCTGTGCCATTTGGTGGACTCATCCACAGATGCTTTAGCCACCAAACATGTTAAGTCACCTGCTGGTTGAACATTAGTTAAGTTGAATGTATAAAGATTATGACTTCGAGGAACCTTCAGTAGAATTGAAGTATCTTCTGGGAGTTTGAAGTCTTTAGACAGCACAAGACATTCATCCTCTGTGAAGAGTACTTTGTTCTTAGTGTCACAGATTTGTGAGACTGAAAACAAATTGAAGTGTTGAAGTTCCTTGACATAATAAACATTCTCAAAGTCCAGCTGAGGTGTTTTGATGGTCCCTTTTCCTGTAATTCGTCCATCACTTCCTCCAAAGGTTACATTGCCTCCACCTTCAATAGGTATAAAGTTATGCATCATGTCCCTGTTTCCTGACATACTTCTAGAACAACCACTGTCAACTATTCCAACATCTTTATGCTTAAGGGGATGATCCTACAACAACAACAAAATATACAAAGAATTAGTACACTATGGAGGCTCAAGTCATTGCTGACTTGAACCTGCCTTGTGGATCATATGAGTTGTGCCATGTAGAAGTATAAGATCCACTATTGTTCTTGGGTTTCCAATGAAACTTAGGTCTCTGTTTATTCCAAGAACAACCTGCTGAGGTCTTGACAGCAGTATCCCAGTACCCTCTCCCATCAGTCAAAGGGTTTACATATCTAGGCCAAAAACCATTTTTAAAATATTCACTTGTTGGTTGAACATATGGTTTTCCAAATGATCTTCTCCAAGGAAAAGAAGTATTATAATTAGCAGCTTGTGGAACATAAGGTGGTATATCATTAACATTAGTCCACATTGGTCTAGATTTCCTAGAATTACCACACCTACTCATTCTTTGCTCATGATAATCACAATCCTTAATTAAATGAGATTTACTTCCACACACAAAACATTTCTTCTGAAGAGAAGATTTATTCAAACCAAAAGAAGTATTCTTACAAGCAGAAGTATTCAAACCAAAACCATGAAAAGAATTGTTTTTAACAGTATTATTATGCAAAGAATTAAAAAGCAAGTCTTCAGAGGCAACTGTCTTGGAAGGGCATTCCTTGGCAGCAACTCTGTCATGCTTATTGGTAGTCTTGGGTGCAGGCAGGGGTGAAGACTTGGGAAGGTCAGACTTGGGAAGGTCAGACTTGTCATTTGAATCACACTCTGTAGACCCTTGCTTGGAGGACTTGTCACTGTTAACACAAGAGACAAAGTCATTAGTAGAAGTATTAGGGTCTGGCAAGTCTTTTGACTTTTTGCCATACAGATGGTGTGATCCATCAAAGTCATTAATAGTGGAAAGATCAATGGGCATGTGCTCACCTCTAATTGGTCCACGAACAGCATGTAGGTCACCTTCTTTCACAAAATTAGCTAGGCCTGCTGGTGTAGATCTACGTGTGTCATCCCTAGCTTCTAGGCCTACATATTTCTTAAAACCTAAAGCCACTGTAGAATTGGGAGCTTGACTGCTATAAATGAGACTAGCCAACTTATTACCATTCATCATCCACTCATTATTCCTAGAAATTTCCTCCTTAAGTTTCTCCTTAAGCTCTAGATTTTCTGACTCTACATCTGCTCTTAACTTTTCAGACCATTTTAACTCATTTGTAGCACATTCGAGATCTCTTTCTAAAACACCTATTTTCTCACCATAAGCTATTTCATTCTTTTGTAACCAAACCTTTTGTCTTTCTAGTGTTTTTAAAGCCTGTTTATAAGCTTCTACTTCCACATAGCATTCATTATATTTTGGTTCCATAATGTCATAAGCTTGTTTCAGTTCATTATAACGCTCACTACAACCAAACAAACAGTTTTGTACCTGAGAGATGCCCATCAAGGCAATCTGATCATGCCTATCCTCTGAAGTACAGCCTGCAATCAACCCAACATTATCAGGACCATCATTATCAGACTCCTCATGTAGCTTCCAGTCCACATTGCTATCAAGAGTGACCAATGCAGTTGATCCCTTTGAAGTTCCTGCATCCTTCTGATACTGCTGATAAGTAGAGTATCGTACTTCATCACCAGCTTTCCTGTCTTTGCATTCTCTAGAAAAGTGACCTATCTGTTGGCATGTGAAGCATTTAACCTTCCTTTTATCAAACCTTGCTGGATCGCGTCCTTTGAATCCAAACCGTCTGCCAACTTTACGCTCAAAGGTCTTGATATCCATGGAAAGCATGGCCACTTGCCATCTCAGCTTCATCTCTTCAAACTCAAGTGGGTCCACTTGATCAAAATCCTCATAAGCCAGTTCCTGCTGAGGATCATAATCAGCAAAGAAAGATCCAAGAACATCTTCCATAATTCCACTGGATCTAGGAAGAGAGCTTGATGAAGGAGCAACATTAGATGATGATGGATATGGGCTTGGACCATAGCTAGACTTTGGAGTAGAGGCTCCAACAAATGCAGTATGACTAGCAGTAGAAGATGATCGAAAGGGGCTTCTTACATCATGTTCAAGAGCTTTAAGTTTGTTATACAGCTCATCAAAGGTCATCATGTCCAAACCACCTTTAGCTTTTAAAGCTATGCTTACATGTAGCCAGGAAGGAGGTAATGACCTCAGAAACTTAGAGTTACAGTCATCATTATCCGGCTTAGCCTGTAGCTGATTCAACTGACTTAAGATCTTGTGAAACTTATCATAGCCCTTGTGAATTCCTTCCTCTTCAGAGATCTGAAAGTCCTGAAACTGTTGTCTTAGCATCGACTTCTTCAGTCTTCTGGACTCCTCATTCCCACCGAACTTCGCCTTAATCGCTAACCAGATATCTTTGGCATCTTGCATGAAGTGAAAATCACTCAAGTGATCCTCAGGAATAGCTTGCAGAAGAATAGTTCTGACCTTTGTTTCTCTCTGAACTGCCAGCAACTCTTCAGCAGTTTTGGGAGGAACATTCATCATATTACCAGCAGCATCCGTGGTAGTCCTCTTCAAACTGTTCCCCTTCAAAATTACCTGCCATAGATTCCAATCAATGTTGGAGATCCAGTTTTGCATCTTCATAGCCCAAAGATCATATTCCTCCCTTTTAAGGTAAGGAAACTTAGCATTGCTATTAGACAGACTTAGTTGCTGCAGATGGGTGGAGTTTTGGTTGTTGGTGCGTTCAGTATCAGCATCTGAACCAGGCATGATGTTTTGTTATGGTTGTATGGGTGTTTAGAAAAAAGCTTGTCCTTAGTATCGTAGAGACTCTCACGAGGCTCTGATACCACTTGTTGAAACAGACAAAGACCTTGATAGATCTTGAGCTCGTGGATCGTTATGTATGCCTATGTAATCACAAGCACAATAAAAGACAATCTCTACTACTAATGTTTATCAGCGGAATATAAACACAAGTAACAAATAACTAAGAACTTCTTGATCCTCTATGGATCTTTATATTAACTAAAACTGAGTTTTTCCAATCGGTACATAAACCTTTCTAATGTGTTCCTTTTATAGATAAGGAACCCTAAACAATATCGCTAAACCGTTTTCCAAGAAACGTATAATCATAAAACTAAATAAGATATACACAATCACTTCCTAATAAAGCTCATGTATATCCACACTAAATAAACTAAATACGGAATAGACACTTCCGCAGAAACAAACTCATCACTATTATACTTCAGTAGAATAAGTCTTCGGCAGAATCCACTTCACTTCAGTAGAAACACTTCGGCATTAAGTTCAGCATAATCAAGACTTTCACATAATTCCCAACAATAGTCACCGGCATGGTCCGAGTCGGCATACACTATGGTTTCTACACCCGTTCCTTTGGGATACCATAATCCTAAACATGTAGTTCCTTTAATGTATCTAAATATTCGTTTTAATGCTTCTAGGTGTGATGTTTTTGGATCTTCTTGAAAGCGAGCACATAGACAAACACTAAACATAATGTCGGGTCTACTAGACGTGAGATAAAGTAGGCTACCAATCATTCCTCTATATTTAGTATTACCTACGGATTCACCTTCCTCATCTTTGGTGAGTTTCGTTTCTTAGGACATGGGTGTTTTAGTGGGTTTTGAGTCTTCAAGACCAAATTTCTTAAGCATATCCTTTATGTATTTAGATTGGTTAAAGAATATGCCATCTTCCATTTGTTTAATTTGAAGTCCTAAAAAGAAGTTTAACTTACCCATCATACTCATCTCAAAATCGTCGTGCATGATTTTAGAGAAATCATCACATAGCTCTTGACAAGTTGATCAAAATATGATGTCATCAACGTATATTTGAACTATGATAATGTGTGATTCCCTTTTCTTGGTAAAGAGAGTATTATCTACTAATCCCATGGTATATTTGTGTTCAACTAAGAAAGTCTTAAGTCGATCGTACCAAGCTTTTGGTGCTTGCTTAAGTCCGTATAATGCCTTTTTAAGTTTGAAAACATGATTAGGTTTTTCAAAGTCGGTGAATCCGGAAGGTTGTGCAACATATACTTCTTCATTAATGAATGTTGGAATCACTCCTTAACTATATTTCAAGTGTTAGTGATTCATATGTAATAGTTAGCTTAATATGGCCTTTATGTTTGTTATTAAGCTAAGGCTTATGTAGAAGGCCCATAAGCCTTGGCCCAAGTCCAATAAGGAAAGGAAGGGACTAGGAGTGTTGCCCTAGTTCCCTCTCCTATAAATACCTTTGTATTACCCTCACTTGAGGGTTGGTTGTTCATTTTATCACTTCACCTTACGCATAACCTTTCTATTACTCTTATACATGTGTTTGTGATTGTGTTCATCCGATCTCTCCTTATCTCTTTCTTATATTGATGCTTGTGTTACTAATATGGTGACCTAACAGTGGTATCATTCGCCAAATAGTTGGGTGAACATCTTTTGTTTTTGAAGTTAACTTTGTGGTCTTACGCGTAAAAGAGTTTATCACTTTGTCACGCTTAAAAACTCATTTTTTACACTTTTCAATCCAAGATTCTTGTACTTTCAACGTTTTTAGGTGTTAAAATATATGTTTTTGGCAAAAAGTTTCAAACTTTACGTGTGGATCATTGTTTTTAAACTTGGTTTTGTACGTGGTAGTAGTTCTACGCATAACGTGTCTTAAAGCTTTGGATCATCAAGTTTCACACTTTTATGTTATTTTGGTGATATTGAAGCTATTTCATCACAAAAATCTGGTTTGGAAACATCAGTTGGCAGAAATCATTTTTTGGCTAATTTCTATGCGTAAGTAAAACCCTAATCTTACGCGTAACTGTTCCTTGGTTTGATCTTCAGTTTCGTGGATTACTCAGTGTTTTTATTGCTTGGATAATCCTGAAAACACTTCGAATTTGGATATCTTTTGCATTGTGATAGTGTAAAAGATCTTTTGGGTAAAACCCTAAATTTACGCATAAGCTTAAGCTTACGCGTAGAACTCATTACGCATAAGATTCTTCTTACGCCTAAGCTCTGTCTTACGCATAAGGTAATCCTACGCCTAAGTTTTCTACGCTTAACTTTCTGTTTATGCATAACTTTAGTGTTTTCTCATTTCTTACGCGTAAGCTAATCCTACGCGTAAATATCAATTTTACGCGTAGGTATTGGTGTTTTTACGCCTAAGTGTTACCTTGCCTTTCCGTGATTTCTACGCCTAAGGATACTTCATCAACAATGTTTCACTCGACTACAAAGATCCATTTAACAACACAAGTTTTTCAACATGTCACAACCACCATACTCTAACTATTTTCCATACACTTATCATCAACAACAACAACAACAACTAAGTCCACAACATCAACAATTTAATCATCAACAACAAATTTATCAACAACAATTTAATCAACAACATACTCCACAACTTGGAGCAATTCCTCCACCACAAATGGTTCAACCACCACCTAGTCTTCAAGTACAACCTTACACAAACTTCTACAATCAACATCCATCCTGGAATACTATGAAGGAACCGACATGGTTTGGCAAGATGTGTGAAGCCTTAAGTAGCCAGCAATTAATTCATGAAGCTGGCTCACTTGATAGACCTCCAATGCTCACTCCCGGAAATTATGATCAATGGGTGATAAGGTTCTTTAGGTTTTGTGATCTAAAGAAGCCACATGGAAAGTTTTTAAAGAAGGTCATTATGGAAGGTCCATTTCAGATGCCTACTGTTATTACACCCGCAGATCCAGATGCCAATCCACCAAGAGATGCTGTCACCAACATTGCAACTATCTCAGACCTCACTGGTGATGAACTTCTACATTTTGAAGCCGATGAACTAGCAATGCAATACATTCTTTTAGGACTACCCAACCCGATCCTTCGAAGTGTTGATGCTCAAAAGACAGCTAAAGCAATGTGGGAACATATTCATCTTCTAATGGAAGGCACAACACTCAATCAGAAAGACATGGAATCCAAAATCTATTTGGCCTATGAACACTTCATGATTGAACCAGGAGAGACATTAGAGTCATATCATCATCGCTTTTCAGACATCATTAATGATTTGGACAAACACAACATCATCATGCCTCGAATTGCTGTCAACACTAAGTTCCTAAGTAGTCTTGGTCCGGAATGGGAGAAGTATGTTATTTTTCTCCGTCAAGATAAGAATCTTCATCATGCTACATACGGATTGTTGTACGACTATTTGAAGCCTCACCAAAAAGAAGTTGACAAAGAAAGGACTATCCGTGGACTTCCGACTTCACAGTCAATTCCTGATAATCAACAACTTGCTTTGTGGGCTCAAACTAGTCTTCCTCCTCAAACAGCTCCTCAACCCGCTCCTCAACCAACTGCAACCATCACACCATATGATCAGTCTCAGCAACAACCTCAACAAACTCAATTGGTTCCATACAACAACAACAATGCTCAAGCACTTTACAGTGAAGCTGATGAGGACTTTGCTGCTTTCGATGAATTGCAACAAGGATTTGTTATGATTGCTAAAGCCTTCGGTCGGTATACAAACAAATCCAACAATCGCATTCGTTCCTCATCCAACACAAGGAATCAAGCTGTTGTGAACAATGGACGCGTTGAAGTTTAGAACCGTGGTTATGGTCGTCAGATGGGAGGTGGTCAAGGGTTTAATGCTATTGGAAGGAATAACATGGGTGCTCCGCAACAACAAAGGGGTCAAGTGGTTGAACAGGGGAATGCTCAGAATGGGGTTAATGGTCTTCGTTGTTATAACTGCAATGAGAAGGGTCACCTGGCTAATGCATGTCCTAAGCTGAGGACAAGAGGCAGTGCTTATCACAAAGAGGCGTTGCTCTTGGCTCTTAAGGATGAAGCTGGTGGAACTCTTACCAACAAGGAACAGAGCTTTATGGCAGATGCAGATTCTGATGATGATATGGAGGACTTGCAGGCTAATGCAGCAGTGATGTTGATGGCACAAATGCAAGCTCTACACATGAGTGACACAGGCCCAGTGTATGACACTGACGGCTTGTCTCAGGTACCAGAACAAAATATACTCATCCCTGATCTGATATCTCCGCCAATTTCTCCATCCGACAAGGATCAGAGTGTTCAACATGAGCCATCCACATCTCATTCCGATGATTATCAAATAGATCCCGTAGTTATATTTGACGATCAAGATAACCTTTTGGTAAATATTGATAATCAAGTTGACTCCGTGGTTATATTTGAGGATCTAAATAATGATCATGATGAGACTCACGTTGAACAAGATGAGCTTCCGTCTAATAGAGAAATTGAGCTCCTGACCTTAATTAAAGACCAACACTCTCGTTTGGAGATTTGCACGAAATTAAAAGAGAAAAATGCACTGTTAACTAGGGATAATGAATGCTTAATTCGACAAATCAATTTTTTTAAAACTCAAGAAAAACGTGAAGAAGGTTTTGAAGTCGCTTTTGCTAAATCTCATCAAAACGAAAAATCATTAGAACGACAGATACGTGATCTAGCCGTTTCCAAGAATGCTTTGTTGTCTCAAATAGAACAACTGAAACATGAACATAAACAACAACTTAACGCTCTTACTTTGGAAACTCAAAAAGCCAAAGCTGAGTTGTTAACTTGTCAAAAACAGTTCTCTGAGTACAAAAAGCATTCCACGATACGAATAGATAACTATCTTGAAGAAATTGTCGACTTACAACACAAAATCAAAGAGTTTCGAAATGTTGTTTATAAACATGGTGAGTCAATCACAACTATTCAAAAGTTTACTTTTAAACCAAATCCAAATGGATATGGACCAATTCTTGCTGATTACAAACCTAAGTTTTCAAACAGAGCATTCAAACTAAATCCTGAAGTTTACAGTGCGCAACATAGAGTTGATGATTCAATTATTACTGTTGTTGAATACAATCGTATGGAGGAATTAGATGCATATGACGAGAGTTGGTCAAAAATGGAAAATGTTGTTTATAACAAACCATTTAACTATTCAAAAGCCGTAACTTTTATCACACAACAAGATACCTCTAACAAACCTTTTGTTATCACACCAGTTTCTGAAGTTAGTCCCAAACACAATGGTGCACAAATTAATGGTCCTTTACCTTCACTTAGTGAAGTTAAAACAAAAGCCGAAAGTTGTCGCATTATAAAATACTTTGACACTTTCTTATCTGACCTCAAAATTTTGGAACGTGAGATTGAATTTCATTCTGAAATAAAAGTTGAACATTTTCAATCGCCAATGGCGCGAGAACAAAGAGACATTCTTCAGAAAAGACTTTTACCCTATGTCAAAAATTTGAAAACTTGTGCACTATATTGGGAAAGGGATTTTCACAAGGAACTTGGTCTCATGAAAACAGTTTTCGAGAAAACAGAAACATCGATTTCAAATACTAAACGTAAAAAGAAATTGTTGAGAAAAGATGTTGATCGACTCTTGGAAGATGTTATATGTGCTGATATCAATAATCTTGTTGTATTACAATCTGTTGCATATGCATCTGATCATATCTCTACTGATTCTGTTAATTCTGTTGATATTGTTATGAATATTGATAATGTGCATCAGATAGAGTCTTTAAAAGCTGAAAATGAACGACTGTTAAACGAACTTTCAAATTCAAAACGTCGTCTTCAATGGTGTCAAAAAGATTGTCAAAATCGTGAACTTGCTCTGCAAAACAAAATACACCAGTTGAAATAAAAAACGTTTAATCCTAAAATTGAGCAACTGGATGATTAAAACGTGTCTTTGAAAGGTCAAATCTCAAAATATGAACAAGAATTTGCAAAAGTTAAAAATGAATATGGTGTCATATTTGATTTACTCAAACAAACTCGAAATGAAGCATCAAACGAACTTGATCATTATCTTGCACACACTAAAGATGTCATGAATTTTTCTGGAAATCTTCGTTCTGAAAATCAAGATTAGGTGCACACTATCATTAAGTTAAGGGAAATGTTAGGAAAGTATGAACAAGTTCAGCCTAGCATCATTAAGAAAATTGCACCTGTAACACTTAGCAAACATGAACCCAGATTGCCTACTGACAAAACACAAGATACTAATGTGCTTCCCTCTACTGAAACAAGAATAGTTGCCTCTTTTCCAAACGTCCGCACTTCACAGCCTAGGAGCAATACAAGGAAGAATAGGAAGTTGCGGCCTAAGAAAAGATCAATAAAGAATGATGAAGTAGAAGAACACCCTAGGACTTTGAATAAGACTCAAGTTGCACCCACTTTAGATATTGCGTCTGAAAAATATAATGGAAAAAGTGTTGTAACGAATGCTAAACCTTTAAGTACTTTTGATATTCAGTCTGATGCTTCTTGTGTTATTTGTCGTAAAAGTATGCTTTCTGATTGTCATGACAAATGTGTTGCTAGAGCTATCTTGTCTCGTTTAAGGAATCCTAAGAATCGGAATACCTCTAGGCCCGCTAATGCTTCTAAGTCTGTGCTTGGTAAACCGCCCTCCTTAGATTCTAAAAAACGCATTGATGTCCTTGTAGTTCCAGTATCACCTCCAAGGAATGCAGTACCACCTAGTGCATTCACTAAGACTAAAGCTAAGACTAGTTGGAGATGGCAGAAATGGATACATAATACACTAGGATTTAAATGGATGCCTAAAGTCATTGATGTGTGTATTTCTACTATAACTGCTTTGGAACCCTCTAACACTTCGGGTTCCACATCTACTTCTATTCCATCTGTGTCGTCTGTGTGTCATGCAGGTGATACAGATCATCCTTTGGATTGTTGATAGCGGATGTTCCCGACACATGACAGGCAATCTTAAACTGTTATCAAACTTTATTGCAAAGTTCATTGGCACTGTCAGATTTGGGAATGATCACTTCACAGCTATCATGGGCTAGGGAGATTATATCAATGGCAATATCGAAATTAGCAGGGTTTACTATGTGGAAGGCCTCGGTCACAATCTCTTTTCAGTCGGTCAATTCTGTGATGGAGATTTGGAAGTTGCTTTTCTAGAGAAAACTTGTTTCATTCGTGATCTACAAGGAAACGATCTAATGTCTGGCTCTCGCAACTCTAGTCTATACATAATCTCAATGCAAGACATGGTTGCTTCATCTCCCATCTGTCTACTTTCAAAGGCAACATCAACAAAATCCTGGCTATGGCACCATCGTCTCTCACATTTAAACTTTCAAACCATCACCAACCTTGCTCGACATAAACTTGTTGAAGGTCTCCTGAGATTTCGGTATTCTAAAGATCACCTTTGCTTAGCTTGTAAACAAGGGAAAAGCACTCGTGCTCATTTTCCTTCAAAGGTGGAACACAGCTCTCAGCATGTGCTTCATCTTCTTCACATGGATTTGTGTGGCCCGATGCGCGTGCAAACGATTAATGGCAAACGCTACATCTTGGTAATTGTCGATGACTACTCACGATGGACTTGGGTCTACTTTCTTCGGAGTAAAGATCAAGCTCCACAGATGATCATCACCTTTCTCAGGAAAATTCAAGTTCAGCTCCGGAACACCGTCCGCCAAATCAGAACAGACAAAGGAACTGAATTTGTGAACCAAACTCTTCGAGAATTTTATGAGCAAGTGGGAATTGAGCATCAGACATCTATTGCACGTACACCAGAACAAAATGGAGTTGTTGAAAGACGAAACCGTACGTTAGTGGAAGCTGCAAGAACAATGTTAATCAATGCTAAACTTCCAGATTACTTGTGGGCAGAAGCTGTATCAACTGCATGCTATACTCAAAATCGTTCAATGATTACTAAACGCCACAACAAAACACCTTTTGATCTTATCCACAACCATAAACCGAATCTCCAACACTTTCATGTATTTGGATCCCTTTGCTACCCAAATAATGATCGTGATGACTTTAGAAAGCTCAAAGCCAAAGCTGACATTGGAGTCTTTATATGATATTGTGAAAACTCTAAGGGTTTTCGGATCTGGAATCGTCGTACAAAGCAGGTTATGGAAACGATTCATGCTAATTTTGATGAACTTACAAAAATGGCTTCTGAGCATAACAGCTTAGAACCCGGTCACAACCATTTAAACTTCCCTCAAACTTCATCATCAGCTGAACTAAGCCCCCAGATTACTCGTCAACAAATGGAAAAGCTATTTGCTCCGCTGTTTAGTGATGACATTGATGAACGTGCTCCATGTGTATCCGCTGTTTCCGCTGCTCAACCTGATCATATTCTTTTACCTGATACACCTGATACAACAACTACTGTTGAAGAAGCACCACCAGTTGACTCTACAACAACAGTTGAACAAACTGCTTCCAACAATGCTGAACCAGCTGCTGATGTTCTTAATGAAGTACCCCCACCTGCAGATTTTGATCCAAATGCATTCTTTAACCCGTTTGCCAATGAAACTGCTGCACCTGATGTCGCGAAATCATCAACAAACCATTTGAATCCTCAAAATCTGCACAATGTATACCAACATCAACCCTCTACACATCGTTGGACAAAAGACCATCCTCTTGAGAACATTATTGGCAACCCAAATCAACCAGTCGTTACAAGACAACGTCTTCACACAGATGGTGAACATTGTATTTATGCACTCACTGTCTGCCAAACTGAGCCTACAAACATTAAAGACGCAATGACAAAAGACAACTGGATTGAATCCATGCAAGAAGAACTCAAGCAATTCAAACGTGTTGAAGTATGGGAACTGGTTGAAAGACCAACAGGGGTCTACGTCATTGGTCTAAAATGGATTTGGAAGAACAAATTGGATGCTGAAGGGAACGTAATCAGGAACAAGTCACGTTTGGTGGCTAAGGGTTATAGACAGGAAGAGGGTATTGACTTTGAAGAATCATTCGCTCCGGTTGCTCGTCTTGAGGCTGTTCGGATCTTTCTCGCGTTCGTGGCTCATATGAATATAACGGTCTTTCAGATGGACGTCAAAACTGCTTTTCTGAATGGGCAACTGAAAGAAACAGTTTATGTCAGCCAGCCAGAAGGATTCGTTGATCCCGAGTTCCCGAACCATGTCTACAAACTTAACAAAGCTCTGTATGGTCTCAAACAAGCTCCTTGGGCGTGGATAAGTTATCATCCTTCCTCATTGCCAATAAATTCACCAAATGTTTGGTCGATCCTACACTTTTCATACAATATCACGGGGCTCACATCTTAATCGTTCAAATCTATGTGGATGACATCATTTTTGGGTCAACACATTTAAAATACTCAAATGCTTTTGCAAAATTAATGACAAAACATTTTGAAATGTCAATGATGGGTGAAATCACATTCTTTCTCAGAATGCAAGTTCATCAATCACCCTGTGGTATTTTCTTGAGTCAGTCCAAATATGCCCTTAAATTATTAAACAAATTTGGAATGAAAAACTGTGACACCTATGCCACACCAATGGCTCATACCAAGAAGCTAGATGCTGATTTACATGGGAAATTGGTGGACCCTACCAAATTCAGTATTTTTTCGATCAAGTGTTGAGGGGGAGAAAACTAATATTTTTCAGTTTCATAAAACCTTGTACTTGCATGTTATCTTATCCTGGTTGTTTCTTCAATAATGGTGGTCACATTTCTGGTTTTCTGACAATCCTCGGACTAAAATTTATAAACTTTCATTATTTCTTAATTCGAAGGGGAGTGTCGTCAAAATTCTTTCCAAATATCCATCGTTTGGTAACCAAAATGGAAGTTATGGACATTGGATGTAAATGGAAAAAGGTGGAGGGGCTAAAACTGTCAAAAGCTTAAAGTTATTTTTAATAAAACAATCCACCTAACACATTTACTCCTCACATTTATTACTCAACCTAACCAAATCCTACGCGTAAAAATCAATCCTCTAATCCGTGTTCTTGATCATCAGTTTGTAAGTGGTTTCTTAATCTTAATGTGTTTACAAACAATGGTTTTGAATCTTTCATAAATCCAACGGTTAAAACAAGAGATTGAGTGATTTTTGTGTTCTACGCATAAGTGTATGAACACGTAATCGAGTTTGAGTGTTTTTGGTTTAAATGGTTATGTCAAAACGTTTATTTAATCACTATGATTCCATTTATATTATCAATACTCACCCAGAAATACGAATTGGTTGATTTTGAATATTAGGTTCATGCGTTAGTTTGGGGGTTTTCTAATGAGAATGATTTTGGTCAAAAAGGTTGTTTTGTGAAGTTGTTTATAAGATGAATTGACCATATCCATGTCTAGAATCAACCCAGAAACACTAATTGCTAGTTAATTAGAAATTAGGGTTTATGTTCTTGATAATTGGGTATTTTTGATTCATGTTGAGTTTGATGTTAAAACTTGAATAAACATACTTAATAGGCTTCCTAGACTTCCCAGAATCAGTTTGGTGCATTTCCTATGGCTAATTTACTTAGGCGTAATTCTTGAAACTTAGGGTTTAAGTTTTACGCATAAATGGTTTTTCGCGTAAACTGTTTAAATGAAATATTCATGATATGATCTGATGGTGATTAAATGTAGATTTTAATGATTGTGTTATGACGAATTTATTTCAGGTTTTCTATGTTTGAAAATTCAGAATCAAGGTTACTAGCAAACTACGCATAAGGATCACCTTACGCGTAGAATGTTATGCGTAAGAGTAATCTTACGCGTAACTGTTACGCGTAAGGTTATACATAAGGGACTACGCGTATCCTGTGAAGGATATGCGTAAACAATGACCTCTACGCATAAGGTTGACTCTTACGAGTAAGCCTTACGCGTAAGGTTCCATATACGCTTACGCGTAAGCTTTACGCATAAGTCACTCTTTTCCTACGCGTAAGTCAAGAACCTACGCATAAGCTTATGCTTACGCGTATACCACTCCTGTTTACGCATAAGCTTGCCATTTCTACGCCTAAGCCTAATTTTTAACCTTAATTATGAATTGTTACGCGTGCAAACTTGTAAATAAATAAATCATAACGCCACAAAACCAATAATGTCACTAATAAGATTAAACGTTTAATATGTTATGAAAAATAAGTGAAAACATGGACTTTAAAACTTAAAGTTAATCAACTCACGAAACTTATCACGACGTCATTGGACTATTGGACAAACAAGTGACATTGGACTCGTAACAATCATCGACATATCACATTCAATAATTAGACAATAAAACCATCTGCTGACTAACAATGTCTTTTGATATGTTGGTTCTTTTGGCTAAATATCTTTCAGATCACGACATGGACGCTCAAATGCAGAATGTGGAAGCACCAAATGTTCTCACCATTGCTGATATCTTCCCTAATGGCTATCCGATGAAGATTGGAAAGAACAACCTCCGTGTTGATTTTGATACCCTCACATGCTCAGAGTCTTCTTGCTTGATAGCAGTGGACATTCTGAAGAACCATTCTTATCAGAATATGCTCACCAACTCTGCCACAGTTCCGGAGATCTACATACAGCAATTCTGGCACACAATGAAGCAGATCAAAGGGCAAAATGCTGTGACTGTGACTCTCAATCACAAGCAAGTCACCATCACACCAACAGATTTGCGGGATATTCTCCTCATTCCTGTCATTGAACCAACTGAGTACAACGCTACACCTTCTGAAGAGGTCGTTCTGCAATTCATGATCGACATCGGTTATGACGAAGCTACAGGGGTAATCACCAAGCACTCTTACGTTGATCTGAAGAATATCCCTCAGCCCTGGAGAACCCTCTTCATCATCATCACAAAATCTGTTTCTGGACGGGATAGTGGTTATGAGCATCCCAAGCTCATGGAACTACAGATTTTTTGGGCTTTGGTCAACATGAAACATATCGAAGTTGAAGCTCTGATATGGGATGACATGATGTATTTCCTCAAAAAGCGAGGCACCAAGATCCCATACATCAGATACACAAAACTGCTGGTCTAGAGAGCTCTTGGGTTAAATCCCGATATTCCCTTGAGACTCGACGACCCAAACAATCACTCCATGCTGTATGAACCTACTCTAACAGTCAGATTTAAGGAATCAACAACAAAGAAACAAGGTGCTGTGCTGCCGGATCACCTTCTCTCTGATGAAATCAAACATCTTTACTCATACAAAAGGTATCTGGAAGCAGTTGATGAAGGCAAAGTTGGTTTTCTCGATGACAAGTCTTCTAGCACACCTTCTAGGAAAACCAGGAGAGGCAGTGCAGGAAGTGTTGCAAGCACTGAGAGTCAAAGAAAGTTCCCAAAGAGGAAACCTCCACTCAAAAGGAAAGTTCCCTCTAAGGAAGTTGTTCCCATTCCCAAGTCTGAACCATAAAGAAAGCTAGTGGATGAAAGCTCTGATGAAACCGAATCAGACGAGGAGGTCACCTACTCTATAACTGCAACCGATGTCACTCCAACAGTAGCTAAACCTCCCAGTCCAAAAGCTGACCAAGGGAAAGGGAAGACTCCAGTACTTGAGCAAGAAGAAGAAAGCTCAGATGAAGAGCCACTGGATACTGAATACATGAAGAAGTTCAAAATCATTAGACTCCAACACAAGGAAAAAGAGTTTTAACAGGAACAAATGCGTGGCCCCGGAGGGTCAAGTGGTGGTATCCAATCTACACCAATTCCTGATGCGGTTAATCAACCCGATAAGGGAATTGGTGCCACCACTCTTGTGCAACAACAACAAAAGCCCCTGAAGGATTCAATTGATTATGACTTTGAGGAATCAGAAAAGGAAAAGTCTGAGAAAGAAAAGGCTGATGAAGAGGCTGCAGCTCAAGCCAAAGCAGAGGAAGAGGCTCGAATTCAGGCTGAAGTAAAGGCTAAATCTGGACAAGATGACAAAGTGAGTTATGATGATTATCTTCTTGACAGTCCTACTCGCTCTAAGGAGGAAACTTCTGAACCTCCTAAGGACCCTGAATCACCTCACGACTCTTCATCATCAGATTCGTCTTCTCACTCTTCACCTCCACCATCCAAAGGAACAACCAGATCCACATCTAAATCAGTGAAGAAACCAACTGACTCTTGGATATCTCGGGCTAAGACAAGGATTGTTAAAGCTGTCAAGCAGGTCAAGAAGAAAGATGTGACCAATAAAAAGCTGAATCAACTCGCTGACAGAATCAACTTTTTTCAAGACGGGATAAAAGAGTTGTTGACAGAAAGGGAACAAATCCAAAAGTTTATCAAAGGAGATTTCCAAAAGGAAATGGAGAAGACGGCAAGAGAATATACTCACAAGTTTCTTCTCGACACTGTCCCCGGTGTGACTAGAGAAGTATTCTCCAAACAACTTACTCCAAACATCGTCGCATTGGTTAAACATATAATGGCCAAAGAATCTGATCTTTCTGAAACTGAGTTAATTGCTAAATTGGTGATGCAAATGTCAAAAAGATCTGCAACTTTTACTTCGGATGAAGCTAAATTTTTTGAAGGTCTACTAGATTATCAACTCAGATCATCATGCAAGGAATCAGCAGATCAACCTAAACGACCAAGAGATGACGATGATACGGATAAGGACTCTGCACCTAAACGTCCAAAGAAGTCTGGAGAACCCTCCTCTGTGCCACCACCACCCCTAAGGACTCCAACAACAAGACTATCTCCTCCACGCTCTTCTACTGACAAACCTCAGGACTCTGAGTTACCACCCCATTCAGAGAAAACCGGTGATCACTTTGAGTATACTGGTGGTGACGATGAGGAAGTCCCTGAGCCCCAACAATAACCCACCTCTCCCGGTTCAACAAAGAAACCATCATCCTCATCAAGGCCAAAGAAGAAGAAGAAGTCTCCTAAGGATGATATTGTCTCATGGCTAGACGAAGATGACACCGAGTTTGAATGGTTCTCTACACTTGTTGATACCACTCCCGCTCTTACTGATGATCAAGATATGGTAGAAGGTCGTACGTTGGAGCATGCTAAGTTTCTGCAAGAGAAGTTCCGTGTGAAGAAGATGATGAAATCAGAGTTGAAACGAATCAAGAATGAAGCATTTCAACTACTCAAAGACAGCTCGGAAAGTGCTATTGAAGTTGAATATCACCTTGAAAATATAGCACGAGCCATGTCTAACAACATTGATTGGCTCAACCCTGATGCAAACATCGACTTCACCAAAAGAGACAACCCTCCATACTACACCGACTGGTCTAAACCTCTACCAACGATTGGCCAACCAGATCAACCTAGGATTCCATTTCGCTACTTCTTCAACAAAGATTTGGAATTTCTTCTACACGGTAGCGATGGTTCAAAGAAATATGCTACATCATTTACACTTCCATTCCCGGCAGCCATATACTCCAACTGCATAGCCATCGAAGATAAGGCTACCCACATGTTTTCCAATAGCGTGGAACGGTATGATATTGATGCAATGTACGAGATTCACCATTGGCCAGAACGCCGACGAATCTACTACAAAAGCTGCCAGGTTCGAAAGTCTCCACATGAAGTGTATAGTGATAAAGGGATCGTTGCTGTTAAGCATGTCACTCTTTCATCTAAATGGGATTACACCTTCTTCAAGACTATCGTGGTCAAGAGACAAGACGAAAGGGACTATGAATTCTGTGAAGCGGAATTTCAGAACTTGTCTCTCAACGACATTGAAGATCTGTATCTTGCCAAGGTACATGGAAGAATGAGACAATTCTCGACTAAAATTCAACATGAATACATCAAGTCCCTGCTCATCTTCATCAGAAGCATAGTGATCCAGGAACGTGTAGAAGATTTACAACTTGCTGTTGAATCGTATCAGACTCGCGTCAACCTCACCAGACCTCAGCTAGAACTTCCTGACATCAATAATCTTCCACAATACACTCTCGTCAGCAAACCATTTGGAATAGTTTACCGTAGTGAACTAAATCGCAACTGCTTGATGGCGTGTAGAGATCTTCACAAGTTTAGGGATCACACACTGAAGAAGGTTAGGGACGGCTTAGCTTATCGGTTAAAGGAGATACATGAAGGCATTGGGTCTCCAAAGCAATGGAATTCTAAGGACAGACGGGATGTTAAGAGGATCATCACTTAGATAGATGAAAGGTTGTACAGAAGGGACCAGCTCAAAACTCTGGAGAGCTTTGTAGGTGGTTGTCCCAGGATTACTCTCACAGGCTATCACCGCCCTGTTCGCATTCCTGGAAAGATTGATGGACTACCTGGTACCCCTTAAACTGTTTCAATTTCATATTAATTTGGATGTGTGATTTTATATTAAAATGGCTTGTGCACTCATAACAGTGTACAACCCGTTCTTGTAATGAAAGGACCCTGTGGTACGCTTCAATGCCTCAATCCTATAAAAGGAGTGAAAGCTTCTTACTTTTGAGTAAAATCTATCAAACCTTTCACTTTTAAAAGGTTTTGCTCAAAAGAACAAGTACTTCCCCTTATGTTTTCAAAACCTCAAAAGTTAGTATTACTTGTTGAGGGGGAGTATTTGCTAAAAAATTTGTTCACAAAATTGTTCTTCATGATAATCTTCCCACAAAACTTGAAATGGTCATATTTAATATCAAAACGTTATCAAAAATAACATTTATATGCCATTTTTGAGGGGGAGAAAATTATTGTGATAAGAAATATGTTGATTTGCTATTGAATCGTCGTGTGAAAAGACTTAACCCATGAATTGACGGGATCTGAAAAGTCATACATTGAAAAGATTAGTCTTCCAAAGACTTATCCAAGTAAATTGTACCTATTCGAGAAGCTTTTGATAGACATTGATAACGCTACACGCGTCGTTCGGGGTCAAGGAAACTTCCTTTTCTTCGAGCAAGTTTTATAACACCATAGGCAGTGAACCTAATCGTTGTAGTGTAGTAATTAGGGTAAGCCACGGGTATTGATATCGTTCTCTAGGGGAATAGGAATGTGTTAGCCTCGCTTTTTCTAAAGATAACGTCACTTACGTGAATTGGACTAGATGCGTAGTATACTTTGCCCTTAGGGACTAGTATCGTGTTAGTGGCAAAGATAGAGCCTATAAATACCCCTCATGACTCTCCATGAGGGGTGAGGTGAATCATTAGGTGTGTGTGTTTTGTTCTTATCAATAATATCATCTTGTGTTTTCTCCTCCCTCTCTCTAGTTTCTCTCTCTAGAAGAATGAAGATCTTCATCTTCTTCCACCAACCAAGACCTCCAAAACCACATAAATCTTATGTTAATCGGTCCTGACAATTGGTATAACGAGCCAAGGTTGTTGTTTTATTGATTTATGTTGGTTTTCTCACTTGTTTTAGACTGTTTTTGGTATTTTTTTGATGCTCGGAAATTTTTTTCCGTGTTATGTGGGTAAACAGTTTATACAAGTTTTGATGTGTATCCTTATTTTTTTGGTCAAAAAGTCCAGATCTATCATTTTTTTAACATCTGTCTTGGGTATACCTTGTCCAAACAGGCATTTATGACTTTTTGTACCAATATTTCTCTAAAACAAAGTGGTCAACCTTCATCTTCTCATGGTTAAATGGTCAAAAAGAAGCAGTTTTTGATGTTTCTGGGTTTTTTTATGAAGACTGAACGGAATAACATGGTCGGAAAAACTCACCGAAAAAAGTCAAAGGGTCAAAACCCTAAACTTACGCATAAGGAATATCTACAGTGAAAGTTACGCGTAGCTGTGAAGTTACGCGTATGAAATGTTACGCATATGCTCTTACGCATAAGCCTAGGCTTACGCGTAAGAATAAGCTACGCATAAGCATGTTACGCGTAAGAAATTATTGAGCAGAAATGGAAAAATGTTACGCGTAAAATTGACCATGACCACAACATACCAAATACCATGTCACGACCTCAGTTCCATCTTACATCATCGGTCCATGATAAAAAGTAAAAGCAGTTTCGAATCCAATACATCTAACCCAACATCCATTCCAAATCCCTTCACATCAACTTCAATCACTCCTCAACTCTCAATCATCCATGACTCATACAAAAAGAAATACATATCAATCTCAGATTCGATTCAAGTTCTTTTGTAATCTTTTAAAGATTATTTCAATTGAATCAATTTCATCATCGATCTTATTGTGATATTATTCGAAGACAAAGAAAGTGTATAACAACCATGTTATCTCGTTTCTTTTATTTCGTTCATGAATGGATAAGAAAACGTAAAGAATATCACATTAAAAACCTCACCCGAGACCCAATTAGGATCTTGAAGCCTCATAAGACGCGTTCTTGATGCGTACTACAATGAACATAACAAGGTAACGGTGCGGTTGAGTATGAGTTGGTGATGATTCGATTAATATGAGTTGTGTGAGATGAAAATATTTGATATTCGCTTTGTTCAGTTTTGATTGAGACTGAAATGAGGGGAGAGATTTAAGATGAGTTGGGTGAGAGGCGTATGTGAAATGGGGGCGTATCACAAGTGTGATATTTAGGGTTAGGGTATGTCAAGTTCTCTAATATATCCGGTTATGTATGATTGGACGTGGGCCTCACATTTATGGGCATTGAGACTAATTCGTGGACTGGGCCTCATATATTGGATGTAATCGTGGGCCTGAGGAATACTAGCATTAGACATGAGCTTCACGGGGTCATTTAGAAAATCTTGCTATCCGAATTTTTATCACAAATTTTGGATACAAAATTTTTAATTCATGGTTGGTATGGTAAATTTCACGGAGGGATACAAATTCACGGCTTGAGCGGATTTTGAAAAAAATGACTACGGAATTTTTGTACGGTATTATTGATGCGGAATTGAAGTAATATTTCACGGGTGGACTTCTTTATTTTTGAGACGATGGTTGGTTGGATGCATGTCTCAAGATAACTTGTCTGGGCACATTATGAAATTTGAAAATCTGGTTATAACTGGTAAGGAGTTACGTTGTAGTGCTCACAGTGTTTAACCATCACTTTAAGGAGTTACGTTGTTGTGCTCAGTGTCACACGAAGTTGTGGATTGTTCAAAAATTTAGAACAAGCAGCAAGTCACAAGTTGGGATGTTTACTTCCTTTTCAAGTTAGTTGTATCGGGCTATCTCCATATGTGGTCATTACTATTAGTCGGTGAATTCAAAGGAGGTTCGATTTAAAGGTTGGTTTGAGAGAAATGTGTATTGAGAGTATTTTTGCGACATATTCTCACAGAATTTTGATCAAGCTATGATGTTAATATTGCATCAAGAAGGTAATACGACATGTACGCAACATTATGATGATTCCGATAGCTCGCAACCATCAGGAGGGAGAAGTTGGTATTTCATCTTCCGTGATTGGATTACGAAGGGATTTTTGCTTATGACTGAAGAAGGAGAAGTAGTGTGGTGTACATCGGGGTTTTTTACCAACTTGGATGCAATACTAAGTGAGTTATGTTATGATGTTCCCAGAACGACAACCATTGTGCTTCAAGAGTTTACTTTCTCCGCTGCGTGTCTGAAGATTAAAGACGTGTTGGAAGAGTGTTGTCGATTCAGGAGGGAGCAAAGAATGAAAAAGGCTCACTAGTTAGGAGGGAGTAATAACCTAACTAGACCGTTACAGTTGAAGTTCATAGCTACAAGAAGATCATTTGCCGAGGTCATCGGAAGGGAGAACTTCAAGTTTGCCTCAGTATCTAGACTACAGAGACTCTGCACTTCAAGAAAGTCAACATTGTTCATTACTATTGTAATTTACTTTGTTTTGTATTTATAGGTCTCATTGTAACCATTCACGTGTGACGCTATCTTGGAGGGAGATTGTTAGCCTCGCTTTTTCTAAAGATAACGTCACTTACGTGAATTGGACTAGATGCGTAGTATACTTTGCCCTTAGGGAGTAGTATCGTGTAAGTGGCAAAGATAGAGCCTATAAATACCCCTCATGACTCTCCATGAGGGGTGAGGTGAATCATTAGGTGTGTGTGTTTTGTTCTTATCAATAATATCATCTTGTGTTTTCTCCTCCCTCTCTCTAGTTTCTCTCTCTAGAAGAATGAAGATCTTCATCTTCTTCCACCAACCAAGACCTCCAAAACCACATAAATCTTATGTTAATCGGTCCTGACAATTGAATTGTTAGCCTTAATAGTTTTATTAAAAGTGATGGTCATTCACGATTAGGAACTTTGTAACGTGTGTTAGATATCGTGATAGAATAGTCAACGGGCTCGTGGATTGGACTAAGCTAAATGGGCTTTAGTTTAGTTAAGCTATCATTGAATAATGGCGTGTAACCCATGTCCAAACCCAAGTCCACGAAAAGCCCAAGCCAAGCCCATAGGAAAGCCTTTTAGGTTTTCATGTCTTGTACTATAAATACCCCTCAAATGGTCATTTGAGGGGTGTGCTTGAAAGTGTGTGTGTGTTTTTTTCTTTATTGAATATACAACATCTTGTGTTTATCTTGTCTCACATCATACACGAATTTAACATCAAGTCACCATCTTTCTCATCTTATTTCTAAGCTTTGTTTGTGTTTGTTTCACGTGGGTATACTTGTATACGTGTTGGGTTTGCTAGGTAAAGTGATAAGGTTGATAAAACTAAGGTCCTACAATTGGTATCAATCGCCTAACAATGGTTTAGGAGTGTTTGTGTTTGGTTTGAATGTGTTACGCGTAAAAAGGCTCTCGTTATACGTTTTTGTCAAGCTTAAAGCTTTAATTTTTGCACTCAAAAATTCAAGATTCTTATGGTTTAAGGTTTATTTGGTGCTAAAGTTTTAGTTTTTTGCAAAAAGTTCGAAGCTTTACGCGTTTTGGTTAAGTTTTAAGCTCATTTTTGATTCTTTGGTCATTTCTACTCGTAACTTTTCTAGGCACTTTGGGTGAAAAAGGTCTACATTTTTGGGTTATTCGAGTGTTTTTAAGGATTTCTGTGCAAGAGAATTTGGTTGAATCATTGAAAATTTTTTACGAGTAGGTCAAAACCCTAGTTCTACTCGTAAGAAAGTCAACTACGCATAAGATTTCTACTCGTAACTTTTTGGTGAAGAATCCTCGAGCTATAACGGTGACTCAGTGCTTCCCTCACTTGGATAAGTGTGTGGAACACTTCGACTTTTGGATATCTCTTACACTGTGATAGTGTAAAGGATTTTTGGGTTCTACGCGTAAGCTTTTTCTACGCGTAAGATTTTCCTACGCGTAAGCTATTCCTACGCGTAACCTCTCTTGTTACGCGTAAGTTGGGTTCTACGCATAAGAATTTCCTACGCCTAAGGATTCCTACGCCTAAGCATCCTACGCCTAAGGATTCCTACGCCTAAGCATCCTACGCATAAGATCCCACGCCTAAGATTCTACGCCTAAGTTTCTACTCGTAACTTGTGTTTCTACGCCTAAGCTCTTTCTACGCATAAAGGTTTAAAAGTTTTTTGGCGGGAAAACTTGAGTAAAATTTAAATTTTTGAGGAGACTAAACGTTCAATTTTTACGCGAGATTCAAATTTTGGTTTAACTGTGAAAATTTTGGTCAAAAATTCAAATTTTTGGGCCTAAATTCAAATTTTTCGGGTCAAATTTGGCGTCAAAATTGTCATAACTCAAAATTTTCATACGTCCTTAGAATTGATTTTTATAGTGAATTTCAAATTTTGGGCGAAAATTTTTTAAGAACCGAGTTTACGAGTACGACTTTCAGAATCACCACAACCGAGCTTAATCATCATCAACCACAACTCCTTTATCGTTGAATCGATCCTACATCAACTTTATCATATCACACCTTCATCAATGGCAACTCAACAAGACATTCATGCAGCCGGTGCCGAAAACCGACCTCCTATGTTGGCAAAAGGTGGTTATCTTCAATGGACAAGTCGAATGCTCCGTTACATCAAGACCAAACCTAATGGCAAACTCATGATTAAATCCATTCAGGATGGACCCTTCCAGCCTCGACAAGTTAATGTACCTGGAAATCCTGATGCAACACCTCCCACCGCACCATCTTCTCGTCTTCAATACGAATCTGAATACACTGCAGAGGATCAGAAACAAGTCGAAGCAGATGACATGGCAATTCATATTGTCCAACTGGGTTTACCAATAGACATCTTTGCTGCGGTAGACAGTTGTGAAACTGCTTTCGATATGTGGGAGCGTGTTAGAAGGCTTTGTCATGGAACAGAAATTGGTCAACAAGACATGGAGAACAAGTTGCTAACTGAATGGGAAAAGTTTACTTCAACTCCAGGAGAATCCATTGAATCATACTATGGAAGGTTTTGCACTTTGATGAATGAGCTAATCAGAAACAAGCTAGCACCCAGAACTATCGTTCAAAACATCAAGTTCCTGAATAATCTTCCAGAAGAATGGGGACGATATGTCACTATTGTCAACCAAACAAAAGACCTTCATCAGGTGAACTTTGATCAACTGAATGATTTTCTGAAACAAAACCAAGCTAAAGCTAATGAAGTCAGGCAAGAAAAATTAGCAAAGATTCATGATCCATTGGCACTCATTGCTAAGACTCTATCTTCAGTGAATACACAACAACAAGCTTCATCATCTTCCAACAACAACAACTTGCAGCCACAACAACAATTCTATCCAGATCCACAATACCAGGAACAAGAAATCACTGAACTCGAATCTGATCAAGAAGACCCTATGTCCCAAATAATTTCTCTCTTGGGTCAAGTAATCAAAGGTCGCTATTCCACACCTACTAACAACAACCAAAGGATATCATCAAACACTCGCAACAGGCAAATTGCACAGCCGGGTGTGAATATGGGTAATCAAGGTCAAATGGTTGGAGTTATTGGGAATCAGCAGGGATATGCTACTGGATTTCGCATGGGTAATCAGGCGGTTCCGAATCAGGGTAATCAGATGAGACAGAATAGAGCAGTGGGTAATCAGAATCGGAATGTTGCAGCTCCAGTCGTTGGGAATCATGGAAATGTGAATCAGGGTAATCAGATTAAGTGTTATAACTGTCAAGGAATGGGTCACATGGCAAGGAATTGTCCTTCTAAGCCGAACAAGAACGATCTTGAGTATCTTCAGAAAACTGTCCTGTTGGTACAAAAGGAACGCGCTGGATTTTAGTTGAGTGCTGAGGAACATGACTTTATGGCTATTATGGATGATTTGGAAGACCTCGAGGAAATTAATGCGAACTGCATCTTCATGGCTAATCTTCAGGAAGCTAAGTATGACACTGAGTCAGACTCACCTCCTGTCTATGACGCCAATACTGTATCTGAGGTACCAATCATTGATCCATGTTATAACAATGTCATATTTGATGTGTTTACTCATGACGAACAGCATTCTGTGACGCCAGCACCTACTTATGATACATACCTGGATAATCCGAGTTGTAGCAATACTAACTCTGAAACTCCAGATGTGGATCCTAGTGGAGGCTGTGTGGCACAAAATACTGAGACTGATGAGGAAACACGTGCTTATGCTGAATCATTAATCAATCAATGTGGCATTGAAGCTGAGAAAGTTAGAACGGTCAATCGCGAAGTTAAGGCCGCGAATGTTAAATTGACCGCTGAGCTTGAGAGTTACAAGGAGCATGCCAAAGCCTATGAATTTCATACAAACAAAATGTCCGAATTAGAAATTGGTTATCGAGATTCTGTTTTAAGAGAAAAACAATTGCAACTCAAATACGATACACTTGATGTGAATCTGAATTTGAAAATCAAATCTTTAAACAAGGAAATTTCTGATCTAAATGACCAACTTTCTAAACAAAAAGCACTGTTTTCTGTTCTTGAAAAAGAGAAGAAACAGTTGATTGCTGATTTTGCAAAACGAGAAGATTCTCTTCTTGATGAAATTCTTGATAAAACGGAAAAAATCAAAACTTTGGACAATTTGCTTCTTACAACGGGTCATTCAGCTAAATCAAACAAGATGCTTTCTAACCAAGTAAATCCACGTTTTCATACTTCACATAAGATGGCACTTGGTAATGACCCTTCTTCGTTTCTCAAGAAAGCTCAGAAATCTCAGAATGTGTTGCACAATGGAAAACCTTTGCATGAACCTATAATTGTGCATGATTCTCTTGAAACGTTGGAACTATCTGAGGAGAGTAGATCTAAAATGAAACAAAAACATCCGGAAATCAAACCGATTGATTATAACAAATGGAACCAAATTAATATTCTTCCTTTTGTTTCTCAAAAAGGACAATCAACGTTTTCCACCACACCAAGTGTTTCAAACAAAGTGTCAACACCAGTTTCAAAACCAGTTTCAAAACCAGTTGTTGTCTCCAATTCTCTTTCGAACATTGAACAAATGTCTTCAAACAATCCTTTTAACACAAGTGATGCGAGAAGTATTTTGGAAAATGTGAAAACTAGAATTGCAGATCTTCAAGAGACCGTTAAAACTAAAACCAATATTAGAAACATGTGTAAGACTCTAAAGACTCGAAAGAACTCTTTGCTTCTTCCCAGTAATGGTTCACGGTAGAATACACTTCA
>BPTQ01000004.1:272355999-272498824 GCA_019973895.1 Chrysanthemum seticuspe
GGTGTGAGGTGAAAGTGTCCTGTTCTCTTTAACCATGAGTGTTAGTTGAGTGATGAAATGTTCCATGACAGCATTTGCATCTGGTTGCTTGAACCTTGGATCAGAAATGGGTCTGTGATTATGATTATCATTATTCATGGGTGCAACTTGAGAGGCATTGTTGGAAGTCCCATCATCTGTAAAGAAAGCAGTTGACTCATTTGTAGATCTTGTTTCTCCCTGACCTTTGAATTGATCAAGAATCCTCTTTTCAAACATGGCATGTCTCTCATTTTGAAGGAGGAAGGCATAGAGTTGCTCATAGTTTGTATCCTTCAATCCTTTAGTGAGTTTCACAGAAGTGACAAACTTGTGCCATTCGGGATTCATATTGTTCACAAATTTAGAGTTCAACTGAATGTTAGGCATAGTCATCTTGATGTTTCTCATGTCATTCACTAACTTATGAAATCTCACATAGTACTCATAGACACTCTCATCTGGTTTCATCTTGAAGTGCTCAAAATCGTCATAGAGTTGGGATTCTCTGTCTTCCACAGTTAGTTCTGAACCTGAGAGAAGCATCTTAACATTATCCCAAACTGCCTTTGCTTCAGTGTTATGATTGATCAGCTTGTAGATGTCTTTAGGTAGACCTTGAAGAACAATGTTTGAAGCCCTGATATCTGCATCAAATCTCTTTTTCTCCTTATCATCAAGGTCATCATACATCTTAGGTCTGTTCATACCGTAAATAGGAGTACCATCTTCATTAGTATCAAGTATGTCTCTAGTCGTTTCAACTCGATATGGTCCTTCATCAATGGATTTGAGAATATTAACACCATTTTCCTTTCCAAGGCAATACAGTCTGATTCGTTGAGCCCAAGAGTCGTAATCAGTTCTGTCAAGCATGGGTGGACGAGTATCTGAACCAGCTGCTTGTACATCCTCGGCAACAGTGGAGATGATAGTAGGGACGTTGGTAGACATGTTAACAGATTATACGGGATTTTATAACTCAATGATTAAACCGGGAAATAGATTCTTTCACGGGATTTTACTAAATCAAGAGAAAACCGTAAACAATCACTCAAGTCGCTAGATGATAAAGCTCTAAGTCGATAGAAACAAATTCACTAAGTCGCTACCAATTAATTCGCTAGACAGCCAAGTCGCTAGAATCCCAAGTCGCTAACAGAAAAACAAGTCGCTAAGTAGTAACTCGCTACGGACCAAGTCGCTAACCAAATTTTGGCAGCAATTCGCTACACAAGTCGCTAGAAACACAAGTCGCTAAAGAGCAACTCGCTACTGACCAAGTCGCTACCACAAGTCGCTACCCGTAGTGGAGATTCCACTACTTGTACTTTAACTCGCTAGATCTAACTCGCTAGATTTAACACTGTAACTCGCTACAATTTAATGAAGCAAGTCGCTATGAAGAAAACTTATCCGTGAACTAACTCGCTACCATGAAAAACCATATAAACATCACTTTTCAATCCAAAAACAACCCAACCAAGATGATTCAAGCTTACCAAATGAAAACCTAAACACTTATGATGATTCTAAGCACAAAAGTACCAACAAAATTCAAACTTTAACACAAGAAATCAACCAAATGATGCAAAAACCACTAAACTTTTTCAAACTCAAAAACCACCTAAAAACCACTATAAATCCAAAGATGTGCAAGATATGATCTAACCATGGCTCTTGATACCAATTGTTAGATATTAACTTTTCACATACACATCAAACCATAACACAAAGTAGCATATAGATGGAATTCTAGAGAGAGAAAGTTAGAGGTTTAGGGAACTTAGTGAGAGAAAGTGAAAGATATTATTATGAGCTCCAACTCTCTACCTTGGAAGGTAGAGAGTATTTATAGTCTTACACAAATCGCCACACTTTGGGCTGTGGATCAGGCATACAGTGGGTAAAGACCCGTCCGTCCTCCACGGTGTTACTTAACTAAATAACTACTTAACTTAAAAGAACTACGACTACGAGCTTTGTAACGATTACATATACTTGAGGTGACCGACTCTTTAATACTGGGAATTTCTAATTCCTAACACGCTCATTGAAGGCTTTTAAGAGGGCATCAAGCTTGGTTGTCATCTCGCTTTGTTTTTGCTTAAAATCGGCTTCAAGCTTATTCAGTCGAGTTTCTTGAGATGACAAAAATCTAGATGCAATTGCCTCAAGATTAGTGGGGTTCCCGGTATTAGAAGAATTGAACCTAGTAGGCGAACTAGATGAGCCTTGGGGCGTGCTTGGGTCTTGGTTCCACTTAAGGTTAGGGTGATTTCTCCATGAGGGGTTGTACGAGTTTCCTAAGTTGTTTTGTTCAGGTTTGAAAGTGTACCACTTCTCTCCCGCTCCGTCGGTACGTATGGAGGCGTAGTCCGCAAAAGCTTGTTCGGAGAGCCTTGTGCAATCACGAGTGTCATGGGGACCACTGCATAACTCACAAGGTAGAGTGATTTGATTCACTTGTCGTGAAGACTTAGGATTTTTGTAGGAACTCATGAGGAATCTAACTTGATCTTCAAGTTCGATCATCCTACGGTCGGAAGGAGGCAAGGAGATTGCCTTAACGGTTTTAGGCAGCTCACGGGGGTCATCCCAACTTTCGTTGTCATAGAGGGCGAGGTCCTCTATTATACCCCATGATTCTTCCGCGGTGAGATCACTAAGTTTTCCACCAGCCGCTTGGTCAATGGATCGCTTAGTGGGGAAGTTGACATGATCATAAAAGATTTGGACTTGGAGCCAAAGATCAATGCCGTGATGAGGGACTTTATGAAGTAAGTCCTTGAATCGGGTCCATGCTTCGTAGAGAGATTCACCTTGACGTTGTTGGAACATCAAGATGTCATTCCTAAGCTTAGTGGTTCTCCCCGGTGGGAAAAATTGAGCAAGGAAGCGAGAAGTAAGATCATCCCAACTTGAGATGGAGCCGGCGGGAAGTCGCTCAAGCCAATTACCAGCTTGGTCCCGTAGAGAGAATTGGAAGAGACGCAGGCGCGTGGTCTCCCGAGTAGTAGCATCAAGGTCGATGGAATCGACAATTTTGAGGAAATCCCTCAGATGCTGATTTGGATCTTCGGAACGAAGTCCATGGAATGCACATCCGTTTTGCACCAACCGGATGGTGTCGGATCGCAGGGCCGTAGTTTGGGCTTGGTCGGGAAGCTCAATGGTGTTCCTATAGCCTAGGTGGCTTGGTCTCGAGTATTCACCAAGAGTACGGGCTCTTGGCGGGTCATTTGGTGGTAGGTTGATGAATGGTAGTGGGTTATCACCTTCCATGATGAAAAGTGATAAGATTACGAACAAAGGTCACGAAGAAGGGGGATAGACTAAGAGAAAGCTAAAAAATGAGAAAAAATTTACTTGATAGGAATCAAGCAAAGAACCTAAACGAGGTGGACTACTAACTAGCTATTCTATTCCCCGGCAGCGGCGCCAAAAACTTGATAACGCTACACGCGTCGTTCGGGGTCAAGGAAACTTCCTTTTCTTCGAGCAAGTTTTATAACACCCTAGGCAGTGAACCTAATCGTTGTAGTGTAGTAATTAGGGTAAACCACGGGTATTGATATCGTTCTCTAGGGGAATAGGAATGCTAGTAAGGAGTTACTACGCTAAGGTTAAGGTTGAGGAAGATTATTTTTTATCTTTTTATATTTTATGAAATGGAAAGGTACGAATCTCGGGTATTGAATTTGGGGGGTTGGTATTTCTACCGATTACTCTACTATTATCTAATTATCTAAACTAAGGTTGTGGGAGTCTATGTCTAATTAATGTGTGCTCGTATGATAGTTTAAAGATGTGTTTACTTAGGTTGTATTACTCCTTAATTATCTCCTATTGATGTTTGAGTTGTCACATCTTATTCTTAATTGCGTTGTGTGTCTAAAGTTGTAGGGTATGCGTTTCTCCCTAACTCTTTGAACTTACCAAAGGGTCTCGTCTACAAACCCACTAGGGATGATAAACTCCTACTCTAAGGCGCTCTTTGGATGGTTTAGCCTACAACTACTCAGGTAATTATATTCTAAGGTTCACAAAGATGAATCAAGCATTAAGTACACAACGAATGACCTATCGCATTACTATATCATTAATCAACTAAGATAAGAAACAACCAATCAATATTCAATAATTAAGTTTCATACTTCCTAAGCAAATACACAAATAAATTAGCCGGACATGGAGAACATGCAAGCATACACACAAATAATCAAAGACATACTTGAATTAATGAAGTAAAGACTTATCTTGATGTAAGATAGGGTTTAAAACCCTAAAATACTATACAAGACACCTTAGGTTCGGTTTTAGGTTTTCACTCCAAAAGACTCTCTCTAAAACTAAAAAATTCGGATTCTATATATAAGATTACATGTGCGACGGCGTCACCTTATGTTTCGTGACGCCGTCGTGTCGCCGTCATTAGGGTTTTGTCTTGGCCACGTTAACCTTGCGACGGCGTCACCTTATGTCCGTGACGCCGTCCTCTTCAGCTTCTGACGTCGTCTGGATTGCATCTAGGCCGTCTGAGTAGCGACGGCCTACTCTTTTACAACTGGACGTCGTCGCTTGAAAATACGAGTTTTGGGTTCTGGACCGTCACAACAATTTTGGGACGGCGTCGCCATTAGCACCTGACGCCGTCGCCTTCTAATTTCAGCAGCTGTGAGTGTCTCGATTTTGACTTTAGCCATTTTCTTCATATATTCGCGCCTTTTCGTCCAAATAACTGTCATTCCAGCATTTTGCCTTCAAGAGACCTAAAAAGTGAAAAGGAACGATATTAAGCAATAACGGATACAAAAGTGATCAAATAAGGACTAAAACGACCCCTCAAAATGGTACCTTTTAAAACCTTATCAGACATGAACTTTGACGGGTTTGTAAACCTCTCGAGGTTTGTCCACACCTTCAAGATAGTTATTAGAGCTAGTTGTCACCTAAAAGCTGACAATGTAGCTCTTTAACTACGCAACGTAACCGTGTCCCTCGGGGAATTGTCTATCTTGAGTCTATCAATTCAAAAGTGCGCGCTTTTCTCTCACCGTGCAGATTTCTGTCTAAACACTTAAGCACGTGTGGAGGGGGAGTATTTCTGCAAATGATCAAACTCTTACAGTGGTACAAAATGTTTTTTCAATCATAACCACTTTGAGAGATTTTCAAGAAAATGGTCTTATGGCAACATAGGTTAGTCATGGAGTTATAAGATGACTAAGGTTAGGAATAACCGTCCTATGATCCGCCAGAGCCGGAGGGATCTACCCAAGGACATCACAAATAGTTAGTACTTAGAAGTCCTTAGGTATGATTATAAAAAGGAGAAAATGAGAATCGAAGAAAGAAGGAGTTGAAGAATTAAAAAGAAAAGCAAAGAAAAGGGTGAAAAGAAATAGCCCTCCAGATTATTCAACTTAGGGCAGACACCGGGTTCAATTCATATGCTACTGGTTGTCACTTAGTGACACCGGTATTGAAGATTAAAAGTCGTCATGGACCCAGTGACGCATGCACTAAACCTTCTTAGCCACTCAAGTTTCTCCCAACAGAAGCTTGTTTCATTCTCACAAGGAACCCTACGTAAACTATCGGCTTTCTCTTAGAGATTGCTGGTATTAAAGAAAGGAGACCCTCTCCCTAGTCTCCGCTCAGGAAAACCAAAGTGCACTATTGAGTCTAGAGTCACGAGATTCATCAAAAGATCTCATAGGTACACTTGACATTTCATCACTTGTCGTTCAACAATAAGAACAACAGTGGTACGTTATTGAGTCCTACATAGATCTTAGCAATCTGTCGAGAACATTTATGAGAGGTTCACATATGTGATCCTCAGTGATTGAATGGAAACTCCTGCCAGGGTCAACATCAAACAGCCATGACAGCAGGTCACTTCGGTAACTCCCCGTGGATTACGCTTAGTGTGTCTCAAATGGTCTACAGTCGTGAGGTGATGCTTCAGTGTACCTCAGCGACTCATCTGAACTGTAGGTGTACTTCGGTACATTGTGTTATCTCACTTGTGGGACTCCAGTTCAGGAACGGCCTTTGTGAGAATTAGAGATGTGTTTTCACACTATGCTGTTAACACCCTCGAAATTCAAACTTGTAAGTGCTGGAATCCGCTTATTACTAACCGTGTGTATGTTTTCTTCTTATGGAAGCTCTGGAGCGGACTGATCGTGCAGATTCTTCACATGCTCATACCAACAACATCACCAATGGAAGTTCTCTCAAAAGGTAACACAAAAGTCAGAATGATTCTTCATCAAGTCAAAGAATCTACAAAGTTCAAAGACTAAGAGAACTTCATCAGCACTGAAATCTAATGTCAAAGAGCGTGTGAGCATGTTGAAGAATGACGTGGAGACACTGGAGCAACGAAGCAGACCTGATGCAGACAACAACAACATAGTATCACTACCATCACAAAGAACAAAGAACTAAAGAACAAAGAAATCAAAAGACGTCAAAGCAGAACACTTCAAAAGTTACAAGATCCCTACACTGGGGAGATTGTTCAAATCAAGGCACTTCTTCTCGCAAGAAAGAAGAATGTCAGAAGACGTCAAAGCTACTATTACATCAGCACCTACAACGTTTATCACTCTTTAATTCATCACTAACACTTAGGGGGAGATTGTTGGAATCACTCCTAAACTATATTTCAAGTGTTAGTGATTCATATGTAATAGTTAGCTTAATATGGCCTTTATGTTTGTTATTAAGCTAAGGCTTATGTAGAAGGCCCATAAGCCTTGGCCCAAGTCCAATAAGGAAAGGAAGGGACTAGGAGTGTTGCCCTAGTTCCCTCTCCTATAAATACCTTTGTAATACCCTCACTTGAGGGTTGGTTATTCATTTTATCACTTCACCTTACGCATAACCTTTCTATTACTCTTATACGTGGGTTTGTGATTGTGTTCATCCGATCTCTTCTTATCTCTTTCTTATATTGATGCTTGTGTTACTAATATGGTGACCTAACAATGAACCCGTTCAAAAATGCACTTTTAACATCCATTTGAAATAATTTGAAGTCATGAGCACATGCATACGCAAGTAAGATTCTAATAGACTCGAGCCTAGCTACCGGTGCATAAGTTTCGTCGTAATCAATTCCTTCTTGTTGATTATAGCCTTGTGCTACAAGCCTAGCCTTGTTTCTAGACACTACACCATTTTTTCCATTTTATTTTGAAAAACCCATTTCGTTCCGATTATAGTTTGATTTTTAGGTTTTGGAACTAATTTCCAGACATCATTTGTAATAAATTGGTTTAGCTCCTCTTGCATAGCAATTACCCAAGATTCATCTTTTATTGCTTCATTTACGTTTTTCGGTTCAATGGATGACACAAAGCAAAAGTAGTTACTTTGATTTTGGGCTTGTGATCTTAGTGTTCTTTGATTTAATTTTCCTATGACCTTTTCTAAAGGGTGACTTTTGGATTCTTTGATATTTATAATTTCTTTATTTAATGGTTCATCTTCCTTGTTATTATCATTGTTTTCTTGACTTTCACCAAGTTGACTTTCAACTAAGTCATCATCTACCAAAGGTGATGTCTTAGAGGGAGGTGGACTTTCGTTAAATGTTATGTTCAACGATTCCTCGACTCTCATTGTTTCTTTGTTTAAAACTATGTATGCTTTGTTAGTTTGTTAATAACCAAGAAACACACCTTCATAATACTTTGGGTCAAATTTGGTGAGATAGTCTTTGGTATTTAAAATGAAACATTTACATCCAAACACTCTAAAGTATCCTAAAGTAGGCTTTTTGCCTTTATAGATTTCATAAGGTGTTTTGTTCAAGAAAGGACGTATTAAAACTCTATTTAAAATGTAAATGGAAGTGTCAACGGCGTTACACCAAAACTTTTGGGGTATGTTTTGTTCATTAAGCATTGTTCTACTCATTTCTTGAAGAGTTCTATTCTTACGTTCTACAACACCATTAGATTGGGGTGTTCGAGGAGCCAAAAAGTTATGTGTTATACCATTTGTATCACAAAAGTTTCCAAATTGTGTTTCATTATCGAACTCGTGACCATGATCCGTTCGGATCGAAACAATGTTAACACCTAGTTGATTTTGAATTTTCTTACTCAGTATTTCAAATTTATCAAAGGCTTCGTTTTTAGTTTTCAAAAAACATTATCCAAGTGAACCTTGAGTAATCATCTACTATGACCAAAGTGTAGAAGTTGCCTCCATAACTTGTATAGCGGATGGGCCAAACAAGTCCATATGCAAAAGCTCTAGACACCTAGATGTGGAAACCATGTTTTTAGCCTTATGGCACTATGAACTTGTTTCCCAATTTTGCAAGTATCACAAAAGTGTTGGTCATATTTCAATTTGGGTAAGTTTCTAACTAGCTCTTTTGAGGATAGGGATTGAATTAGTTTCATATTAGCGTGACCTAAGCGTCTATGCCAAAAGATATAGTTATCATCTATGGTTCTTAGGTAAAGTTTTTCTTTAGATGTTCTATCTTCTTTCCTGACGTATATGTTATTTTTCCTAACTACTTTTGCTATGGTGATACCATCTTTTAGTATTTTACTACCTTTTTATTCAAATAGTACTTTATACTTTTTATCACATAGTTGGCTAATACTAAGTAGATTAAAATCTAATCTATCAATATGTGCATATTTTCAATATTTAAAGAGTTATGAGCAATCGTACCTTTGTCAATGATTTTGCTTTTGAGATTGCTACCAAAAGTAACATTACCTCTGTCATACTCTTGGTATGTTGAGAAGAGGATTTTGTTTCCCGTCATGTGTCTTGAGCATCCACTATCTTTTATCCATTCATCAGGTTCCAAGCCAACTTTCAAGCATACCTATGACACAAATAACTCAAGCGTTTGGTCCCCAATATCTCATGGGTCCGTTTGGGTTAAACATACCATTTACTTGGTTCATGTATGGAAATGATAGGTAAGGGTTCCATGGCATGTAATTACGAGTTTAATATGGTCTAGGGTAGTTTTGATTCCAACCGGTATGTTGATAGTTGGGTTGTATGTTGTAGTTGCTTTTGGGAAAAGGGCGTTTGGCAATAGGTGTTTTAGGCCGTTGTTGAGTAGTTTTAGATCTAAATTCATTTTTAGTAAATCCTACTTCTAATGTAACAGCAAGTTTTAGTTTAACAACATCCTTAGATTTCTTAGTTACCTTGACAAATTCACTACGGTCCGTTTTGCAAACTTGATGTCCTACTGCAGACACCACGGAACCAATTTTTACAAAGGACGGAACAAATTTTTTTGTTCCGTCTGGTCCGTGCTGTACTGTTGCAGTTGGGACAGTTTGTTTGTCTTTTCTAGCTGTTTTGGTTTCACTATTTGGAATTAATACTTCATTAAAACCTAATCCACTTGTATTTCCTGTTACTTTTTGAATTCTTACTATTTCTTCGGCACAAGAAATATTTTTATTAATCTCTTAAATTTAGAGTTATGTTCGATAAGAACCTCTTGTGTGAGTTTTAGATTTTCTATTTCAAGACCAAGCTCTTGACATGATTTACAACCATCATCATTAGCCTTTCCTTTTTATAATCGTTTTGCCTTTTCTTTTAGCTCATAAACTTCGTTTTCTAAAAATTCCTTTTTAGTTTTTTAAAACTTGTTTTTTGTTATGATTTTTAGGCTAAGCTCACACAATTGATTAATTGTTTTTGCAAAGTGTTATCATCAATAGAAGAGTAAGATGAGTCGGAAAGTACCTCATTTGATTCATGTGCCATGAGAGCGATCTCATCCTTACTTGGTTCTTCGTCATCATCACTTTCACTCCAAGCACCACTTACAAAAGCTCATTGAGTTTTGTTATTAGGTGGCTTGGGGCAATCACCTATTAGATGACTTGTATCACCGCATCTAAAGCACTTCCTTTCACTTTTTCCTTTTTTGTCATCTCGGTCTTTTCGGATTTATTTTCATCTCGGTGTTGCCTTACGAACTTTCCTCTTCTTCTAAAGAAATTTTTGAAATCTCTTACGGCCATGGCATACTCCTCGTCTTCACTATCCGAGCAAGATTCATCATCATCACTAGATTCTGTTCTTGCCTTTAGAGCAACGGATTTGACTTTCTCTCTTTTGCCTTTAATGATTTCCGAATCTTCCTCCATCACCATTTCATGTACTTTGAGATTTCCAATTAGCTAGTCAAGTGACATTATTGAGAGATCTTTTGATTCCTGAATAGCCGTTACTTTTGCTCTCCACTTCGGATGGAGTGCTCTAAGAAATTTCCTGACAAAGTTCTTGCTACGAAAAGATTCATCAAGTGCTCTAAGAGAAGTAACAATAGTGTTAAAGCGAGCAAATCCACAATCAATGGTTTCATCTTCAGGGATAACAAATTTTTCATATTGTTGAACAAGAAGATCAATTTTGTTATCCTTGACTTGTGAAGTCCCTTGATGTGTAATTATTAGAGATTCTCAAATATCTTTGGCGGTTTCACACATAAAAATTCTTTCATATTCTTTTTTAGGCAAAGAGTTATAAAGCATAATTTTAGCTTTATTATTTTTAGCTATTAATTTCTTTTGTTCATCATTTGAAATATCTTTTGTTTTAGGATTAAAATCACCTTTAATGATAACAAACCAAAGATCTATATCTTTTGATTTTACATATGTTTCAAAACGGTTTTTCCAATAGATAAATCCATTGGTTTCAAAGAGCGGTGGTCTTCGCATAGACTGCCCTTCTTTAAAGTTTTCGGAAACAATGGATCATTTCAAGTTTATAAAATACAATATATTTTAGAAAATCTTGAGCAACGAGGATCTGGTACCAATTGTGGAAAACTAGAAGGGGGTTGAATAGTTTTACCGTTTAAAATCTTAATTTGTTTTGAAAACTTATTGTAAGATCAATCGATATAGATAAAAGATGTGTTAGTGAAGATTAAATAATATGAAAGCAATATATAATAAGTAAGGAAGGAAAGAAAGATTCAAACCACGACAAAATTGTTTATAGTGGTTCGGTCTACAAGAACTCTTTTCCCTTGCCCTACTCCACTCCCCGAGTCTCCAACTCTAGAGTTATCTTCACTAATCAACAAGCTCCTTTAACCGGCGGAGAAAACCTTTACATATCGCTTACACAATATTTCTGACACAAAGTTAGATGTGGAGTTCTTTTACAAGCGTACAACCACTCCCAACACTATGTATTTTGAGGACTAAAATACTAACCACTTACACTCAGAGGTTTAAAATGGTTTGGTACAACAATCATGTATGAACAATAATAGATCACACAACAACAAAACAAACAAGCCTTCCAACTAACCGTTGAAGCTTGATTATGCCTTGATTTTCTTTGCTACAGAAGATGATCACTAGAATGAAATGAAACTGAGTTAGATGTAATATAATGAGAGAATGTATGTGTTTTATGCTAATGAGGGATGAGAAAACAACTTGGGTTGGCTTGCTATTTATAGGACAATTGTTCAGCAAAACCACGGACTGGACGGAACCAAGAAAAAGGTTCCGCCCTTGTTATTTTTTGGTTCCGCCAGTCTGACAGTAAAGATCACAAAAATCTTTCCAAGATCACCCAAATCTCTCCAAGATCATGTAAGATATGATGAGTGAATATCTAACCAAAATATTCTATGAAATATTCCAAAGATTTCCAATGTGATGGAAGCCATGATGTAATATGTTGATTTCTATTTTTAGAATTAATATGTTATAAGTAAATACATATGTAATGTTATGTTTAAGAAACTAAACATACTTGTTATAAAAATATCGATGCACATTATAGTTTAGAAGGATATCAATGTTAATTGATACATAGCTAATCAAAATGTGATAAGATGTAAATACTTAAGTGATGAAGACGTTATTTAAGAAAAGCTTGTTTTAATGTCTATTAATCTTGACAAGCTTTATACTTTACAAAAATGAAATTTACTTTTGTCGTTAACAAAATAAGGGAAAAATCATAAAATATAAATAACGTTTTAGGATGATATTTGTATTAACAATATATTTACTAAACAATACCTATTTTAAACACTCAATACAAACACAAAATACATTTTATAAAATTTTACACACTCCTTATTATATTAGTGAGCCGCCCTAATGTCTCCTAAATAGTTTCCTAGTGCTTATTTTATTTTCCAAACCATGCCTTACTTTTTGATTTGACTTAATAAGCTAATGATTAAGAGCTTAATACCTTGGATAACAATCTAGTCAACAACACCAATCTCCTTTCCCTTTTTCTTGGTCGAAAAGCACAAACCAAGCACACCCTTTGTAATTTTCTAATACCTAGCTCATTGTTTAATCATAAACCCGTACTTTGAAGAGCTATAAAAGGAAGAGTTACTAGTTCATTTGTTCACTCAAGAAAAACACACAACACTCCCAATTTTCTCTCCATAGAATCGGCAAAGAGAAGAAACAAGAATAAAGATTTGGGGTTGCTTATTCTAATGCTTATTAGTGCATATTTGGGTATTATAATTAGTAAACAAGGGTTTTGGAGTTGATTTGGGTACTATTGTGTTCTAGTGCATCATATCATTTTACTAATCTCAAGTAAGTCACCAAGTTGCTTTCATAATCTTTACACAACTTATTTATGCGTTAGTTAAGTTTACAAGTGCTTATTTCAAATTACTATATATATTAAACAGCATGTAAAACAACGTAGTTTTGGCAAGGAAATTGTCGTTTTGATGACCCATTAGCAGGCTTATTCGGCCCAACATGTGCCCTTCTTGCTTTGTCTGGTTTTGGATAAGCGAGTAGTATTCTCTCCTCATCTTTCACAATTCACACACACCTAGAACTTTCCACACACACATACACCCACTCAAATCATAAATGCAGAAAATATCCCCAAATCAAATTGTGGGATTTTTTATGTTATTCCATCATCAATATAGATGGATTGAGGCTCGATCAAAAACTTTCTGACGTAATCAACCATAGCTTGGGTACGGAACGAATCCTGTTAGTCAGCTTACCGACACACATCATGATCGAATTATAGCTTTTAAGCGTAAGGCCATTATTATTTACCTTAGCTTTATGTTTTGAGGGGACTAATTTATTTATTTATTTTTATTTTCCGTTAGGTCTCAAAGGGGCAAAGAGTTTGGTTTAGATTGTGTAACGATTCAGGTATGTATGTGGATGCTTCATTATTTCAAAGTGAATGATATCTTTCTATATGGTTTAATAGTTTCAGCGTGTAACATAAACAATAAATTTTTTATGGCTGCTTAGTTTTTTATTGGAGATTTTTTATTAGAGATTCCTTTAGGGCGTAGTTACAACTGTAAATTGGTTCCTAAGATTTATAATTGGTTCATTACCAAGTTGTTTTATTCAACAGTTACCAGCAAGTAAGTTTTGAAGATTTTGTTACTGCTATCAATCATAAAGAATGAATTCATGACCATGTTTGATCCATTTTGTGTGTGACTAATTTATTGTATGCCTCATGTTTTTGAACAGGTTTTGATTTTGATACTTATACGGTTTGCTATTATTCCGCAGGCCTGATGGCAGCATGTAAAGATCTGGTGTCTACAAGATTGTTTCGGTTGACTCCGAAAGCTTCAAAGATGGAGTATAAGGCGACTGAAGGTGTCTTACAGATTACTAATCCTGACACAAGAAAGGTACTGAAAATGGTTTCTTAATCCCAATGGTTATAGATATGCATATTCGTAGCTGTTTTATAGATGTTTATTGTATTTCATTTGTAAATGAGGACTTTTACACACAACAAAACATCGTCGTGACGGACATTGTTGGGTTTTAGGTTCCTTGGATCAAGAATTATTCTAAGTGTTGGAACCACGGACAGAGTTGGTGAAACCTTGGACAGAAGAATGAATCCACTGCTGAAGATAAACCGCGGCTAGTAGTATTGTGTAACCACGGATATTGTATTGTAACCACTGCTAGTCTTGTATAGTCGGTTTAATATTTTGTATTAGATAAATATGGAAAAGATATTTATCTTATAGGTTACGTATTGTATTATGTAAAGGGCTCCTTAGCCTATAAAAGGAGGTCCTAGGTTAGATTAGATATACGTATGTTTTATATCTAAGGTCGATACACTTCAAGGTTGTAAAACCCTAATACTGGTTAGAGTATTCGTATTAATAATAGTATTGAGGTGTTGAATGTTTATTGTTCTTCTTCTTAAGATTAAGTATTAAATTCCGCGTGATACTTAATAAGTCTTTGTTTAAGTCAGTTTCTATATTAGATCGTTTGCTCAACTGGGATCAACAGACATGAAGAAGCAATGGATTGTTTTTTTTTTCTATTATTTTCAGTGATCAATAATTAAAGGTACGTTTTTAGGTTTATTGTTTACGGTTTTTGGTTTCAATTGGTTAATTTTCATGTGGCTTTTGGTTTAACATGACTTTTGTTTGTTTCTGTTGCTGTTTTTTATGTAGGAAGGCGTATGAGGATTACCGTTATTTTAAAAAGTGACTTTTGCATTAACCCATCTGTAATATTTCGAGTTTAGGTTTTTTTTTCTTTGCGCAACGTTTTGATTTTGAGGTTCAACTGTTTGTTTGTACTCACTATCTAGAAATAATGTTGTGGGTATGCCGATACAAATGAAACAACTTCTTTTATTTGTTATCGATATGTATAAAAAGTTTTTTTAGTTTGCTTATGGTTTGTGCTTTTCTTTGTTTAGGGAAACATGTCGAGCACGAGCTTTCTTTGACCGTCTTTATTTTCATCGAACATGACCGTTAACAGGAAAGTAGGACGAACGACATTCTACAGGTATATGGAAAATTGGTGGGCGGCATTTACAAACGTTCGTTGCATTTCATACTAACCCAACTCTATTACTAATGTTTTTTTTAAAATTATGTGGATTTGTGTTCATTACTATAGGCACAAGTTGAGTTTAAATTATATGGAAAATTGGGTATAAACTAGCGGCAAGTTGCATTTATTTCCTGGCCAGTTTGTTACATTGGATGATGGGTCAGCAGAAAGTTCAAACTGAGCAGTAACCTCTACAATTACACGCATTTCTAGTAAAAAAATTTCTAACTGAAATTTGATTATGCTGCATTAGAGTGAAACTAAATTTATTATTTTGTGTTATTGGTTAGTTAGTACATGGGATTTAATGTTGTACCTATTCATGTAGTTTCGAACAGTTCATGGTAGAATGCATTGGGCAAGTGTTCATAACTTTTGCTACTGATAAACAAGGTATCGGTGTTCTTTTCGTAAGTTTTTTTTATTGACTACCGGTAATGTGCTTTTTTTATTCTACACATTAAAATTATTTAACCCAAGGCAACGTTATGATCTCATTCCCGATTATGCTGCTAAAAAAAAGGGGTAACATTTAGTAATGGCAAAACTATCATTTCATGCCATTATAGCAAACCCGCCTACTTTACTAAGATTAATGGTTAAAATGCATGTTACCAATGCGTAACCATCTTTGTTAAATCTTACAGTTGCTGTGTTCACATGATAAAAATGGATGTATGCTGTGACACAACGATAGATCAAAAATGTTGTGTACTTTTGACATGTTTTTTCAACTTCAAGTTTGTCTGATATGATCATTTCTGCAAACTTAGATAAAAAATGACCATCAAGTCTGTTTACTACTGAATTTGGTAGTGGTACTTTAAGGATTGTTTAGTGCTGTGTAAAGTGCTACTGCAACGCCATTTTGTATTAAGTTTAGTTTTACACGAGTATTATACAATGTTTGAAAACAATTTTTTTTAATACTAGAATGGAATCAATTGTTGTTGATAATGACTTGCATTAGATAAATGTAACTTTAGGTTTGAAAAAAAATTATTTCAAATGTAAATTGCATGCCTTTGGTTTTTATTTTGTTTTCATATGTTTAAGCAGGAAGTAGAATGTTATCTGCCAGGTGCAAGATTTGAAGGCTAAAATCACAAAGTTGCATCCGAGCAGAGGTGATTCAAGGTCTTCCATATGTATTCCTTTTCTTAATGTGGAATTTAAATTTCATAAATGCTAAACTGATTCCCTATTTTGTTTCAGGTTGACTTTGTGAAAAGAAATGTGGTGAGCAGTATTCGACCAAGAAAAAAAGACTCCTGGCAATGGTGTACTGGGATCGTTTTTCATAGTCGAATACTGATCACCACTTATGATTTATGCCCAGCATTTTAGTCTCATTGTAAACGAAGAACAATCGATATGCAGATCAAACTACCGTCTGAAGGCTACTTTTGGCCAGGTTCCAAATTAGATAAAGATAATTTGTGAGGTAATTTCTTCTTATACTCTTATTTAGATAAAAAAAAATAAGTTATGAGTAGATATCTTATTGCTTCAAACTAAGAACTGGCAGACAGGTTCGTGAATGTATTTCTAGGTTTACTTTATTTACCATTTCTTCTAACTAACTAACTTTTGTGACTAATGTTTTGCTCTGCGAATTTGGTTGCTGTGTATAAACTCTCAATGGTAAATATATGTACAATTTACGGAACGTGTTACGCTACCTGGTAGATTAACTGCCGCAGTAATTTTATGATTATAACTGCCTTTAGTTAGACTTGAGTTTTGAACATTGGGACTAATATCCAACTGCGACTGGTTCTTTAATTAAGTATACAGTACAAGACTTTTAATAAACAGAAAAGTGGTAACTTTTATTCATATAAAACATAAGTTACAGATACAAGAACACCGATTAACAACATACTGTTAACCAAACATGCAACATCATAAGACAGATCAAACAAACAAACACACGACCATCAACAAACCAAACAGAACATCCTAATCATACATCTCCATCGTGAACACATGGCGGTTTTTCTCAACCCTTCCTTCACACGCCAAATCCAGGACTGCAATCAAGCCAGCCAAAATCTGGCGATCCCTGGCATGTGCCTCCTCCGGAGACCATCAGCAGCTACATCATCAAATGGACTAAACCTCTGACCTTCTTCAAGCAACTCAACTCTTTTATCGATCCTGCGATGAACATCATCACATTTTTCACCCAACAACATGTTAATTCTCACCCTGTTCTTGGACAAACAGGAATTTGAAGCAGTGATGAAGCTCATCAGATCCACAAGCTTCTTTTAGTTGTTCAAAGTTAGGAGTGGAAACCATTTTTTTGACACAGTGTTGAGAGAAAAAGATTTAGGATGAGAGGAAAAGTATCAACACCCTAACACCTACTTATATACCAAAAAAAACAACTAGACACAGTTACCCTACCCAAATGAGAATAGTAACTCTTTGGGTTGTCTTTCCAATGTTAGATTCCAAACACAAAAAATCCCAGCCTATGGTATTATAAAGGTTGTGAATCTATCTTACCAATGCAAAGTAAAAAACATAAAAAGCTAATAGATATTGTGTAGGTAAGTGAAAACAGATTCAGAACCTATGTCCACTACATACTCACAAAATCAAACTACAAAAAAAAAAAAAAAATTGCAGTTTCATATGAATTTAAACAACTGTATTATAACACTATTAATATTAAACACCAATAATGTTTATTATTTTATACCCAAAACAATCCAGTAACATAATAAACTACACTTTTATTTATGTTAAAATAAACATACAACAGATTATACACAAAGTTATAATTTGACAACCTGGTGAATGATCAAACAAAAGAACACAAGATATAGCAGACTGCGATCATTCAGATGGGTCGTAGCCCAATGTTGTGGTTAACAAGGTGTTGTTCAGAGACTGTGACAATAACCCCTAAGTCGAATAACTAATTCAGCTTAATGAGATGTATAATACAGATTCATATGCATGCTTCATTCGAAATATGCTACATTTGCCTTACAGAGCTGCCCACGGTGTTCGTGGTCGAGGTAACTGTGTGCTTTCTTATTTAATTAACCTGACTATTTGTTAATTCGTGTAATGAAATGCAGAACTTAATAGATTAGCTGATTATAGTTTCACATTAGAAAATGGGTTTGTAACGATAATCGCTAAACCCTTTTCTCATAGTATAGACACGATAAAATTGGTGTTGTGGATTCATAATGGATCATTCACCAGGTTGTTCCTTTACTAGGGAGCCTTTTGAGTCACCATTTTGTTTGTATTATGCACCAACTATCTTTTGTTCTATACGTTTGACTTGATTGTTTTTATACTGCTTAAGGGCAACTCTAAGAATTTTATACTTTGATTCCCAGTAGGTTAGAGATAGGTGTAGAAGCGAGTGACTACGTTTGTGTTGGATATTAGATATGAAGTGGTCAACTTTTTTGCGAAAGACTAGCTGGAATGCATTGAGGATATTAGGGATCTTATTTGTAAAATATTAGAATTTGCTAAACCCATAGCACTAATGTCCTTCTTTTATACTTGGTTTGAACAAATACATTATGTACCTCAAAAAAATTTACCAATATATTTGGATATTGTCTTCAACGAACAATAACTTTATGCATTAGCAATAGAGTCGTTTCAATATATGCATCAATGGGTTGAACGTGCTTACATAAATTACATTACATTTGTAGATTAGAAATTTGGAATTTGCCTTAGTCAAAAAGTTGAGGAAATGGTGAACGACACACCGCGTCACCGCGACGGACCACTATACTAAAGGTATTATTGGTATATAGAAACATAGCATAAAACACTAACAAAACAATTATACTATAATTCTCCCAAAAAATATCAAAATATTCAAAATCGCAAATTTACGACGCCCCGCCGTAACGCGGCGGACTGGCGCACAACTCGTTTTACATACAAATATATCACCTATCTACATGTTTGTAATTTTTATGATCACGGTTAATAACTACTCCCTCCGTCTCATATTAAGTGTCCACAATAGAATCTTGAGATGTCCCAAATTAAGTGTCCATAATGTATTCCAACCAATGAGATGAGACTTTGGTGGGTGAAAATGATATTTGATTGGTGGAGAGTATAATTAGTGGAATTTTCTAAAACTTTGTGCATATGAAAAGTGGACACTTAATATGGGACGGAGGGAGTATTTAACAAGGTTATATTCTTGATTATATCATGTACATAAAGAGTTACATATTACACTTGGATATTTAGTAGAAACCAGTGGCGGAGCCACGAAATCACAGTATGGGGGGCAAATAATTTATACTTTCATGTAAGTTGTTAAAAAATAAAAGGCTTATATTGCGCAAAACCAACTTAAGTTGCGTAATAGTTGCACCAAAATAGCAGGATATATTATGTAAAAGAGCGGCTTATCTATTGCTAAAACAAAAGATAAAAACAAAGAAAACTAGAGCTTATATAGTGTGAAACAACAACAAAAGAAACTAATCATGCGAAAATATGCAGAAGAAAAACCACATATCTACGGAAAAACTATAACATAAGTGGTCACGGAGGTTCACCTCCGCCTACTTCAGACTATCCATAAGAGTAGTCGTCTTAAAATTAGTCGGCTCGCTTGTCGAAAACCCAAATAAATCAGTAAAAAAAACTACAAAATTACGCTTCATCATATAAGCGGATATTGTTGAAGATGATTCTTCTCTTTTTTTTCTAGTATCATTGCATATTTATGGCCATATTATATAGCAAGTAACAAAGTACATAATTAGTGTTTTGCACGTTCACATCATAATAAATTAACAAGACACATAAAAAATACAACATATAATTTAGAAAAAAAAATGAGACATTAAAAGTCATGTATTTGATGTCTACCTAGTTTTGTAACTAAATTGACATAATCGGGAAACAAACACAAAATCATACTTCGTATTATACAGGGAGATGAAATAGAAAAAGGTAATAAATACTAGTAACTTAATTCCCACTCCACGTGGCTCGACACTAATTTTGTTTAATTATTTTTTAAATTTTCCTCTCTCTTAGCACAAGGTTCAATGCATCATCTTCCTCATCTATCTTTGAACTCATTTTCAAGAACTTTAAGACTTATAGAGGGCACAATCATTTTTGTGATGAGGGCAACACCATTGAAATATCAAGAAACACGAAAATTTACCCACGAAATACTGGACTACTAAAGAAAGTGTTGGGGGCAAGTGCCCTCCCTACTTTGCAAGTGGCTCCGCCTCTGGTAGAAACTATGGTCATACAATAAACTAGTAAGTAGTTATAATTACTTAAACTTGTTATTTGTATATTTTGTGATGATATGGACTCTTTACTATTTTACTTTTAATGTCATGACACTATTTTGATTGTTGAAGAATTGGTGGAAGGGATTATGACAGTTTTCGAGTTGTGATTGAGTGGATTTTGGTGTTGGAAATTAGTAAAACTAGGTTTTGGAAACAAAAAATATATAGAGAGAGCTGTTCTAAAAGGTTCAATATAGAAAAATAAATTAATTTTTTGCAATATTTGACTAAAACAATAGAAAATAGACTTTATAACGAAAACGTGGTCACTTGAACCGGCAAAAACGGATTTAAAACGATAAATTACGATAGTTTAAAGTTTAGACAATTAAAACTATTTTCTGAAAATTTGTTTGCTGTTAACATTTTATTTGAGGTAAACTATGACAACCCGCAATTTCCAGATATCTATTTCTCGAGGAATTATGTCAGTTTTTATATTGTGAACTCTCCTGAGCTCATTTGACTCGAAAACGAGAAGTTATCTCGCAAAAACGTGAAAGTTAGACACAACGCGTACTGGCGGCGTGATGTGCTCTACCGTGTGCAAGTTTTAAAATTTATAAACACGATTTGTCCGGTAATTATTTTAACACATACGAGCAAGTATACTCGTCCGTGATAGAAAAGGTGGGTAAGTCGAGGTCGTCCCAAGAGATTTGCGTTTTAACTTGTTAAAGTGTTTGAGACAAAAAAGCTTGTCAAGGCTTCCTCCAAAGTGTTGGTTTTGTAAAAATCCAAATTAAGAAACATATACCTGTGTGAAGTCCATAGGTAATCATAAAGAGTGTTCATGAAAGCTTGGTGTGAACTTGATGCAATGCACAAATCGTAAGCAAATGATTTCCAATCCATGGTTTATGTTTTGTAAAATCATTTTAAGAATAAAAACATATAGGTAATTCTTTCGGTCCTTATCCTAATGATAATCCTTTAGAAAATCCATTTGTTTGTAAAAGGTTCTTATTCAACTTGTTCCTACAAATCTTTCGGCCCTTTTGTGATGAAAACGTTTCTAGTCTTGTTTTAACAAGTAAACATGATGAGTGTCAATCACCATATCCCGATACTAGTTTGTCACTTAACTTTTTGGAATAAAACATAAGGGAAATCCTTTCGGTCCTTTTTCTTGAAAATGTTTTACCAACAAATCAAACAAGACTAGTAGTTTTTCCAACAAACTCATTTAAACAAGATCATTTATATGCATCACATATAAGAACACTCCTACAATTGCCTACATCCTTACACACAAGTATATTCAAGAATTAATCCATGAAAATCATAACATAACACAAGTAGTAACAAGGTAATTCAAATAATTCAATAGAATAGAGATTCATGACAAAGTTCAATAGAATACCTAAGCTTTGGATTACAAGAACTAGAAAATTGTGGAATATAGCAACCACACGCCTCCAATCGTCTTAGCCTAACCGTACAACTCCAAATGATTACACAATGGTTGAGTATTGGTCTCACTACTCTCCTGGACGTTTTACAGCAGATATAGGACTTTTGGGATGAATTAAGGTTTGTAATAGCTTTGGTGTAAACTATTACTCTTTTGGATGTGTCACACTAAACTACTAAGTCTAGGTGCATTATATAGCTAGGAACCCTTTACTACCAAGCCAAAAACGTCCTCAATAAGTTATTAACTGGAAATGATCGGCCTCTCATGATTAATAGAAGTTAAGGCATCAATAAATGAGTAAAAGTGTAACTGCAGGTGCTCCAGCTAGATCGGTTGCGACGCAGCCGATCCGGTTGCATTGTTACCATTCCCCAGCCGATCCGGTTGCGGGCTCCGACCGATCGGCTGGGAGCCTTCCGTACACCAAATCTTGACTTTCTTTGACTTTTCTCGATTCGTGCCTTTTTCTTTGCTTTCGATGCTGATTTCCAAGATGAAACTTGATATTTATTTGATGTAGACACTTAGAAATCCTTGTGCTTCCTAATCATTGAGTCCATGAGCTTCCTCACTTGTCTTTCTTCCTCGGGAATTATCCAAATGTACATGAAATCTTCATTTCTTCACCTTCTACGATACCTGGCTACATTCACATACAAATACGCTTCTTTTGCACTTTTGCAACAATTATGTGTAAATATAACCGATTATCATATACAAAACCAACAATAACGCTACTAAAAACATGCTCATTTTGAGCGTTATCAAATTCCCCCATACTTAAGTTCTACTCGCTCTCGAGTAGGTCTAGCATTTATGAAAATCGATTTCAATGGTCTCGACACCGTGGTTCCAAAAATCTAACAATCACCTCAAGAGAAATAATTGTTAATTTGCTTTTAATATGTGAAAATTTTAAAAATGAACCAAATGACTTTAGATAACATAATTAAACACCTCACGAATGATTTTAAGAATTCACCCAACACTCATATATTGGTGGGTATATGTAAATCACTCATTGCCTAGTCATGATTGATACTTTTTACCATAATCTTGTACAAGTATCAAGACAAATAAAATAAATTCATCAAAGAGGACTTTTATTCGGGTTATAATGTTAAGGCTTTGGGTTTATAAAATGGTATGGATAAGGCATGGGATAGTTTATGAAATTGGTTTAAAATAAAAATAAAGTCAAGTCTAAACCCTCCATGTTGCTAGCTATCACGCAAACCACACTCCCGAAAATGATTATAATTTCCTCTACTTCACATATCGATCTCCAAACATATATAACTCAATTTAGCTCATTAGCTAATCAATATACTCAATATGGCACATTGGCTATAACCATAATCTCTTTTTTTTCACACTTAGTATGAGCATACACCACAAAAAAAATACAAATGAGAAAGACGTCTCCTTTATCTTTGTTGGAAAATGGTACACACAAATGACAAAGTGTAGCTTCATCATAATCATCAAAAACAATCCAACACTCTAAACAACTAGCAACAAACCAATAGACATTGACATGGTTTGGCTAAGGTTTAAGGTGTAAAATATTTTTATATTTTTTTGGATTTAACAAAACGAAAAGATTGGCTCGAAGGGTGTAACTAAGGGTATCTAGTGCTAAAAATGAGCACTAACAAATGGGTCCATATAAAGTGGTTAACTAACCGATGTGGTTAGCAAAAAACATTAGATGTAAAATGGAAGGCCATTTGGGTTAAATCCTACGATTGCCTCTTATCATTTGAACATATTTTTATCACTCGAGAGTGATTTTAACCATAATGCATAAGAAGTACAAGTTCTAGAATCGATATAATCACCGGCACACTCATAGCAAAATATAAAACAAAAAAATATGTTTTATACAAAAAGAGTCCTCACAATTTAGTGGAAAAAGGCTATAATGTGCTCTAGTAAATGTTATCGAATCCAAAATGAATCACTTTCGTAATTTGGTCCAAATCAAAAAAATTCGAAAACCTCTTTTTACCATTGAAATACCCAAGTTGTTTTTAAATATATATTAATAACGTACGAAAACAACTAGACAATCAAGGGTGATTTTCTACTAGCTACTTGAATCCAAAAACTCTACATAAAAATAAAAAAATGAGACTAAAAAAAAATTAAAAATCGTATCATTTTTCCTATTTTCTTCCCTCCCCATACTTAAGTTTCGCATTGTCCTCAATGTAATAAAATGAACTTCAAAGTAAAGAAAATGGGAAAAAGAAATAGTCAAAAAAATACCACGGGATAGAATATGCAATACGCATATTAGGTCATAGGCACGCATGTGAGTTATCCAACTCCAAATATTGACCAACAATAAGCTTCCGTCATATCCATCCTGCAAACAAAACTGCAAAATATACACATCACCTACAAAAAACAAACAAAACTAAAAACAATCCAAATGCTACTTAAAATAAAAATAAACAAAGTACGATAATAATCCTAAAGAAATAGTAAGAGAAAGAGATAGAGAAAATATTGTTTGACACACATAAGCATTGTTTTTTAAAATCACAATCCAAAAAATGATCCACGATCATTCGTCATCCTCGCTCATCTCATCACCATCATCATCATCGTCTTCGTCATCATCATCTTCGGACTCATAATTCTCGTCCACAAACTCCGAACGAACTCTCCTCTTCTTCTTCTTTCCTCCAGCTCCAGATGAAGATCCTCCAACATTATAGCTAGATCCTCCAACCTTGGGTAATCTACCATAAGCAGGAACTGGTTCGGGAAATGGTGCATAGCCAGGATACGGGTACGGATATGGTCCAGGATACGAGGTGTAAGAGAAAGGATATGGTGGAACATTAGGCGGATTGTAGGGAGGCAACTCATAATTGGCTTCTTGAGCCATGTGTTGAAAGAACGGGATCGAATAATCATTAACGTAGTTGTTCCTCAACATCATCGAATCTCTCCAAATATCCCTACACTCAATTTCATTTAAGTGACGGTTCCAATCACCCCAACCCGAGTCAAAGCTACTAGTCGTACCCATTGGCACATTACCCATTAGCACATTGTTCGGATGTTGTGGTGGTGGTGGTTCAATCCATGCTCCCAAAGTCTTTGTTGTCCTATTCAAAGCTTTTCCGAAACTCATTGCATCCCACGTCTCACTAATCTTTGGATCTTCACACTTAGCCAATTCATTGTTATTGTAGTACCCTAGATTCTTTGCCAATATCGTCACATAATGACCTCCACATATGTTGCTATTACCCTTGATACCCGGGGCTCTCCTAGACAAATACTAGGCTATAATCCAAGCCACGTTCCCATCCTTGGACTCCTCCAACAACATCATTATCCACAAGTCCGACTTTTGGCATTTGTCCCGGCTTCCAATTCTGTGGAACGGCCCCAATACTAGCAACTTATGTAGGATTCTTAACAATGGATTCCTAAGGGTTGAAGAATTCCTACGAGGACAAGAAGGATCTCCCACGCGATTCTAATACGCGGGGACACTAGGGTAATCTTTCTCAAACCTCTTAAGCCTTAAGAAATGAGCCTTAAACAATCGATGATTAACCTCATCTGGTTCATACAATCCAAGAGCAACAGCAAACCCCAGCAAAGTATATACATGATCCTTCCCACAAAGCCTAAACCAAACACAAACTTCATTCATGATGTTTCGCACGTTTACCTTCCTTTCAAAGTACATTGTTGAGAAGAACTCCAAACACCATTCACGGTAAACTTCTTCATTAATGCTAAAAGATCTCTCCCACAAAAAATCATCAAACAAATCTCCATCAATCGGATAGACATAAGACATCCGCATCATACCCCTCAACTCATTCTCGCAGTCATATTCGTTAAACAAGGCCCAATCTACCAACCTCGAAACCGAAACAGTTCTAGTTTGCAACTTTGACAAACGTTCCCTAAAAGCGTGTTTTTCCTCATTGGTAAGATCTTTAAACTTCAGGTTTGCATTCCCTTCAGCTCGCATGCTATAGGTAACCTTCTTCCGTGCATTCCTTTGGCAATACTTGGTCACGAGCGGGTTCGTTGGAATACGCGTCGTACTCGAACAACCTACAACATTTATCTGTAGAAATCACAAATATAAGTTAATATAAGAGTGTTAGAACCAACGATAAAGTTTATAGAAGCCCCTAGGGTCTAGTTCAAAATTCGAATTTTTTCACAACAGAACCTGGAACCGATTCGGTCGAGGGGCAGCTGATCCGGCTCCTCCTCTGACCTTGGTCCAACCGATCGGTTGCGTTGCGCATCCGATTCGGTCTTTTGATTTGCATAAGGCTTTGGCCTTCCAATTAACATCCCACTAGATTTTTCCAATTCTAATTCACTCCTAAACTTCCTTTGAACATCACTAATGATTTCTACAACCTCAATTTGCTCTTAATTCGCATCCAAAAACATCCAATCATCACTTGTTCATTATGCTTAGAACTTAAAAGCTTAACTTCAATTCATCAATTAATTGTTCTAGCAACAATGTGGCATCTAAAATTCACTGAAAATGCATCATCTAACAACTAGGAATCATCAATTGCAACTTAATTTGATTCAAGGGTACAACCTAATTGAATCCGAAAATTCAATCATCTAACACTCATTCAATGTTGAATCAATTACTACAATTCTTTTTGCAATGCATTCCTATATCAATTACCCACTTAATTCTAAAAGATTACATCTTAATTCGAATCCCATCAAAAAACCCCCAATTGGTGACCTAATTTGCAATTCGAATCAAATACTCAAATTAAACCCTAATTAAGCTAATTGATTGTAGATGCTTACTTGTTTAGGTGCCATGATGATCTTCTAATACTCTTACAACCTTCCAAAAACTTCTTAGTGGTCGAATTTGTGAAACCCAAATGGAGGATTAGTGTGTGTGTATGTTTTTTTCTGAAAAAAAAAATTGAATTTTTGGCACTTATACTTGCTTCCAACCGATTCAGTCATGGACACAACCGTTTCGGTTTGCATTTTTGTAGAATTTTACCTTTTTAACTTTACTTGGCCATTTTACCTTCCAAGCAAAAATTATTTACTCAAAAATTCGATTAAAGATGCACACAACATTCATCCAACCATTTGCAAATTTCAGCAACATCTAACTCAAAGACTAAATCATCAAACTTATCATCATAAAACTTAAACTAAAACTCAAAAAGAAATTGATTAAAATAACTTCAAACCATAATAATAAGAAATAAAAACAAAATGAAATCAAAATCCCTATGTGCATAAAATAAATTTCATCAAAAGATGAAGATCAAGCAAACAAATGCTTGTTATTATTGTTGCGATGTTCTACTCCTCATCACCCCTCAAAATATTCATGTCTCAAGATATCCTCGCTTTGGAGTTTTCCCGTCAACTCACGACACGTCTCATGAGTATTGAATTTTCTAACAAATCTCCTTCCACTTGGGCATAGTATATCGAATTTTTCATGCCATTCCCCATCACCTTCTTCTCTTTTGTATACACTCGCTCCTTCGGGTCCCCACTCCTATTTTTTTAATTGTACGGGCAAGGATCCTAGGAAGTCCGTAAGCTTTTTGTACACAAGAATGTTCTTAAACGGGTTGTAAAAAGCTTCCATAGCAAGTGCACGTTCCATTTCATCTTCTAGATCAAAGTACGGTGAGGCAAGTGGTCCATACATAGCATTTCCTTGGGCATCACTTCCAACTTCAAAGCAAGTCAAATCATCATCTTTATCAAAAAATTCTAAGTCCTCCATAAACTCTAAAACTTTACCCCTACGCTTGGGATAATAAGTTTGCTTGGAAATTCCATCATCAATTGTCATAGTCCCCCTTTCCATGTCTATTATAGCTCCACATGTGCGAAGAAAAGGTCTTCCAAGTAAGAGAGGTAAACTTTTGTCAACGGGTATATCCAAGACTAGGAAATTGGCTAAATAAGGTTGATAGCCAATTTGTACCCTCACATTTTTAACTTCCCTCATAGCCTTAGCTTGACAGTTGTCCGCCATGGTTAGCTTCGAATGATTTGGTTGAGGATTGCTTAGTCCCAAATTCTTGAATAGTGGATATGGCATCACATTGACACTTGATCCGGTGTCCGCCAAAGCATAAACCGGAGTGGTCCCGTTAACTTTTATTGGTAGAACGAAGTTACCCGGGTCACTCTCTTTCGGCGGCATCCCCCAAAATAAAATTCTATCCCTATCCTCATTCGTAAGATTCTTGTCTTCCAAACGTGCTCTAGCCAACATAACCGCATCAAGTTTTTGGCACCGCTGCCAGGGATTTGAGTTGTTTTTTATTTGTTACTTGCTGTATATTTCATAGTTTTGAGTTTGGTTTCAAGTGTTTAATTAAAAGTTAAAAAATAAAAAAGTTTGGTTTTTCGACCAACCGATCGGCTGCGCGAGCAACCGATCCGGTTGGTCCTCTCGGTAAAAATTATGTTTTTCTTTTTATAGTTTCTAGTTAATCTAGTGTTTTTTGTCTTAGTTTTTAGCTTATTTTCTGTCATTTCTGATTTTTAGGCTAGTTTAGAAGCTTGCTTATGCTTGTTTTTGTTATTTTTAGATTTTTGGGTTATATATTATTTTTAGTTTTATTTAATTTCTAATTAATTATCTCTTGATTAGTTTAATTATCTAGTTAATTTTTAGTTTTAGATGTTTTAGTTAGTTATAATGATTAGTTAATTAAGTCTAGTTAATGTTAGTTTATGTTTAATTAGTATAGTTAATGATTTTAATTAATAGGTAAATGAGTAGTCACACTTATTAGAGTTTAAGTTGTAATTAATTGTCTTTAATTAATTTTTAATTAATATTAATAAAATAAAAAATAAAAACGATTTTTTTTTTTGGAATTTCACTCCAGCCGATCGGTCGGAACCCGTAACCGGATCGGCTGGGCGAATTTGGTCTTGAGGCATGCCACCAACCGAATCGGTTGGAGCTCTCGATAACAATATTTTTAATTTCTTAATTTCAAGTTTTAGCTTTTGTTTTTAGTCTTAATAAGTGTCTTTACTTGTTTAGAATGTATTCATGTAGATTGTTTTGATTTTAACTAACTCTAACGCTAATAATTTGGATGATTTGCTCTTGTTCTTGTTTTTTTTTGTTTAGATAAGATTGATATGGATAGTTTGAGTGGTATTTCCGAGTATCTTCGCAACTTGGATGAAATGTTTAAGGATACCGGTAATTCACTGGAGAAGATTGGAAACATCTTGGAGGAGAGTAAGAAAGAGTTAGCCATTGATTCGGAATGTTTGGAAGAAGTTGGGGAAAACAAGGTTCATGTTCCCAAGAAGAATAGGGTCGTGATTTTCACGCAAGGACCTCTAACGGGGTACGACTCACCTTTCATGAGGTTCGGGACACCGTGTAGTGTTGAAGGAGTAAGTGCTTGGGATGCTCAGCTTAACATGGCTTATGGGGACAACTATATTGTGGACAAGGTACTTGACAAAATTGGCCACGCTCGTTTAGACTATGAAGCCTATGGGAGGAAAATTGTCAAGAATCTTCGGATCAATATCCGTGGTCATATCTTTGAGGCCGATTTTGTGGTTTTGGAAGAAGGGAATGCGGATGAACAGGATGTATGTTTTGGACGTGATTTCCTCGTGACAACTAAATGTCAATTGGACTTTACTCTAGGTGAAATGAGAATTAATATTACTGATTTGGAGGAAGAGAAGGAAGTGAATGACATGCTCGCGGAATTATGTGAGAACATGGAGTATGGGAAGAAGGAGAATGTGGAGATTGTGAAAATGGGAAAGGCGAGTAGAAAGAAGACCTCATCGAATAAACTAACTCCCACCACCAAAAGCCATGATTACACACCATCACCACCAAATTCACCAAACACCTTGAAGCCCTTAACACAAGAGCAAAAGGAAGCCATTCTAGCAAACCTAGAACAAAAATTCCTTGAGCTTAATGAAAAGAAACCCGTGATCAAAGTGTTACAAGATTATGTTGTTTACCGCAAAAAGCTCGATGCGGTTATGTTGGCTAGAGCACGTTTGGAAGACAAGAATCTTACGAATAAGGATAGGGATATAATTTTATTTCGGGGGATGCCGCGGAAAGTGAGTGACCCGAGTAACTTCGTTCTACCAATAAAAGTTAACGGGACCACTCCGGTTTATGCTTTGGCGGACACCAGATCAAGTGTCAATGTGATGCCATATCCGCTATTCAAGAATTTGGGACTAAGCAATCCTCAACCAAATCATTCGAAGCTAACCATGGTGGAAAACTCTCAAGCTAAGGCTATGGGGGAAGTTAAAAATGTGAGGGTACAAATTGGCAATCAACCTTATTTACCCGATTTCCTAGTCTTGGATATACCCGTTGACAAAAGTTTACCTCTCTTACTTGGAAGACCTTTTCTTCGCACATGTAGAGCTATAATAGACATGGGGAGGGGGACTATGACAATTGATGATGGAATTTCCAAGCAAACTTATTATCCCAAGCCTAGGGGTAAACTTGATGTGCTCTACCATGTGCAAGTTTTAAAATTTATAAACACGATTTATCCAGTAATTACTTTAACACATACGAGCAAATATACTCGTCCGTGATAGCAAATGTGGGTAAGTCGAGGTCGTCCCAAGGGATTTGCGTTTTAACTTGTTAAAGTGTTTGAGACAAGAAAGCTTATCAAGGCTTCCTTCAAAGTGTTGGTTTTGTAAAAATCCAAATTAAGAAACATATACTTGTGTGAAGTCCATAGGTAATCATAAAGAGTGTTCATGAAAGTTTGGTGTGAACTTGATGCAATGCACAAATCGTAAGCAAATGATTTTCAATCCATGGTTTATGTTTTGTAAAATCATTTTAAGAATAAAAACATATAGGTAAGCCTTTCGGTCCTTATCCTAATGATTATCCTTTAGAAAATCTATTTGTTTGTAAAAGGTTCTTATTCAACTTGTTCCTACGAATCTTTTGACCCTTTCGTGATGAAAACGTTTCTAGTCTTGTTTTAACAAGTAAACATGATGAGTGTCAATCACCATATCCCCATACTAACTTGTCACTTAACTTTTTGGAATAAAACATAAGAGAAATCCTTTCGGTCCTTTTTCTTGAAAATGTTTTACCAACAAATCAAATAAGACTAGTAGTTTTTCCAACAAACTCATTTAAACAAGATCATTTACATGCATCACATATAAGAACACTCCCACAATTGCCTACATCCTTACACACAAGTATATTAAAGAATTACTCCATGAAAATCATAACATAACACAAGTAGTAACAAGGTAATTCAAATAATTCAATAGAATAGAGATTCATGACAAAGTTCAATAGAATACCTAAGCTTTGGATTACAAGAACTAGAAAATTGTGGAATATAGCAACCACATGCCTCTAATCGTCTTACCTAACCGTACAACTCCAAATGATTACACAATGGTTGAGAATTAGTCTCACCACTCTCCTGGACGTTTTACAGCAGATATAGGACTTTTGGAATGAATAATAAGGTTTGGTAATAGCTTTGGTGTAAACTATTAATCTTTTGGATGTGTCACACTAAACTACTAAATCTAGGTGCATTATATAGCTAGGAACCCTTTACTATCAAGCCAAAAACGTCCTCAATAAGTTATTAACTAGAACTGATCAGCCTCTCATGATTAATAGAAGTTAAGGCATCAATAAATGAGTAAAAGTGTAACTGCAGGTGCTCCAGCCAGATCGGTTGCGACGCAGCTGATCTGTTTGCATTTTCACCATTCCCCAGCCAATCCGGTTGCGGGCTCCGACCGATCGGCTGGGAGCCTTCCGTACACCAAATCTTGACTTTCTTTGACTTTTCTTGATTCGTGCTTTTTTCTTTGCTTTCGATGTTGATTTCCAAGATGAAACTTGATATTTATTTGATGTAGACATTTAGAAATCCTTGTGCTTCCTAATCATTGAGTCCATGAGCTTCCTCACTTGTCTTTCTTCCTTGGGAATTATCCAAATGTGCATGAAATCTTCATTTCTTCACCTTTTACGATACCTGGCTACATTCACATACAAATACGTTTCTTTTGCACTTTTGAAACAATTATGTTTAAATATAACCGATTATCATACACAAAACTAACAATAACGCTACTAAAAACATGCTCATTTTGAGCGTTATCACGGCGATTTGATTTAATTTTGATTTTATAAACGAGAAATTAGTCGTGTAAATACTCATTTTTATTGTAAAAATCATTCTGAATGCGATGGCGCAAGTTTCGCTATTTGAATCGCTCGTTTACTAGTCCAAATAAGCCCCGAACCTAATCTTTGCAAAAGATTAAAAAAATTACGACCATGGTCCTTGTGCAGAAATTCTGTCTGCCCCCTATCCTTTGGAAATGACAAAATTCGTCCTTGTGGTTATTTATATGCATAGCATTTCATTCTATGGTTTCTCATTTTTAGAACTAACCCTAGTTGCAATTCACTGCCTCCCCTCCACTCTTACTTTTCAGCAGCTGCCACCCTATCTGGCCGCCACCATCCTCTGTTGGCCACCAGTCTTGACCACCCCCCACCACCACCTTTGACGAAACGTATTCATGTGTAACTGTTATCAAGGGTCTGTGGGTTAGTAAGATAGGTTGTGTTTGGATCGGATTTAAAGTATATATCACCATAGGGTTCCGTTTAGGGTCACGTTTGGTTCATAGTTGTGTTTATGTTCGTGTTCATCTTCATCACGTCCCTCTTTCTCTTTCGTTGCTCGTATGGTATGTCAAACGAAAATCTTTCTTTCGTTATTCTTTTTGAAACCGATCGTATATTTATACATGTGTTGTTAATTTTTTTCGTGGAATAAAATTTGTTTAAACCTGATTATGTTACTCTTCGTGTGGTGAATCCGGTTAAAAATGTTTTGGAAATGATTGTATGGTAAAGAATAAACTAAACACGTTTTTGAGTTAGTTTAGTGTCAAAATAAATCCATGTTTGGGTTTTTGATTCAGGTTTGTATTCGGGACGGGTTTATAACCCGGTTTGGATTCAGGTTGAGACCCGGTCATGGTCACAGGTTGTTTTATACTTGCTTGTTTTGAAGATGGAATATGTTTAATCTTGTTTGAGGTGATAAAAGTTTGATTAGTTTATGTTTTTGGTTCATGAAAAAAGGGTACACCCAAGGGGTGCTTGTTTGTTTGTTGTTTGTTTGTTTTATTCGCGGCGAGGAGGAAAACCATTAGGGTGCAGTTGGTTTGTGTATGAGGTGAATAAGAGAGTGGTTGTATGTCGGGTATGTGTTAGTTGTGTGGGTTGGTTTGCCTCAGTGCACAACAAGGCACCACAACGGTGCGTGGTTATTGTTTTGTTTTACTCTCGGCTAGGAAACAACACCGCGAGGGTGTTAAGTTGTTTTGTATGTAGGGGTTCGTTTGTCAACAGCCACCAAGGGTGTGGCATTTTGTGTTTGTATTCGGGGGTAAATTGGCTGGCAGCCTGTTTGTAGAAGTATAGGTGCATTTGGTTATAAAAATGAGTCATAGCCCATAAAAATTTTAAAATATGTGTGTATATATAGTGTCACTAAATGTGTATTAATTGTTGTGTCAAGAGATAATTAACTTGAACTTGCGGTTATGGAAAAATCTAACTAACGCGATTTGTTTGTTTACTTATGATCATTGGTACGTTTTGGGCTATATTGAGATTGTAACTTTGATTGGGATAAAATGGAGCGTGACGACATATTATATTTATCGGACTTGGTAAATACGGATTGTAATTTGATATATACGGAATAATGTTATTGGACTTTGATACTTGGATTGTGACTTGACATTTTGATCATTATTGGATTTACGATATTCGACGATGGAAATTATTGGACATTTTGGGACAAAACGGTATAATATATTAGACTCGATAAGAATTTAATATATTAGACACGATCGGACACAAAATATTCAATAAATCCAAAGGCTAATAATTACGTGAATGATAACGAAACAAAATTTATAAATATTGAAATTTCAAATTTGGTTTATTTAAAGTCACGATGACTTGGCAACGTGATATAAATAGATGCGTCAAGCCAAAATTTATAAAACCTTTCCAACTTATAAGATTATAAACTCGTAAACGTATTGTGTTTTCTTATAAAACACATATAGCTTTCTTTTCAAAAACTAAAATGGTTTTCTAAACAATTTGCGATTATGGGGTAAATGCCGAAACTTACCAATTGACTTGTTTATTGAAGAAATTATGTGTCTTTATTGTCTTGACATCTTTCTGGTAATTTTCTTCTCGATGTGAGTATTTGTCAATACTTTTTGACTATTCCTCATAATATATTAGGATATATATTATGTTTTGGTGTGAGTTACTTTTGGATGCATATATTATACTTTGGCGTGAGTTGTATGTTGAGTCTTTGCTTTATTATGACCACACGAAACGTTAAAACTAAACTTTTGAGATATTGATAATGGACTTTTTAAATCTTTGATACGAGTAGTCCACGAAAACTAAGACATGTTATCTTTTGGAAATTATTTTTCTTTGTTAAACGTATTATGAGATAGCACAATGCTATTAGGTTGTGCCGATGTCGTACCATTGTGCTTGTACTTTTTGGATATCGTTGTGCCTTTCTTGTAAGACTGTTGTGCCTTGCTCACTGATGCCAGTTATGATTCTTGCATTGCTCCATTTGAGGTGAGTTCATGGCCCCTACTTTTACTTGCTTTTAAAATATTTTGGGGGAAAATACATGCTTGTTTTACCAAATGAAATGTTTGATTGATTTGAATAAGCAATTGTTACTTGGTTTGATAAAATGCGTCATTTGGTTAGAATATGTTCTATTGTGGACATAAGTGCTTGAAAATTATTTTGATTGGACCTGGAAATGTTTTTGTGAGCTCTTACGTGCTAGGTTAAGGTTAGAAACCCAAGCGTTGTTATGAATTGTTACATCCTGTCTTAGGATGGTGCGAGTGTTATGAATAGATCTATTGAGAATGGCCACCCCGTCCGACCAGCATGGCTCATGTGGGGGACGTATAACATGTCGATTGTTTGTGTGTTTAGAGATAGTCACGGCCCGTGCTATCTAGAGTTGGTTTCATGACTTGGCCTGAGTAATAGTTAAGCTTGCGTGACACTATGTTCGTTGTAGTGTTTACTTTTATTTATATGGTCCAAGTGGTCGTTTATGAGCTATTTTTGTGGATAAGTATTTTGATACTGTGAATTAGGCAGGGTATGCCTCATTTAAATTTGACTTGTTTATGAGAAATGATTTGCACTTGAAAACCTTATGGTCTACCTTACTATTTTTGTTTAAAGGTAAACTTTGTTTTCGCGACATTGTGGGGGTACAATGATCAAAAGGCTCTTTTGAACTCGCTATACTTTTATGCAAACCTATGAACTCACCAACCTCGTGTTGACACTTTTAGCATGTATTTTCAGGTATTGAGGCGATAGTTTACTTTTGGAGGCGCTTGGGCAGTGACATGGCATGGTCATAGACGACTCTGATATTTGTATTTGGGACTGCATATTTATTTTGGGCCTGTATTTCCGCACTAAAATTGATTGTAAATCTTGATTTATATTGAATAAATGAGTTTCTTAAGAAAAAACCCGTTATTTTGTACTTATGTTGTGATACCAATTAGTAGCACCCAAGACTTGTATGCTTTCGCTAAATTTGATTTTTGGGGATGTTACAGTTGGTATCAGAGCCTAAGTTATAGAGAACTGGGTAAAATTTCAAAATCTAGACTATAATGATGAACCTAAGACCTTGATAGATCTTTAAAGCACTCGTAGATCGATAGTAATGCTTATGTAATCACAAACACACTATTAGACAGTCTCTATAACTTGTATTCAAGCGGAATTTAAACACAAGAACAAACACAAATAACTAGGAACACTTTGATCATCTATGGATCTTTTAATAATACTAAAACTTTGTTTTTCAACTCGTACATAACTCATACTATTGTGTTCCTTTTATACACAAGGAACCCTAACCCGTTTCCCAAAAAACGTATAAACATAAAACTAAATAAGATATACAATATAACTTCCTAATAAAGCTCATGCATATCCTAACTAACTATAGAATACGCGGAATATCTATATCCGCAGAAACCATCTACACGGTTTCATTACTTCAGTAGAATTAAGTCTTCAGCAGAATCCTTACACTTCGGCAGAATCCTTCAGCAGTAACTTCAGCATAATTCATACTTAGTAGAATTCCCAACAATCCTCCCCTAAACTGGAATTTGACTAGGTTAAGTTCCAGTTTCTTGATATATCTTTAACACAACAACATAAGAGGATTCTAGTCGAATAGCAGCAACAAAGAACCAAAACAAGTACATCTCTATGATGTCAAAACTTTGAAACTCCAGATCTTTGCAGCAACAAATGATATAATGTACATCAAAACATATTAGTTTCATACTATTCTCATCACATCCAGGTTTGTTAACTCCTGTGAGAGGTGAATCATTGAAAATAATGGATTTGATGTCTCTTTACCAATAGCCATTACTACTGGAGTAGCCATATGTTTAAGTTCGAAAACTATGGTACACTGATAACCATCTGATTTATTAGAAAATCAGCAACCATAAACGGATTTGAAATGTCTTTACCTGTAGCCGTTTGCTCAGGACTAGTCGATTCTTAGGTGAAAGAATCCCCTTTGTGGAAAACTAGAAGGGGGGGGGGGGGTTGAATAGTTTTGCCGATTTTACGTTAGTTTCAAAAACTTTTAGATTCGTTAATATGTGAGATCTTGTGGATGTAGAGAAAGTATAGATCTAATGATAAAGCAAGTAAATAAAGTAAAGTGAAGGGAAAGAAAAGACACAACCGATGTATAGTGGTTCGGCTGCAAGGACACCTTCCTTGCCCTACTCCACTCCCCGAGTCACCTACTCGAGAGTTCAAGAACTATGTCAACAAACTCCTTCACTTGGCGGAGAAGCCTTCACAACGTTGCTTACACTTTTTCCGGTACAAAGCTAGATACCGAGTCCGTAACACGGTGGACCAAACCAACACGACTATTACACAACAAATATGTGAAATATTAAATACAAGATCTTCGCTACAGAAATCTTGCGGAGTGACAAATCAATCAAGGACCCCTTGCTTGGATGACTTGTAGAATGCTCGTGATCTCGCCTTAGAGAAGGACCTATATGAGGATCACAATAGAAAGAAAGAAGAACAACTCTCTAGATCAAGTGATCTATATGTTAGAAGAGAATGAGAGTGTTTGAGACATTTAGTAAGAAGACGGGTGAGTTAGAATGAAGAAATGGCTCTCTATTTATAGGAAAACTTCTTCACTGTTCCCTCGGATCCCACGGATCCCTTCCACTTGGGATCCGTCTAGTGTAATCCTAGGGATCCGTGGAACGCTCCTCTTTGCCCATGGGTTTTTTGGTTATGGGTTATGGGTCATGGGTTATGGGTTGGTCCATGGGTTATCTTTAGATTCAATGTATCTAAGTATACATTGTATCAAGTCTTCTTGGGTATGGGTTAAGATCCATGGGTTATGGTCCATGGGTTATGATTTTTACCCATCCTAATAAACTATTACAACAAATGCTTAATTACTACATTTTTGTATTTAAATGGCTATATGTAAATGCTTTACAAAACTAACATGTATCCTTAAAATTATACTTAAGATAACATTATATTTGTTATCAACAAAACACAAAGAGATCGCAAAATATTAATAAACGGTTTTACGGTTTATTTGTATTAACAATCTCCCCCTTTTTGTTGATGACAAAACATAATGTTATGATGAGTAAAACTTAAGAATAGATGTAAATTTTGAAAGCCGAAAGCCCCTAAGTTTTACTTCTTCTCCCCCTTTTTGTCGAAACAAAAAGTTAACCCTTGGAAGAAAAGTAGTTGTCACACCCCCAAATTATCTGTTTTGCAGCGGAATGGAATTCCTGGGGGATGACGATCATAGCATCAAAGTTACAGTTATATCGAACGACCTAAAGTGTCGTTTTGAAAATATCGTTTGATTCAGTAAAATAATCAGAGTTTACAAAACATAGGTCCCAATAGGTTTCCAAGATACCAAAATAAGTTTGTTACAACCAAACGATAGTTAAGTGCATAAAATGTAGGTGAGACGCGTCGACACCGCGACTCTATGATAAGTCCACATGCATGCCATGAAGTGAATGCCTTAGATACCTGAGATAAAACATGCTAAAAGTGTCAACACAATGGTTGAGTGAGTTCATAGAGTTTGGTTAACAAGTAAAGCTTTTAAAGAGCGTTCATGCAACAAAGGCAAAGTTTTTGGTCATTTAGAATAGTCCACAAAGCAAAGGCATCGTAAATCCACTCAGTTCCAAGTTCCGCCCATACAAAACTTGCAACCTGTGTGTTCACAATCCACTGCCAAAATATGTAGTTTATGTTCATGCACACGTTGCCAAATGAGTTCTCAAAGCAAAGGCATTGTAAATCTACTCAGTTCCAAGTTCCGCCCATACAAAACTTGCAACATGTGTGTTTACAACCCACTACCAAAATATAGCATATCAAGTAGTCAAGTATAAATGGTCATAATAGTTCACAATATAGTACCCCGTATATAATAATGTATGCCAGGCAAAGCCCCTAGAATAAATAATATGCGTCCCGTAACATAGTGGACGAGAGGTTGGCCGACCTCTAATAGCGCTATCCATACTACTTACTAATAGGAGACTAACAATGTGAATGTACGAACAGTACATCATACAACTATTATATACAATTAAGAACACTCCGAACATGGGAGAATTTGCACTGCTCCGAACAGAGGAGACTTTGGGTCAAGAACGCTCCGTAACATAGTGAGACGTTCTGCTCCGTAACATAGTGAGACTTTGCACACTCCACCGATAAGGCGAGAATTATTGAGAACGCTCCATCAATAAGGCGAGACTTTATAGTGATGCTCCGAACATGGGAGATTTTATAGTGATGCTCCGAACATGGGAGACTTTATAGTGATGCTCCGATCATGGGAGACTTTATAGTGATGCTCCGATTATGGGAGAATTTAGGTCAAGGTCATAACACGTACGGTTCAATAAGTTCAAACAAGTCATAAGTTTGCATTAAAGTTCAAGAGTTCCGTTCAAAAGTTCGTAATTAAGTTCAAAGATTTAAGCCGAGTTCAAAAGTTCAGAACAGTCCAAGAGCTCGAATAATATCAAAAGGTTCAAGATAGTCGAAGCGTTCAAAATCACGTCAAACAAGTTTGAAATATATATCAAAAGGGTCCTTGTACAAGTTAAAAGAGTTTAACTATATGTCAAAAGGTTCATATCAAGTCCAAAGTGTTCAAACCTAGGCCAATAGGTTCCTATCAAGTTAAAAGAGTTCCAATATATATGTCGAAGGCTCAAAATCAAGGAAAGTGGTCCAAATAATGATGTTCATAACATAGTGATCAATTTAGTTCGGGCACAATCTACTTACTAGCATAAGTAGTGAAACAGGAGGGTAACAAGTTCATGATAGTTCAAACGATATAGTTTAAGTTCATATGAGTGTAAAGTGAAAGCATTTAGTTGAGCATGTATCTCCCCCGAAGAGTTTATAAAACAATTAAACAAGTAAAAGTGGGGCTACGAACTCACCTGTTGCAATGATTATGGTGACAAAAGTAGATACACTGAAATGAGGTGCGATCTCTATCCGCAACCTAATATGAATGATGTGCTCTAATATAAGTCATGAAACAATGTCGTGCATGCAAACTCATATGATATCCATACCACTTGTACATTTTGAAAATAGAATTTATCGTCGAAATATATGTTTATGACATCTTGTCAAGTTACAAAATACTTTACAAGTACTTACGTCGAAATGATATCCTATGATAATCATTTAGTGATTTATTAAGAAATTATAACTTTTCGTCGTAAAATAATGTCGTTGAAAATTTCATGCAAGTGACTAAAAACGGCCTCGAAAAGTTAGTCGTAAAATGGTGCACGTCGAGTATTAGGAAACGAACTCAACGGTTTTGGGAAGCTCGTATCATTATCTCAAAGTTTTAGCATTTAAGTTTTCATCCTAGAGGTCTCGATCACAAAGAAAAATATAGGTTAAGTATGGTACTTTAGTCCAAAGTATAGTTTAAAGGATGGTTTTCGGCAAAGTTTGAGTGACCATAATTAATTCATTACAACTCCGTTTGACAAACGGTTGGACATTTTGGAAAATATGCTAGGCGAACTTACTTTTACTAGAAGACATCATGTTATGAAAAGTACTACATCGATGTTAAAAACGACCCTCAACATGGTCACTTGTTTGCCGTAATACTTGTCTAATAGAAATATATTAGTTTTTCTTATATAATAAAGTTACGGCAACTTTGTTAAATCGCGTGTAATTTAATCGTTACAAGTCCGTTTTCTACGTTTTATATGTCCTCGGAATCGTGATAATATATACTAATATATTTTTGATAAGTCGACACATTTTATAACGCTTAAGACTCATTTTTGACTCGTAAAAAGTCGTGATTACATGCTGAATTTTCTGTACCAAATATCTTTCGTCGTCAAACTTGAAAAATTCATAACTTCTTCGTTATAGCTCCGTTTTAATCCGTTCAAGCGGCCACGTTTTCGTTTTAAAGTATATTTTCCAAATATCTAGCCCAAAATATTTTACCAACTATCGGATTTTCCAGATTTTCAAAATATGGACAGACCCTTATTAATAGTTGTCGAAATGAGTTTTTATCGCGCAAAACCTATTCTAACCAATTCAAAACAACTCCGAAGCTATTCAAATCCTACCATACACCTTCTTAGGGTGTCATGGGTTCCTAGACATCATCAAAAGTGATATGTTTCAAGGGATTCATTATAGAATAATTATATTACATAATAAGTAATAAAAACAACAAAAGTGGTATAAATTCATATGTAACATGCATGTTTTTCTTGCAAAAATGATGAAATAACATAAAGATAAATATGAAAGAGTTATGAAGACCATTAAATGCTTACTTGAATGATTATGTGAAAGAAATGATGAAAACCTTAATTAATCTTTAGGTTTTTATTTCAAAACCTTGAAATAGACTACTAGTAAAGCTTGATAATCACTTGGTCTTGAAAAAATATATAATCTTGGTCTTGGATTAGTTGTTGGCCGAACCCCATGGATGAGCAAGAGAGGTTTTCATGCTTGTTTCACCTTTTGATAATATGTAGTATGTGTTTTATTTCTTTAGGACTCTTGCAAATATCTATCCTAAAGTGCATATGTGTAACTTGTAGGTAATAAAATATCATTGAAGTAGTGACTAGGGGGGGGGGGATGTCGACCCACTTAAAAATGGAAATGGATTTGATGATTTTTATAATTAGATGTATTATGTGTTAAGTATAATGTATAATTTGGTGAGTAGAAGTAATTATTTAGTGTAGCGTTGATTAAAAATAAATTTTAACGGGACAAAATAAAATGTAATGAAGTCATAAGTTTATAAAAAAAAATACATTTCTTACATGAATTGAGTGAAATAATATTTATCGTGTTGAATTTACAAAAACCGTCGTAATTATATATATATAACAATTTATATACACAATAAATTTAAAACACCGGGTAAACTAATAATATAATTTTTATAGTCTTAAAATGAGTACAAAAATATATTAAGAATATTTTTGGAAGTGTCGGATCAATAATCAAAATAATCTTTACGCGATAGCGTTTATTTAATAAGAAAATAAACGTTTAATGTAAAGTGCAAAACCATGCACGAACCGATATGAAATGATGAATATTGAGTTTGAGAAATGACCGGAAATTGAGAATTGTGACAGTAGTCTACGTATTTCTTACTCCCCCTTGACGGTAGCTCCCCCTTGTTTGGGGTGTCAAGTGAAGAAAAATAAAAATCCTACAAAAAGAAAGGTTAGTAACATGCTTAAATAATCTTGTGATTTCCGAGAATCTAGATTGGGAGCCAAGGTATGTAAACAATGCCTTGTAATAAAACAACAAATTGTAGTGGTATTTATACCACTTACAAGCATGTAAAAATAAGAACAAGACTTGTTCTTGTAAATGACAAACAAAAAAAAATTACTAAAATCAGAAAATAGTAGCAGTGATTCCTTCCATGCTTGCATAAGGTTATGGATGGAGGTTTTGATGAGTGATGGTATTGATGCGATCAAGGATGAGGTTGAGTATGAAACGCATTTCTTCCCTAACTTCTATTGCGATTTCCCTTGTGGATTGGCAATGTTCACAATGTAAGTGATGTGGGTAATGAGTGCGGAAGTTTTCCGGGTTGTTTTGATTTGAGTTATGCGGAAGTTGTGGTGGAAAAATAGGAAAATATGGATCAACATCCGGAATATTTGTGAATGGTGGTGGAAAAGAACCTAGATGTTCTTGTAATGTGATGGGAGCTAATGGTGGTGATGTTTCAAGATCTTGAAAGATATTATTTGGAGATGTGGGTGGTGTTGAAAAGACTATTTCTTTTTGTTTAGATTGTTTAGATCTTGTTGGAGTCTTAAGGAGTTCCAAAAGAGTGACTTTGGGTGGTGATGAGGTTGGTGTGCTTGTTGGAGATGAGGGAGGTGCTATTATGGAAGCATCTTGTGGTGAGTTATTTGTTGAGGATGAACCATTTGAGGTTGTTTTTGCTAAGCAACAAGATCGGATACTAATCCGTGCGGATATCCTAGAGTTTGATTGTGGTATTTTGGATGGTGGAGGTACAAAGGTTTGGATATCATGATTGTTTGTACTAGATGGTTCTCCTAAAGGGTTTTTGGATGACATGATGTAATGTGTTTGTGAGGAGGAGATGGAGTATGCAAGCATTTTGGGAGTTATATATATAGAAAAACAAAGCATTGTAATGAATGCTTGAACCAAAATGTGGATTAAAATCTAATGATTAGATATGAATTCAAGGCATGTGATCATGAGAACACAAGCATTAAAGAGCATACTCCCAAAAATGAAACAAATGTGGGTTTTTCATCCAAAGTGAAAAAATAGAAGGTAAAAATAGCTTCTGTTTCACGGATCCCACGGATCCTTCCCTTGAGGGATCCGTCCAGCATGAAGGCTGGGATCCGTGGGTCTGGTGATTCAGGCAGCACAAAATTTTCCTTTTGGAAACATTTTTGCCTAGTGTGTGCCTATATGCAAACTATTTGGAGTTGCGGTTTTCTCGACCTCTAAAAAGAAAAGGAAAATAACTAGAGGTAAAAAAAAAATCCTATTGAGATAACCCAAAAATACACATTTAGTACATAAGTACGTAATATTGTGTTATCAATGCTCCTAATTCATTTTTGCTTAAATGAATGTACCCGAAAACACATATTAGTTATGTGTTCCCTTTAGCATTCAAAAGACATGAGATGCAATGAAAACGGGTTTTTACTTTGTATTAATAATGAAAAAGCAATTTGTCCTAGACGTGAGAAATTGCTTTTGTGAAATTGATACGGGAAGGTATCATTCTTTTTAGAAAACATTTTGAAAAGAGATTTTCTTTGAAAATGTGTATGTAGTTATGTGTTTGCAAAAAAAATTATAAGTGGAAAACTTATCTTGGGTTTTGAAAATTCCCGTATTGTTTGTGAGTTGTACGTGAAATAGAAATCCTAGACTCAGAAAGAAGAAGGCTAGTGTTTACATACCTTGTAGAGTCAAATAAGTTACGACGTTTGTTCCATTAGACCAAGACCAAGACCAAGACGACGTAGGTTGAATTGTTCCCGCTTCAACGGTTTGGTGAGGACGTCGGCTATGTTGTCTTCGGACGCTACCTTCTCAATAGAGATGTTCCCCTTTTGAACATTGTCTCTTAAGAAGTGATGTCGAATCTCTATATGATTTGTGCGAGAATGCAATACCGGATTCTTGCTTAAGTCGATGGCACCTTTGTTGTCACATAGGATGGCTATGTCGCTTAGATGAATGTCGTAGTCGACTAACGCTTGTTTCATCCATAGTGCTTGTTGGCATGCTTTGCCAGCGGAGACGTACTCGGCTTCGGTTGTTGATATAGCTAGTGCCGTTTTTTTCTTAGAAAACCAAGACGTTAAACAACATCCCATGAAAGTACATACCCCACTTGTACTTTTTCTATCAACGTAATCACCTGCATGGTCAGAATCTGCATATACAATTGTTTCTACTCCCGTGCCCTTAGGATACCATAATCCTAATTGTGTGGTACCCTTAATATATCTAAATATCCTTTTTACGGCTTCTAGGTGTGATGTTTTAGGGTCTTCTTGAAACCTAGCACATAAGCAAACACTAAACATGATATCCGGCCTACTTGCCGTGAGGTAGAGAAGACTACCTATCATGCCACGATATTTAGTATTATCTACGGATTCTCCGTCTTCATCTTTTGTGAGTTTGGTGTCGGATGACATTGGAGTCCTAATTGGTTTTGACTCTTCTAGACCGAATTTCTTTAACATCTCCTTGATGTATTTAGATTGATTGAAGAAGATACCATCTTTTACTTGTTTTATTTGTAGACCAAGAAAGAAACTAAGTTCTCCCATCATACTCATCTCGAACTCGTCATGCATGATTTTAGAGAAATCATCACACATGTCTTGACAAGTGGATCCGAATATAATATCATCTACATATATTTGTACTATGATTATATGTGACTCTCTTTTCTTAGTAAAAAGTGTGTTGTCAACTAACCCCATGGTATAGTTGTGTTTAACTAGAAATGACTTGAGTCTATCATACCAAGCTTTCGGAGCTTGTTTAAGACCGTAAAGGGCTTTCTTTAATTTACAAACATGTTTGGGTTTTTCAAAATCAATGAAGCCCGGAGGTTGAGCTACATATACTTCTTCATTTATGAAACCATTTAGAAAAGCGCTTTTGACATCCATTTGATAAAGCTTTAGATCATTAGCACAAGCATACGCAAGAAGTATTCTTATAGACTCTAATCTAGCCACGGGGGCGTAGGTCTCATCAAAGTCTATTCCTTCTTGTTGGTTATACCCTTGAGCAACGAGTCAAGCCTTGTTCCTAGACACGACTCCGTTTGCATCTAATTTGTTTTTATAAACCCATTTGGTTCCTTTTATGGTTTGATTACTAGGTGGAGGGACAAGTGTCCAAACATCATTAGAAACAAATTGATTTAGTTCTTCTTGCATAGCCATTACCAAACTCTCATCTTTTATGGTTTCTTGTGTATTCTTAGGTTCTAAGGTTGAAACGAAACAAAACAAGTTACTTTGGTTTTGAACTTGAGACCTTAATGTTTGTTCGTTTAGTTTTCCTATGACTTTATCTACGGGGTGATCTTTGGACTCTTTAATGATTATTATTTCATCACTTAGAGGTTCTTCTTCTTCACTTATCTTTTTCTTTATTACTATAGCTTCACTTTCTATAATCTCGTCATCTATAAGAGGTGGAGAGGGTTTGGGTGGACTTTCATCAAATTTTATATTTAATGACTCTTCTACCTTCATTGTTTCTTTGTTTAATATGACGTAAGCTTTGCTATTTGGCGAGTAACCTAAAAAGATACCTTCGGTTGATTTAGGATCAAATTTTGTAAGGTAATCTTTAGTGTTAAGAATAAAACATTTACTACCAAAGACTCTAAAGTGATTTAACGTAGGCTTTTTGCCTCGAAGTAACTCATATGGAGTTTTTCCTAAGATTGGTCTAATTAAGACTCGATTGAGTATGTACGTTGAAGTATCAACGGCATTACACCAAAACTTTTGAGGTATGGATTGTTCATTAAGCATGGTTCTACTCATTTCTTGTAGGGTTCTATTCTTTCTTTCTACTACCCCATTCGATTGTGGAGTGCGTGGAGCCGAGAAGTTGTGAGTAATACCATTAGCGTCACAAAAAGTTTCGAATTGCACTTCATTATCGAATTCCCTACCATGATTCGTCCTAATAGACACTATGGGACTTCCTAGTTGTCTTTGGATCTTTTTGCTTAATATTTCAAAATAATTAAAGGTTTCTGTTTTGTTCTTTAAAAATTTTGTCCATGTATACCTAGAATAGTCATCCACTATGACCAAAGTATAGTAGTTGCCTCCATAACTTTGGATAGCGGATAGACCGAATAAATCCATATGTAGTAATTCTAGACACCTAGTTGTAGACACCATGTTTTTAGCTTTATGACTAGAATGAGCTTGTTTTCCTACATTACAAGCATCACAAAAGTGATGTTCATATTTCAACTTAGGTAGATCTCTTACTAGATCTTTGGATTATAGCGATTGAAGAAGTCGCATATTGGCGTGACCCAATCTTCGATGCCATAAGGTCGAAGTATCATCCATAGAGGTAAGACATAGTTTGTCCTTAGGTTCATTACCGATTTTAATGACATAGACTCCATGTTTCCTAATTCCTTTTCCTATGGTAATGCCATTTTTTAGTATCTTACTACCGGTTTTGGTAAAAAGTACATTGCACTTTTTATCACATATTTGTCCTATACTTAAGAGGTTAAAGTGTAGGTTTTCTACGTGACACACATCGTTAATGGTTAGAAATTTGTTAGAAATCGTACCTTTACCGATGATTCTACTTTTGCTATTTCCAAACACCACATTACCTCCATTGAAGGATTCATATGTGGAGAATAGATCCCTATTGCCGGTTATGTGCCTCGTGCACCCGCTATCCTTGACCCATTCATCGGGGTCTAGATCGACCTTTAAGCACACCTAAAACAATAATAAACTCAAAAGTTTGGTCCCCATTTGTTCATGGGTCCATTAGTGTTAAACATTCCATTCATGTTAGACATGTATGGATAAGATGAGTATGCATTCCATGGAGCAAAGTTTTGAAAATGAAAACCGTTTTGCATGTTTGGATTCCATCCCATTTGATGGTTACTTTTTGGGTAAACGTTATTAGGTCTCCTAAATGAATTAGGTTTTGAAAAAGAAGGAGCTTTGTTTCTTGCAAAAGTAGGATTATATTTTGGAGGTGGTTGTCTAGTGGTGACATGAGTTGGTTTCTTCCTATTAACTATAACAAACTCAGTTCTAGATGAGGAAGCTACGTTATTGCTACTGTTTGCTACAGCAGATCCACGGATCCCTTTCTGTACACTAGCCGGTTCCCTTTTTAGGGGATCCGTGGGATCCGCCACAACAGTGGCTGGTTTTTCTAGTTCCTTAACAAATTTTGTTTCTTTACTTTCACTAGTTGATGGATCAAGTTGTTGACTACCTAGACCCTTTTGATTGTTACCGGTTTTAACACCTTCGAGTATTGTATCTAAAGTGTTCGTACTCATTCTAGCAATTTTAGAATCTAAGTTATCCACTAGTGTTTGAAGTTGAACGCAAAGTTCACAATCACCACTTGCTATTTTACCCTTTTCTAAACGTTGATTTTGACTCTTTAAAAGCTTGTTTTTGTTAATTAGTTTTAAGCTAATATTGCATAGTTTGTCATATTCATTATGCAATGAGTCGTCATCGAGTGATGAACTACTATAGTATTCGTGACATACCTCGTCATTTGCCATGAGACATATTTCTTCATCCTCCTCGTCGCTCATTCCCCATGTGCCGCTCACGAACGCCTTTTGATCATCCCGTTTGGGATACTTACTAATAAAGTGGTTTGGGTCCCCACATTTAAAGCAAGTACGATCATCCTTTGGCTTCTCGTCCTCTTTGCTTTTCTGAAAGCCTTTCTTATCGTCATACGGTTGTTTGACGTATCTTCCCTTTCTTCTAAAGAAATTTTTAAAGTCCCTTACCGCCATAGCGTACTCTTCGTCGTCACTACTCGAAGAGGAGTTCTCCTCATCGCTCGTAGCCTTTTTGGCTATAAGGGCAAGAGATTTGTGTTTCTCTTTCACCTTTGAAGCTTCGGAATCTTTAGCAAGGACAAGCTTGTAGACTTTCAGGTTGCCTATGAGTTCATCGAGGGTGAGAATTGTCAAATCTTTTGACTCTTCGATCGCCGTCAACTTGGATCTCCACTTCGATGGAAGTGCCCTTAGATATCTCCTAACATGATTACGGCTAGAAAAAGATTCATCAAGTGCTTGTAAAGATGTAATAATAGTATTAAAGTTAGCAAATGAATGATCTATAGTTTCCTCATCCGATATTGAAAATTGTTCATATTGTTGAACAAATAAATCAATTTTATTATTTTTAACTTGTTGGTTGCCTTGATGAGTTACAACTAAAGAATTCCAAATTTCTATAGAGGTTTTAAGCATAGAAATTCTTTCGAATTCCTTTTTCGGTAAAGCATTATATAAAACCATTTTTGCTTCACTATTTTTAGAAAGCTTTTTCTTCATTTCATCGTTTAGTTTATCATGAGGTATGTGAACTAAATTTCCTTTATCATCATTTGAGGTAGCCTCAAAATCACCTTCAACAATAATGTACCAAAGATCTATATCTTTAGACTTCACATATGTTTCGAATCTATTTTTCCAATATATAAAACCATTAGTTTCAAGTAGTGGTGGTCGTTGCATAGATTGCCCTTCCTTATAATTTTCAGAACCCATAGTGATCGAAAAGTTTTTAAAATACAATTTTATTTTAAAACTTTTATAAACTTAGCTCTTGATACCAATTGTGGAAAACTAGAAGGGGGGGTTGAATAGTTTTGCCGATTTTACGTTAGTTTCAAAAACTTTTAGATTCGTTAATATGTGAGATCTTGTGGATGTAGAGAAAGTATAGATCTAATGATAAAGCAAGTAAATAAAGTAAAGCGAAGGGAAAGAAAAGACACAACCGATGTATAGTGGTTCGGTTACAAGGACACCTTCCTTGCCCTACTCCACTCCCGGAGTCACCTACTCAAGAGTTCAAGCACTATGTCAACAAACTCCTTCACTTGGCGGAGAAGCCTTCACAACGTTGCTTACACTTTTTCCGGTACAAAGCTAGATACCGAGTCCGTAACACGGTGGACCAAACCAACACGACTATTACACAACAAATATGTGAAATATTAAATACAAGATCTTCGCTACAGAAATCTTGCAGAGTGACAAATCAATCAAGGACCCCTTGCTTGGATGACTTGTAGAATGCTCGTGATCTCGCCTTAGAGAATGACCTATATGAGGATCACAATAGACAGAAAGAAGAACAACTCTCTAGATCACGTGATCTATATGTTAGAAGAGAATGAGAGTGTTTGAGAGATTTAGTAAGAAGAGGGGTGAGTTAGAATGAAGAAATGGCTCTTTATATATAGGAAAACTTATTCACTGTTCCCCCAGATCCCACGGATCCCTTCCACTTGCGATCCGTCTAATGTAATCCTAGGGATCCGTGGAACGCTCCTCTTTGCCCATGGGTTTTTTGGTTATGGGTCATGGGTTATGGGTTGCTCCATGGGTTATCTTTAGATTCAATGTATCTAAGTATACGTTGTATCAAGTCTTCTTGGGTATGGGTTAAGATCCATGGGTTATGGTCCATGGGTTATGATTTTTACCCATCCTAATAAACTATTACAACAAATGCTTAATTACTACATTTTTGTATTTAAATGGCTATATGTAAATGCTTTACAAAACTAACATGTATCCTTAAAATTATACTTAAGATAACATTATATTTGTTATCAACAAAACACAAAGAGATCGCAAAATATTAATAAACGGTTTTACGGTTTATTTGTATTAACACCCTTGGTGAATTGATTACCAAATATGGTATTCCACTGCCTTTACCACAAGCCATACACTTATGGGCTAGCCAATTCTTGGATTCCAAAAAGGAATAAACCATGGTGAATTGATGACCATACAACCCTCAGCAATTAAGCATGGGTGGTTGCAGACCCTATGATTTTGAGCAAATCATTATAGCTATCAACAGATTTGATGTGTCTTTACCAAAGCTGTACCCTTTGGACTAGCCAACTCTTTGATGTACACAAGGCACATCTGGTGAGTCGATAACCATCAACAATGTACAACAAACCTGCAAGAAAAGTTAGACAAACAAAGAATATACATAGTTTTTTTTTTAACTAAGAATGAAACAAATAATCAAATAAAACAAAGATTACAAAGAATACAAGATACCATAATCAAGATGACACTTAATGTTGCAGAAGCTGATTCTTAATCAATCCAACCAATTGTTCAGCATGCAGCTTATCATTCCCAACTAGATCAGGTGGAACTTCCAACTTATTTCTAAGCATGTTTTCCATCAATGACACAGACAAAGGATAAATATTATCTGAGAACATACACACAGTCATTCCACACTTTGTCTCCACCACATGCACACAGGACATAGGATAAAATCTCCAAGTCTCAACCTTCCACTTATGTGAATTCTTCCAAATAGAAAACCCTTTACCATCTGGAGATTGAGAGTCAAACAGAACTTGAAGATCACCCAACAAGTATAAACCAGAACCCTGCGGTAAATGATTAGCATAATGCTTAGTAACAAGGCCATACAGAGTATTCAAATCTTGTCTATCCACCATATGAAATATTTCCTTCAAGAAGTTAAACTGCATAGAAGAATTATCCAGTCTAAAAATGGTGTTAAGTTGTCCATCAATCAAAGTCCAAGCAGTCAACACATCATGAGACCCTTCAAGAAAAACATCAGCAGATCCTTTTTTAATGAAAGTTGAATCAGCAGCTTTTAGATCCAAAGAACTACCTCTGAAAGACTTATGAATCCTAGAAGTGTATGTCCCATCTGATCTCACAGATCTCCTTAGACTAATGTGTCTTCTTTTAGACATTCTTTTCTTCCTCCTACCAGGTATATACATCTCCATAGAGACAGAAGATGGTATCTTATCATGAACATCTTTAGCAGGAATGGAAGAAGTAGAAGTAGAATTAATTGAAGCAACACCATGTAATTCATACATTCTCTCAAGCACCTCTCTGGCCCTCTTAGCTTTAGCATCTACTTGTTCAGCTTCCTTACCCAACTTTTCTCCTACTTTATCAACAGGTGCAATACTGGGTAACACTTCAGAAGAAACAACATGAGGTTCAGTAGATTGAACCTGTTCAGCTGAATGAATAACTTCAGTAGATGCTTCAGAAGTAACACCAGGAGAACTCATCTTTGGTGCAATATCATCAAAAGAATCCACAATCTCAACTTTCTTGGGTCTCTTTGCCTTTGGCGCATCTGCACTACCAGCAACCCTCTTCGAGTTATAAATTGGTGTATTCTGCTTCATAATCCTATGATACATGCTATTCAACTCATAATCAGATAAAGCCCAGACTTGCTTCTTTTTCAAACCAGACTGATAAAGAATTGTACTTTGATTATACACCACAGTCCTCATGTATGCTTTCTTTTGAGCTTCAGTTGGTGGTCTTTCTCTTTTTGCTTTAGCTTTCTGTGCAGCAAGAGCTTTTCTTTGTGCAACTGCAGCTTGCTTCCTTTGATGTCCAAGAGCCATCATTTGAGCAGCAAAATTCTCACTGTCAAAGTCTGCTCCCAAAATATTTTGTGCAAGAGTAGGATTGGGTGCATTGCTTATCAGTGATCTGAGGAGCTAGTTCATCAAGTTCTCTTTGTCTCTCAGGAGGCAAATTTGTATTAAACTGAGCTTCAAGCTGTTGAGCCAATGCATGACTCTTTTTCATATTTGCACACTCAGCTAGCAATCTTGCTTGTTCTTGCTTTTCCTGTTCACTCACAAGATCTAAACCAAGCTCTTCATCAATCATTACACCTTGCTCTTTGTCAGCAGACTCCTTAGTAGAATCAATATGAGAAGTATCAACAATAGGAACTTCAGAAGAAACACCCAAGTGAGCATTAGAAGAAACATGTTGAGATAAATCTTCAACAGGTGTAGAAAAGACATCAGCATTCGGATCCAGATTAAAACTCCTTCCAGCATAAAATACTACATGTTCATCTGCTGAAGGGGTAGCACATGGTGATTCTTGTACAGATGTACCTTTACCATATGCAGAGCCAACATCCACCATATGTGCATCATCAATATTGTCTTCAGTAGTTGTAACATTTTAAACACTTGGTTCCTTTGAAGCTTCAGTGGAATCCTTGTTTAAATACTTTCTTCTCCTTCTTCTAGTAAACAGAATAGGTTCCTTGTTCTTTGTAGATTCAGCAACAACTGGTGAAGGAACATGAGTCTTCTGAGCCACATCAGCCAAAATATCAAGTAACTCAAATTGAGTATCCTCTTGCTCCTCATTAGAAGAATCCAGAAACCTCCTTTTGCTACTTTTCCCAAGTTGGTCCTCTAAATCCTTAACCTTTCTCTTTAATTCCACAATCTTACCACCAAGTGTAGATTTAGTCTCAGCAAGCTCCTTTTTGAGATCAGCAACCTCTGCCACATACCTGTTCACTAGATCATATACAGATGTAAGTGTAATAGGGTCCTCAGCTCCACCATCCGATTGCTCAGTGGTAATGGGAGCATCATTAGACCTTTCAGGAGAAATATGGACATGCTCAATGATAGGAGAACCTTCATCAAATGGCTCCCTAACTGGACTAGGTATGGCCAGTCTATTCACCTCATGTTCAAACTCATCAAGAGTATCATGAGTAGGTGGTGGACATGGACTAGGTGTGAGTACAGATGTAGATGGAGGCTGGTCAGGAGAAACATGAGATGCTTCAGCAGTTGTGGAAGGACCCATCAATGGCAACTGATGGGTTACCATCAGCAGAAACATTGGTAGAGGGTGGATCACCAACATTACCCTCATCAGCAGCCTCATTGCCTTGAGGCAACATAGCTGCTAGCAAAGGATGATGTTCCCCCTCATAATGAGTTTTCATTGAAGCAAACAGTTTAGCAGATAAAGCTCCTATGGGACAAAAGGCTTGGGCTTGGGTTGTTATGTCTAATATCATTTGCAAAAACCTAGGGTACATTAAAAACTTATGCTTTTTCCTTTGTATATTTTCAACCATATTATCAAAAATAAACTGAGAAAAATTATAAGTTAACCCCTGAGAAAGACATACAATACCACATCCAAGTTGAGTAGAAAATTGATCCCATCCTCCTGATTTATTGCTTATGCACTGAAGCAATGTGTGTACCAAAAACCTCCACATAGGACAAAGCTGATTCTTGAACCATATATCAGTCCTCGTACTCTGGTATCCAATAGCTCTTAGCCCAGCAAGTATCTCTACAGAATTAGAGTGATAAACCCCATTAACATCGTCCAAACGAAGCTGTCTTCTTATCAACTCCTCCGTCACAACATACTCTCCTCCATCAATCATAGCAACAATCTCTGTATCACTCCGTTTCGTAATAGATGCCCAAAATTGTGCAACCAACGATTCATATATTGCATTCGGAGAGTGCGTTAAAGCATAATGAATCTTGGATCACTTCAAGAACTCCACCATTGGTTCATATAATTCATGACCCTTTGCTTTTCCCAGAAAAGCAACTTTGTTATGATCTTTCTTAAATAGAAGCGCCATGAGAAATTGTGATAATGGGTTATGATTCACGCGACTGGAAATATGTTTAAATTGAGTGAAAAGGGAATCAGTTAATTTTAGGAGAAGATATGCGAAGAAGGTATTAATAGAAGTTACCCAATTTATGGTCAAAAATATCAGAACTGAATGTTGACCATATCTTACGTGTAACATAACTTCAACCAAATACAAACTTAACACTTCAGTAGAAACAATGGTCAAACTGCTGAAGAAGTTCAATCAGCAGAAACAGCTCAAGTGGCTAAGTATTCTTCAGTAAATATCTTTTTACTGTGACACCCAACCCGCATTAATTGTCATAAAGCCTTGAGTCCACCTATAAGATAGTTCCAAAGCACACTTAAAACACACCACTTACCCCCAATTATCTTCACAAACCCTAATTTCTCCAATGCCTCAAAATATTCAACAATAGCCATGTCTACCAAACCAGAAGTCATTGATCCAACCTCCTCTCCATTATCCTCAACATCATCATCATCAGCCAGTGATGATTCACACCCATTATTTCGATATCCATATGAACCTTGACCTTTGAAGTCCCCATTTCTCCCTTTTTCTGAAGATGATAGTGTAGTGAATCCAAGCGAGTCTTCTGGTGATTCTGATGACTCCATTGCTCGTCTAGATCCACTCTTCAACAAGAAGAGGAAATCACACCCCCAACCTTCAACACCTCAACCTCAACCAAGGCCACGTGCCAGAAGAGAGGTGGTGTTAGCTCTTCCTACACCATGTTTTGGTGCTTCATCTCATATCGTTAAGGGAAAGGGCAAAAGGAAGATGGAGTGATTGCTTTATGGTGGAACGAGTAGATGGAACAACCGAAGATTGTCATATCACACATCCATCTACCATTTCCACCAGCTTCATCTTCGTTTTCATCAATCCATCCTTCCCATTTTTGTCTTCAGCTTCTTCGTCGTACTGGTCATGCATATCCAGCGTTTGGAATAGATGATATGAGCTAGTAGATGATAGGAGCTAGTATAGCTTTAGTAGATCTTGTATAGAAATGGTCTTGTATTTTGAAGTTGATTGTAAGCTGTAAGCTGTAAACTGTTTCTTGAATGAATGAACAATTTAACTTCAGTACTTCTCTTCAGTAGAAAAATTAGATCACTTCTGTACTTATCTTCAGTAGAAACAAGCTCTAAGCTTACTTGACCATTTTCCAATAAACCAACCATGGTGAACTTCAACTTATATATGCAATCTACAAAACAGACACAGAGAAACACACACACCAAACCAAGACAAACAAAACTAAAAGAACATTAGCTGGTTAGTGTTAGCAAACTAAAATATAAACTATAATTTACAAAGTTTACAACATGAATCCTCCCCTGGGGCATATGCCTCCCCTTAAACTTTGTAGTTAAGGGTTAAGCATCCCAATATTGACCACTAGGTGTTGAAACCTTGGTCCATCAAAAGCCTTAGTCAATAAATCTGCCACATTATCATCAGTGTGAATATTAACCACTTTTATCAAATGTTTTTCATATGCATCTCTTATAAAGTGGTGCCTGATTTCAATATGCTTAGTTCTACTGTGAAAAACTGGATTTTTAACAATGCATATGGTACTTTGATTATCAATAAAAATTTTTGTGTTCATGAAGTTAAACCCATAATCCAACAATTGATTTTGTATCCATAGTACCTGACCACAACAATTGGCAGCAGCAACATACTCTGCTTCAGTAGTTGAGGTAGCCACAATAGTTTGTTTCTTGCATTGCCAAGAAATCAATCTCTTTCCAAGGAATTGGCAACCTCCAGTGGTGGATCTCCTATCCAGATTTGCACCAGCATAATCACTATCACTATATACTTCCAACTTAAAAGGAGACTCTTTTGGGTACCATAGACCTAAATGTGGTTGGCCTTTGAGGTACTTAAAGATCTTCTTGACTGCATTCAGATGGGAAACAAGTGGAGTGACTTGATGTCTAGAACAAACACTCACAGCAAAGGTAATATCAGGCCTAGAAGCTGTTAAATACATCAATGAACCAATCATAGATCTGTATAAGTGAACATTCACAGTTAGATCTGATTCAATGTTGTTCTTAGGTTTTGGAGCTTCATAAGGTGTAGTGGCAGTTCTGACATTCTCCATACCAAACTTCTTCAAAATGTCCCTCACATATTTATCCTGACTGATAAAAATACCATCAGGTTTCTGCTGAACTTGGAGACCCAAAAAGAAAGTAAGCTCCCCCATAGCACTCATCTGAAACTCTCCCTTCATCAGCTCCTCAAACTCCCTGCACCAAGCTTCTTTAGTGGAGCCAAATATGATGTCATCCACATAAACTTGAACAAGTATGATGTCTGTGGAATTCTTCTTTAGGAAAAGTGTTTTGTCAATGGCACCTCTTCGATAACCATGCTTCAGCAGAAATGCTAAAAGCCTAGCATACCATGCTCTTGGTGCCTGATGTAGTCCATAGAGAGCCTTTACAACCTTGTAAACATGTTTAGGATGATTTGGGTCTTCAAATCCTTTGGGTTGAGTGACATAAACCTCCTCTTCTATTTCACCATACAGGAAAGCACCTTTGACATCCATATGATATACCATAAACCCCATGTAGGATGCATAGGCCAAGAATATTCGAATGGCCTCAACTCTAGCAACATGTGCAAACACTTCATCATAATCAATTCCTTCCTCTTGCCTGAACCCCTGAGCCACTAATCTTGCTTTGTTTTTAATCACAACCCCCCTTGCATCTCTTTTATTCTTCAAAATCCATTTTGTCCCAATTGCATACTTACCATCAGGTAGTGGTACCAAGATCCAAACCTGCTGATTTTGGAATTGTTGCATCTCTTCTTGCATTGCTTCAAGCCAACTTGAATCTTCAAGAGCTTGAGTAACACTGGTTGGTTCCACTTGAGAAAAAAAACAAGCAAACAGACAATGCTTAAAGTCTGTGTGATTGTCCCTTTGCTGGTTTGAGACATAGGAAAGAAAAGCAACTTGTCCATATTTAGAACTTGTCACAGTCCTTCTAGTTCTAACAGGTGCTAAAAGATCACCAATGACATTAGATTGAGGATGAGCAATGTTGATCCTTTTTGTAGAAGTGGGGTTGACTTCAATAGATGTATCAAGATTAGTCACAGTTGGCTCAAAATCACTGTCATAGGAAGGTGAGGTGAAGATGCCAGCTTTGGGTTGATGATTACCAAGATCTGAAGGACTAGGAAATCGTGTATAAGGTTCTCCAAAGTCTGTGGACACTCTAGTAGAAATTGGAGTAGAAACAGCAGGGCTATCAGCAGATTTGATGATGGTAGGAGAAACAGGATCACCGTCAGGAGAATCATTATTTCCACTGACTGCTTCTCTTGCAACCTTCCCATCAAACTTCTCAGCTTCAAGATTAGCTGCATACTCTTGTTTCTTAAGCCTGGCAAGGTCCTCTGCATAGTGTGACTCATCTTCACTCTCATCAGAGGTAACTTTAGGAGTATCACCTGCAAAATGGTTAGGGGAGAAAGAAGGTACAATAATAGGATGTTCATCATCCTCAAACTCACAATCAGAGTCAGCATCCATGGTACCTGCATTGTCAGTGGGAGACTCTTATGTACCTGCATTTTAGTTAGCTACATGTCTAGAATAACCCAAGTAATCAGTTAAGTAATCAAGATCAAAAGACCAAACATGACCTTGTCCTTGAACATTAGGCTTATCTTCTAGAAATCTCAGGTTCAGAGTCTCTTCAATCTTCTTAGCAGATAAATTTTATACCCTATAAGCCTTACTATGAGCTGAGTAACCCACAATATACCCCTCATCAGCTTTCTCATCAAATTTCCCCAATGGATCACTGGTGTTCAGAATGGTCACTTGACATCCAAACGGTTTGAGGTAATGTATAGCAGGAACCTTCCCAGTGAAAAGTTCATAAGGTGTCTTGAAATGAGGTCTAGTGATGGATACCCTGTTGAGTACATAGCAAGCCGTGCTAACTGCTTCAGTCCAGAACATAGTGGGTAGTTTAGAGTCTGAAAGCATGGATCTTGCTGCCTCTATTAAGGTCCTATTGTTTCGTTCAGCTACCCCATTTTGTTGTGGGGTTCTTGGAGTGCTATAGTCCCTTTTTATCCCTATAGACTTACAGAGTTCTATTAATACACCATTTTTGAACTCTGTCCCATTATCACACCGAATTCCTTTAACCCTTTTGGTCAACTGGTTTTCAACAAGGGTAATGAATTCTTTTAAAACTGGAGATGTTTCATCTTTAGTTCTCAAAAAGAATACCCAACAAAATATGCTATAGTCATCAGTGATTACCAGACAGAAATACTTATGATCAATACTCCTGACTTGGGTTGGACCAAAGAGATCCATATGCAGCAACTGAAGAGGTTCTGAAATAGTGCTCACCACTGTAATGGCTTTGTATGAGGCTCTGTGTTGCTTTCCTTTGTTGCAGGCAACACAGTTATGTTCATTGGTGAAAACTTTGGAAGGAATTCCTTGAACAAGACCCAGTTTAGAAAGTTTGTTAATGGTCTTGAAGTTCACATGAGCCATCCTTCTATGCCATTTTGTAGACTCATCCAGGGATGCTTTTGCCACCAAACAAGTTAGATCACCTTCTGGTTGAACATCATTTAAGTTGAATGTGTATAGATTGTGATTTCTAGGAACTCTCAGCAGAATTGCTGTATCTTCTGGTAGTTTGAAGTCTTTAGAAAGCACAAGACATTCATCCTCAGAGAAGAATACTTTGTTCTTGGTGTCACAAATTTGTGAGACTGAGAACAAGTTGAAGTGTTGCAGTTCCTTAACATAGTACACATTCTCAAAATCCAGTTAAGGTGTTTTGATGGTTTCTTTCCCTGTGATTCTACCATCACTTCCACCAAAAGTGACATTGCCTCCTTCTTTAATGGGTATGAAATTATGCATCATTTCTCTGTTTCCAGACATGCTTCTCGAACAACCACTATCAACAATGCCAACGTCCTTATGCTTAAGAGGATGATCCTACAACAACAACAACAACAAAATATACAAAATATAAGTACACTATGGAGACTCAAGTCATTACTGACTTGAGCCTGCCTTGTGGATCACAAGATTTAGGCCATGTAAAAACAAAAGATCCACCATTGTTCTTGGACCTCCATTGAAAATTTGGTCCCTTTCTAGTCCTAGAACAACCTGCTGAGGGCTTCAAAGCAGTACCTCAAGTTCCCATCCCATCATACATTGAGTCAACACATCCAGGCCAATAACCCTTTTGAAAATATGAACTTGTTGGTTTCACATAAGGGCTAGTAACAGATCTTCTCCAAGGAGAAGATTTATTAGTTGCTTGTGGAATAAAAGATGGTATATCATTAATATTTGTCCACATTGGTCTAGATTTCTTTTGACCAGCACCTGCACCCATTCTTTGCTCATGAAAATTACAATCCTTAATCAAATGAAATTTGCTTCCACAAACAAAACATGTCTTCTTTTTAGAAGATTTATTCAAGGTAAAAGATGTTCTATTACATGCAAAAGCATTCAAACCATAAGAAGTAACAGAATTGTTTTTAGCAAACTTAAAAGTATTATTGTGCAAAGAATTAAAAGACAAGTATTCAGAAGAAACTGGCTTGGAAGTTGATTCCTCAGCAGCAACTTTAAAAGGCTTGTAAGCAGTCTTGGGTGTAGGCTTGGGCAAGGTCTTGGGAAGGTCTAACTTTTCATTTGAATCACACCTGGTAGTAGAAGTAGACCCTTGGTCAGAGGACTTTTCACTGTCACAACAAGAGACAAAGTCATTAGATGAAGAATCAGGGTCTGGCAAGTCTTTTGACTTTTTGCCATAAAGATGGTGTGATCCATCAAAGTCAACTTTGAGGGTAAGGTCAATGGGCATATGTTCTCCTCTAATGGGTCTAGAGACAGCATGTAATGTTCCTTCTTTAACATAATTAGCTAAACCTGGTGGTGTAGTTTTACGCCCATCATTCCTAGCTTCTAATCCTACATACTTTTGAAAACCTAAACCTATCATTGTGGTCTCAGATTGACTACTATAGATATGTCTAGCTAGATTATTACCAGATATTAACCATTCTTTATGTCTAGCTATTTCTTTATCTAGTTTCTCATTTAGCACTTGGTTTTCAGAAACTACCTCAGCTTTTTCTTTCTCTGTTCGTTTTAAATCAATTTTAGCACAATCTAAATCACTTTGTAACACCCTTATTTTCTCATCATAAGCCAATTGATTCTTTTGAAACCAAACCTTTTGTCTTTCTAATGTTTTTAAAGCATGTTTATAAGCCTCAACTTCAACATAACATTCATTATATTTAGGTTTCAATTCATCATAGGCTTCTTTAAGTTCATTATAACGTTCACTACAACCAAAAACACAGTTATGTACCTGAGAGATGCCCATTAAGGCAACTTGATCATGCATATCCTCTAAAGTACAACTAGCCAGCAATCCAATATTCTCCGAGCCATGACCATCATCATTCTCAGGCTCATGCATATTCCAATTGACATGATCATCCATAGTGACAAGCGCTGTGGAGGATCCCGCCTTCGAATTTCTAGCTTCTTTTTGAATCTGCTGATATGAAGAATATCTCACCTCATCACCAGCCTTCCTATCCTTTCATTCTCTAGAGAAGTGACCCATCTGCCCACAAGTAAAGCACTTGACCTTGCTTCTATTAAATCTTGCTGGATCTCTTCCCTGGAACCCAAAATTTTTCCCAGATTTACTCTCAAATTTCTTGATGTTCATTGAGAGCATTGCCAGTTGCCACTTCAAATTCATCTCCTCCATGTCAAATGGATCCACCTGTTCAAAATCCTCAAAGGCTAGTTGCTGCTGAGTGTCATAATCAGCAACAAAAGAGTGAATCACATCTTCCAAAACACCACTAGTTTTAGGTTGAGAACTTGATGGAGTGGTAGTGTAAGAAGATGATGATGAGTAAGTTGGACTTGGAGCATGGGTCATCTTATTAGAGGAGGCCCCAACAAAAGTTGTGTGACTAGGAGTGGATGAACGAAAAGGACTTCTCACATCAGGCTCAAGAGATTTAAGTCTGTTGTATAGTTCATCAAAAGTGAGCATATCCAGCCCACCTTTAGCTTTGAGGGCAATGCTAACTTGCAACCAAGATGAAGGTAAAGATCGCAAGAACTTTGAATTACAATCATCATTATCTGGCTTTGCCTTCAGCTGATTCGACTGACTCAGTATCTTATGAAACCTGTCATATCCCTTGTGGATACCTTCTTCTTCAGAGATTTGGAATTCTTGAAACTGTTGTTTCAACATCGACTTCCTCATTCTCCTGGACTCCTCATTCCCACCAAACCTAGCCTTGATTGCCATCCATATATCCTTAGCATCCAGCATGTAGTGAAAATTACCCAAGTGATCTTCAGGTATAGCCTGAAGGAGAATAGTTCTCACTTTGTGCTCTCTTTGAACGGCCAGTATCTCTTCAGCAGATTTTGGAGGAACAATAGTAACATTACCATCAGGATCTGTGATAGTCCTCTTCAAACTGTTCCCCTTCTTTACAATTTCCCAGAGATTCCAATCAATGTTGGAGATCCAGTTCTGCATCTTCATTGGCCACAAATCGTACTCCTCCTTCTTGAGGTAAGGAAACTTTGCATTGCTGTTAGAGAGGCTGAGTTGTTGCAGTGAGGTGTTGTTTTGGTTGTTGGTGACATCCATACCATCATCTGATCCAGGCATGGTGAAGGTTGTTTTGGTTGTATGGGTGTAAAGAAAAGACTGTTCTTAGTATCGTAGAGACTCTCCTGAGGCTCTGATACCACTTGATGAACCTAAGACCTTGATAGATCTTTAAAGCACTCGTAGATCGATAGTAATGCTTATGTAATCACAAACACACTATTAGACAGTCTCTATAACTTGTATTCAAGTGGAATTTAAACACAAGAACAAACACAAATAACTAAGAACACTTTGATCCTCTATGGATCTTTTAATAATACTAAAACTTTGTTTTTCAACTCGTACATAACTCATACTATTGTGTTCCTTTTATACACAACGAACCCTAACCCCGTTTCCCAAGAAACGTATAAACATAAAACTAAATAAGATATACAATATAACTTCCTAATAAAGCTCATGCATATCCTAACTAACTATAGAATACGCGGAATATCTATATCCGCAGAAACCATCTACACGGTTTCATTACTTCAATAGAATTAAGTCTTCAGCAGAATCCTTACACTTCGGCAGAATCCTTCAGCAGTAACTTCAGCATAATTCATACTTAGTATAATTCCCAACATATAACCATTTTTACGAAAACTTAACCCTATGACCGACACGTGCCTGCCTGCCAAGCAGATGCCTCACTTGTGACTTTGATTGCTAATATATTTGATGAGATGTGTGCCTTACTATTGGATGTATATATCCACTTATTTTTCGTTATCTGCTATAAGTATCTTCGGCATACTTATGCTTACGCATCGTACCTGTTGTAGTGTTGCGCGTCTTCCTCGCGTAATCTCATCGTTCGTCCTCGAGTGTGGACATTTGTTTTGGGTCTTTTGGAAACAAATTTTGGAAGTGAAGGACATGGTGCTAGCATAACTAAGTTGAGTATTTCAAAATTCATTGAACCTCGGGTGAATATAGACTGATCAGCTATATTCAGCCAGGGACAGTGGGACATAGCCTGATCACCTATGTCCGACTTAGGGGTGAATTTTTCGATACTTGGGGTAATATAATAGTGTTATGTCCGGTTGGTTTCGGGTGGATTTTGGAAAATGGTAAAGTTTTTGGTGTGTGTATATGAGCATGGAATATTATAAAAGTTTTCTTTCGCACACAATACACTGGCATCATAATTCTTGTTTATCGTGATATTCTTCCTCGTGTATGGAACGCCTTTCGTCACCGTCTCGGCATGATATGACTTCAGATTATCTTTGGAATCGTTGGAACTGTATGACCTTGTTTCGCATCGAGTCAGGTTAGACCAGATTGGTCACAAGCTTGTATTCGGGTTGCGTGAAGATGTAATAAACTCATCTGTCGAGTTTATTGAAGTGTTTGGAATCGATCTTGGCTACGTTTGAATTTGGATTGTTAGATTTTATGATTTTGGGTCTTGTTGTGAATTTGGATTCGCTTATTCCTGTAGCCTTGTTTTGTTTATGGTCTTGTTGCAGATGCCTCTACCCCAAGCCTTATCTTCGATCAATGTTGTTCCATTGATGTTGTGCCTTACGCTCTATCGATGGGTATGCTTTTAGCATACCCATTTGGAATCTTTGACTTTTACTCGTATTCGGAATTTGATTTGATATTTATTGGTAGTCGGTTTTTTTTTGGAAATTATGACTTTGGATTCGAATATTGTACCCTTCTGCGTTAAATATTAAGTGCACTACTGAGTCAAACGACTGATTGCTAGTAGTAATTAATACTCTCCTTCAGAGTAGTACTCTGAACTTGCTAAACTCTTTTTTCGACCGAAATCCTATGACCGACGGAAACCTTAAGATTTCAAGGAGTAACTTGAACCGCGATCCTCAGGGCTGGCGCCTAACCCTCCATTCGTCTCTTGAGAATATCAGTTATCTTTGTTATCTCCTTTTGAGATACTGAGCCGCGCCTCCATCTGGGTAGTTATTGGTCGTGTCATCCAACCTACTCAGTTTCTGCTAATCAAAGAAACAGTAACTATGGACAACCTTGCTCGCTTGTATGTGAAGGATATTGTTGTACATAGTGGTGTACCGATTTCCATCATTTCTGATCGAGAAGGTCATTTCATATCAAATTTTTGGCAATCACTCAAGAGCCATGGGAACATGTATTGGTATGAGTACTAGGTATCATCCGCGGACTGTTGGCTAGAGCGAAAAGAACCATTCTAACATTAGAGGACATGTTGCGTGTTCACGTGATCGATTTTGGCAATGGTTGGGGTAGACACCTCCCATTGGTCGGAATCTCTTATAACCATGGCCACCTTATATGAGGCACTTTATGGTTAAAAATACCTCTTAAGAGTTTGTCGGATTGAAGTGAGGGATACACAACTTGCTTGAAATTGTTCATGAAACTGCCGAGAGATTGTTCAGATCAAAAGCAGAATGCAACCTGCTCGCGATCGTCAGAAGAACTATGATCGACAAATGACGTAAATCTTTGAGAGTCCATGATTGGGGACAAAGCTATGGTTAAATTCTCATCATGGGATTGTGTGTTACATTTTGGTAAACGTGGAAAGTTGAATCCTTGCTATATTGATCTTTTCAAAATTCTTGCTAGAGCTGGACTGGTAGCTTAGAGACTTGAGCTACCGTCAGAATTTATCTGTTCATGACGTTTTCATGTGTGTAATCATAGGTAATGCCTCACTGATGAGACAGATGTTGTCTTTGCTGGAAGAAATCCAGATTGATGAACGTCTAGGCTGTATTGAGGAACCTATCGAAATCGTGGACTATGAAGTCAGACGACTTGATCCAAGGTGTATTACTGATGTTAATGTTTCTTGGAACTTTAAGAGATGTCCTGAGTTCATGTGGGAACATGAAAATGGAATCTTGTGAAAGTATCCTTATCTCTTTTCAGTTCTAACGGGTAACTCGAATTGAACCGCAAGGACGCGATTCCTTTAAGGAGGGTAGTCTATGACAACCAAAGATTTCCAGATATCTATTTCTCAAGGATTTATGTCAGTTTTTCCTTTTCAAACTCTCCTGAGCTCATTTGACTCGAAAACGAGAAGTTATCTCGCAAAAACGTGAAAGTTAGACACAACGCGTACTGGCACAACCGGCGATTTGATTTAAGTTCGATTTTATAAACGAGAAATTAGTCGTGTAAATACTCATTTTTATTGTAAAAATCATTCTGAACGTGATGGCGCAAGTTTCGTGATTTGAATCGCTCGTTTACTAGTCCAAATAAACTCTTAACCTAATCTTTGCAAAAGATTAAAAAAATACGACCATGGTCCTTGTGCAGAAATTCTGTCTGCCCTCTTATCCTTTGGAAATGACAAAATTCATCCTTGTTGTAACATATTGGATTTCACAAACACACTAAACCAATGATCAAAGAGGCGTATACTAGAGGTTTTAGAGAGAGAAAGTTAGAGGTTGGGAACTTTAATGAGAGAAAGAAAAATCTTATTATCAGCTCCAACTCTCTACCTTGGGAGGTAGAGAGTATTTATAGTTCTTACATAAGTCGCCACCTACGGGCTGTGGATCAGGCATACAGTGGGTAAAGACCCGTCCGTCCTCCACGGTGTTACATAACTAAATACTACTAAACACTAAATAATCTACGACTACGAGCTTTCTAACGATTACATATACTTGAGGTGACCGAGTCTTTAATAACTGGATTTACTAAATCCTAACAATCTCCCCCTAAGGGAGGTCACCTCAAGATCATCTCAAAATTACATTGAACACAAACAGATATTACATTTAAAATTGTTTTTTCATTCTTGATGTAGTTCTTTGCTCAGGAGCTCGTAGTCATTGATTCTTCATTATTGCATGTTTGGATAATCAATGTGGAGGTCTTTAACTGATCCACGTGATAATGAGTTTTGAGCCAGCTTTCAGATCATCAGCTATCATAAATCTCTGACTCTTCCATTGTGGTGTTGGTATTATGTGATGTTGTAACATTTGGATCGACATGCTCACATTCTGAATCCTGATATATTCACATCAGAGTAGCGGAAGCTTTCGTTGATTCATGATATTGGTAGCAGCGTAGCAGAAGCATGGAGTGAAAATATCAGAGTCATTGATGCACTAATCATGATTTCTTTAGAAATGAATGTGTTGTGTGAGCATGCGGCTATGGATTGACCGCTTCATTCTGATCAGCTGCAAACGTCGGGCGTACCTGCATACAACAGTTAGCAATAAAGCGCACGAAAGTGTCTTTGATCACTTTCGTTGAATTGAGGTACACGACCCACAGTTCCCCGTTGATCAGTACAAGTACTGCCTGTGATCAGGTAAAATTCCAAAGAATTTCCTTGACAGGGTTTCGCAGCTGATCTAGCTGTTCTCATACCAGAACGTCTCAAAGAAGACAACACGGAGTGAGTGAACCAGCGAATTGAGATTCACTGATTGATGAAAATGATTTGAAAAACAATCGTGTACCGCCCAATAGAAATTGTTTTTGCAAAACAACGAAGTTTTTAAAGAACATCAACTATCAATCATAAACACCTTTTATTTTGAAATATTAGTACACAGTCGATGTGCTAAGGAAAAGGATTTTTAAACACAACGACCGGTTTTTCAAAGGTATCTGTCAATCCATTACCTGAACCAGGATTGATTCAAAAGATTGAATCGCCCCATTGTTTCTGTTCAGTTGTCACATGGTTGATCTATTGGATAGATCTCACATGCCACCCACCAGGAGCTTGTTTGATGTTGGCTCCAGAAGGCTTTCCATCTTCATTGTGAATATGTTCGCATATCACTCAGATGTTCTGGCAATACCACAAGGATAATGCGTAGGACTCATAAGATATAATCTCTCTTTCCACATTGTGTGATACAGAGAGTCTTCATAGACAGTGTCCTAATGAGATTTATAGATGATCTCGTGGCTCTAGACTCAATTGTGCATATTTGGTTCCTATGCCGGAGACTAGGGAGAGGGTCTCCTTCTTCAATATCAACAAACTCTAAGAGAAAGTCGATAGATAATGTTGGTTCCCCGTGAGAATGAAACAAGCCCTTTTAAGAGGAACTTGAGTGGTTTGGAAAGTTGTAGTGCAGTGCGTCACTGGGTCCATGACGTCTTGTCTTCAATACCGATGTTACCTTGGTAACCACCAGTAGCATATGAATTGAACCCGGTTTCTGCCCTAAGGTTGAATAAATGGAGGGCTATTTCTTTTCACCCTTTTTCACATTCAATTCTTTTTCATTCTTCAACCTCTTCAGTGCTTACCGAGATTTCATAACTAGAACCTTGTTGGGTTTATTCTAGTTCTAGCTCTATCTCAGTCCGCACTCTTCCCATATCTCACTTTTCTCCTTTTTTCATCACACCTAAGGACTCTACACTATCTAGTGGATTGTCCCTGGGTATATCCCTCCAGTTCTGGCGGATCGTGGGAACGAGTACCTAACCTAACCATCCTTATATCACCATACATAAAGTAAATTTGGTCGGTCTATTTGGTATTGTTCATCTGCCGTTGGAACCAATTGTAAACCATTTGAAAATCAATCCAGATACTTGTGATATATTATCAAAGCATTTTGTACCTGAATTATTTTTGATAATTATAGAAAAAGAGCTCCCCCTCAACATGTGCATCATGTATTAGAAATCGTTTTAGCACACGGAGGCAAGAGGAAGAGTTAACTTCTTTGATTACCATTTTCTAAAAGATATCAACATCACTTCCCTGATTAAATCAAGTATATAAAGCATATTTGGGGAAGGATGAGGTTTTCACAATTTTGCTCCCCCTCAATATGTGCCTCGAGGTTTGAAAGAGTTTTGCACCTATTAGAGGGAACCTGCACTTAGAGACAAATCAATTACGTTTCAATTCTTTGTGGTTTTAAAAAGGATGCTCCCCCTCAACATGTGCATGGAAAATTTGAAATCGTTTGGCACATGTGGGGAGGAAAGCTTGCAAAACACTTGTGAAACCATTTATCGAATCATCAGTTTACATCCAATTTAAATCGCAAATTCTTCCCCGATCACAATTTTCTAATCATTTGAGATTTGTGATCTCTCTAGATTTAAATTGATTTTGAAAGCTTTTGAGGAGAATTGTGACTTGATTATGAAAACATTTTAACTGATAAGAATCGGATTATGAGACTTTAAACTCCATTGATTAAACATGCATGATTATCTTTTGAAAACAATTGTATGACGATTAACCTTTTGATTTAATTGAAATCATTCTCCCCCTCAATCAATGACATAAGTTGCTGATTGAGAGATAGGTATTTTTGACAAACGTTAAGTCCAGATGATTTTCAAAAATAGAGTCCGAGTTATTTTTCAAAGCAATTAGTTTTCATTAGATAGTAAGTAATTGTTTATAGAATCAGAGCATGAGTTTTGAAAAATAAGATAAAGCATGACTATGTTCTTTCTTTGAAAAGCGGTTATTTCCTGAAATGACAATAAACCATTGTGTCACTTTCTCCCAAATTTTTTTTTTTTGATTTTTTTTTTAATATTCGAACAACATCTAAAGTCCCGTGTCATTCTTTGAATGACAGCACAAAGATCGTAGATATTTATCGAATCGAGAAAATCATGACAAAACGACAATATTTTTTTGGAATTTTTCAAGATTTTTCAAATTTTTATGGATTTTTGAAAGTTTTATATTTTTCTATTTGCTTTTTGAAGGTTTTGTAATTTTGTATTTTGCTTTTCGAAAAGATATTTACAGGAGATGGATGAAGAAAGACCTTTACTCCTCGTCTTCCTCTTGAAGACGTTTGAGTGTTTCCGGTTGTAGACTCTTTAGACCAAGTCGTGGGAGGATAAACTCAAAACGTTCTCTAGGAAGAGCTTTGGTGAAGATGTCTGCTAACTGATATTCAGTCCTCACAAAATAGAGTTCCACCACACCGTTTTTTACTTGCTCCCTGATGAAATGATGTCGAATGTCGATGTGCTTTGCTCTTGAGTGTTGTACGTTGTTGCATGAGAGAGCAATAGCACTTTTATTATCACAGTACAGAGGGATTTTGTTGAATTCAAAGCCATAGTCAGATAATTGAGATCTCATCCATAGGATTTGAGCACAACAAGATGACATGGCTATGTATTCAGCCTCTGTAGAGGAAATAGAAGTACTTATTTACTTCTTTGAAGACCAGCTCACAAGCTTATCACCCAAAAACTGAGCACCTCCAGACGTACTTCAACATGTATCTTGACATCCTGCATGATCAGCATCTGCATAGGCTGTTAGTGACATACCGGTGTCCTTCGGGTACCAAATTCCCATATTGATGGTTCCTTGGAGATACCGAAAGACCCGTTTAACCGCTTCAAGGTGCTTTTTGGTAGGCTTAGCCTGATATCTAGCACACATGCAAACAGCGAACAGAATGTCTGGTCTACTGGCTGTGAGGTACATCAGGGATCCAATCATACTACGATATTTTGTTTGGTCTACCATGATCCCTGAGTGGTCCTCATCCAGTTTAGTACGCTCTATCATGGGAGTGTCAACAGGGTCACTAGAATCAAATCCAAATTTCTTTAAAATCTCATTTGCATATTTAGATTGATTTATAAAAATGCCTCCGGGACTTTGTGAAATTTGTAATCCCAAGAAAAATGACATTTGTCCCATCATTGACATTTGAAATTTGGAACCCATTTCATTTGAAAAACGATCACATTCATTGGGGTCAGTCGAGGCAAAAATAATATCATCAACATATATTTGAACGTGAATTAAATGTTTGCCTGACTTTCTGGTGAACAATGTCGGATCAACTGCTCCTTTGCTGAATCCAGTGGATAGAAGAAACTTTGATAGCGTATCATACAAAGCCCTTGGAGCTTGCTTCAAGCCGTAAAGAGCCTTCTTCAAACGATAGACGTGAGTAGGATGCTCTAGATTCACAAAGCCTTCAGGTTGGCTGACGTATATGACTTCTTTAAGATCTCCATTAAGAAAAGCCGTCTTTACATCCATCTGATATACTACCATGTTCTTACTTGCAGCATTAGCCAAGAAGATTCTGATTGCCTCGATACGAGCAACTGGAGCAAATGATTCTTCAAAGTCAATACCCTCCTCTTGACGGTATCCTTTTGCAACCAATCGAGCCTTATTCTTTAATACATCACCATGCTCATCAAGTTTTACTTTGAAGATCCACTTTAAAGCAATGATCATTGCACAATCTGGAGCAGGTACTAATTCCCATACATCTAGTCGATCAAACTCATGAATTTCTTCTTGCATGGCATTGAACCAGCTATCTTCATTCATGGCAGTTTTCACGTCTTTTGGTTCGATCTTAGAGAGTACAGAGTTGAAGAAGCACCATAAGGCATCGGTTGCAAGTTGTTTCCGTGTGGATATAGGACGAGAGAGGTTTCCAATGATTTTGTCCAATGGATGATCATGTGTCCATTTTCTAAGATGTTCATGTGGTTGTTGTTGAGGAACTGAAGTAGCAGAGTCTATATCTCCTGATGATGATGGTTCTGATGATGATTCAGGAGCAAATATGTTCTCAAAGGGTTCATCTTCTGGAGGATCAAAAGGGTTTTCATCATCTGTAACCGTAGCAACATTTCCATTGTGTACACTCGATGATTGATTATTTGTTGATGAGACAGAGTGATCAGCAGAAGGCGCTTCTTGACTTAATGACATTGAAACTGAAGAGTTAACTTCATTGACAGGGATAGAGGCAGTCTCTGTTGATGGAACTAACATATCATTGGCACTTGGCTCATAGTGTTCATCAAACATTGGATCAAATAATTTCTTTAACTCATCTTCTGAAGGAGGTACATAAGGAGTTGCTGGTGAGGGATTGGAAACAAGAGTAGAACCGATAGGACTACTGGATAAAGGTTGAAACGCGGGTCCAGAACTGGATTGTCCTGGAGCCATTTGACCGGTCAGCTCATCGAACGTAACATGAATTGTTTCCATGATATTTCGGGTTCTCTTGTTGTAGATTCGGTATCCTTTTCTGTTTGGTGCATATCCTACAAATACTCCAATGTCCGTTTTAGCTTTTAGTTTACCTAAATCTTGACCGTCATTAGTTGGGTAACATAAAGCACCAAACACACGAAGGTAGGATAGATCAGGTTTTCGTTTATGGACAAGTTCATATGGAGTTTTTCCATAAGAGGTGTGAATAAGGGAACGATTTTGGGTGTAGCAAGCAGTGGCAATGGCTTCAGCCCATAGAAACATTGGAACCTTTGAATAAATTAGCATTGTTCTTGCGGCTTCCACAAGAGTTCGATTTCGTCGTTCAACTACACCGTTCTGTTAAGGAGTTCGTGGAATACTTCTTTGATGACTGATTCCAACACTTTCATAAAACTGGATTAAGTCTTTGTTAACAAACTCTGTGCCATTGTCTGTTCGAAAAATTCTAACAATATTGTTGAGTCGAACCTGAAGCTGTTTGATAAGTTTGATGATGACATCTGGAGTTTCATCCTTTGTCCTCAAAAACTGATGAACCTAAGACCTTGATAGATCTTTAAAGCACTCGTAGATCGATAGTATCACAAACACACTATTAGACAGTCTCTATAACTTGTATTCAAGCGGAATTTAAACACAAGAACAAACACAAATAACTAAGAACACTTTGATCCTCTATGGATCTTTTAATAATACTAAAACTTTGTTTTTCAACTCGTACATAACTCATACTATTGTGTTCCTTTTATACACAAGGAACCCTAACCCGTTTTCCAAGAAACGTATAAACATAAAACTAAATAAGATATACAATATAACTTCCTAATAAAGCTCATGCATATCCTAACTAACTATAGAATACGCGGAATATCTATATCCGCAGAAACCATCTACACGGTTTCATTACTTCAGTAGAATTAAGTCTTCAGCAGAATCCTTACACTTCGGCAGAATCCTTCAGCAGTAACTTTAGCATAATTCATACTTAGTAGAATTCCCAACAATAACTTTACCCAAGTAAATCGAGAGTAGTCATCAACAACTACTAGAATGTATTTCTTCCCATTTATCGTTTGCACTCTCATTGGTCCGCACAGATCCATATGAAGGGTATGAAGAACTTCCATTACTGAGTTTGTGGGTTTTGGTTTGTGGGCATATTTTGTGCTTTTTCCCAATTGGCAAGCTGAACAAAGATGATCTTTTTCATACTTTAATCTGGGTAATCCTCTTACTAAGTCCTTTCTGGAAAGATTTTTTATGGTACCAAAGTTCAAGTGATTGAGACGACGGTGCCATAGCCATGACTTAGTTTTGGAAGCCTTTGACAGCAAGCAGATGGGTGAAGATTTCATCATATCATCGATAGAGATGGTATATAGGTTTGAACCACGAGTTCCTCTGAGAAGTTCCACACCATCAAGTTCTCTAACAAAGCAAGTATGTTTTCTGAAGGCCACTTATAAATTTGAGTCACAAAATTGTCCGACAGAAAATAGATTATGTCCAAGACCTTCAACATAATATACCATGGAAATCACACTATCTCCAACCACGTAATCTCCATAACCCATAATAGCACCAAAATGATCATTTCTGAATCTCACAGTTCCGATGAATTTACTCATGAAGTTCATGAGCCGTGACCGGTCTCCAGTCATATGCTTGGAACAGCCTGAGTCCAGGTACCACAGAACGATTTGAACGATATGCAGTTGAACACAAACAAGAATGGATAACTGGATAATTGGGATCCCCATGCAAGAATGGGTTCCATTTGGTTAGTAACAGTGATTGGAACTCCCACATCAGAAGTAGAAACAATGGACTCATTAGAAATAGATGCAGTGCTAGTGTCCATATTTGACCTATTCAAAGTATGTTCACTTCTTAAGGGAATAGTTCTACCAGTAGGCATCCATTTTCTAGTGGGCATTGACTTAGAAAATTTAGGGCAAAACTCATTAACCTTATGCCCAGTAGGTATCCATTGATAACCTATATTACTAAATTTCCTTCCTGTGGGTTTCCACTGTTTTCTAACTTTCTTTCGCCTTTGCCTTTTAGCCTTCTTAGCTTGATTTTTAGCATTAACAGTTTTAACTGGGCATTTAAAAATATTAGACAAATCATTCACACCACATTCAAGATTAGTAACAGAAACCACGCAATCATCATTACATGTTTTGCCAAAAGTAGCAGAATTCGCATTAATTACAGTACGCTTAAAGCTAACACTAGAATCAACACGATTCGTCTTATTCAACACAAACTTAAAGTTCCTAGGTTGGTCTTCTACTTTCTTCCAGTGCATATTCTTAGCTTGTGAGGTCCTATCTTGCTTGGTATTGCCTGGAGGCTTTGACCCGCTTGCTTTAATGTCACTGATTACTCCTGTAGAGGGAATTATGGGAACATTAGTTGGTTGATCTACTTTTTGCATTCCTGAACTAGACGTGCAGGGATCTGAACTACTTGAAGGCACATTAGTGTTCACTTTCTTAAAACTGGGCATAGAATGATTTGTATGCTTGGCACTAGGCATAGAACAAGGCATCACAGCTTTACCTTTCGCACCTAAGGATTTAGGACATGTTGCTATTAAACATTCTAGCAGCTCTTGAGATCGTTTGGCCTGAATGCAAGCAAACCTAATTTCTCTATCAAGAGGATTATTTAAGAAATCCTCTTCCACGATCTCACGGAGACATTCTAGACTATCCTTAAGGTGAGCACAATAGTTGTGAAACACAGGTTCATTATTCCTAAGATGAGGAGGAATGTATTTAACAGTCACAATATATTTGCAGTCAGAGGATGACATTGATGCAACATTCTCATTAAAAACAAGTGGCAGTTTCCCTTTTTCCTGACTCCTCAGATTCTCAATTTCTTTTTGTAAAGACGTTATTTTTTCATTGTTTTTGTCACGAGTGACTTTCATTGAATCATATAACTCTTTAAAGTGTCGTTTAACTTTTTTATTTTCTTCTAGAAAACTCTCGTTTTCTTTTTGTAAAGCATTAACTAAGTTTTGAAGATGAAAAGTTTGAGAATACTGAGAATCTAAAGGAGGAGGCATTTAGGAGCCAGTCACATTGTTCTTTTCACCCTTTAATTGAGAGATTTGGGCTTTCAACTTTCTGATCGTGTTACAATGAGCTTGAATCTGTTCGTTACGTTTGCTTATCTGAAAGATTGCATCAAACTCTGGAACATCTGAGGATGTCTTGATATTTGAGGTTTTGACATTTTCTTTAAGATGTTGATATTTTAGTTGTAAATCAAAATGTTCAACTTCTAGTTTAGAAAGATGTTTTACCAAATTATCGTGATCATCCTGATCAATTTTCTCACTTAGTTCTGAGTTTTTGTTTTCAAGCTCAATGACACGATCATGGGAAACTTTCAATGCAATAGATAATTCATGAAATCGAGAAGCAGTAATAGAGTGCTTAGTAACAGTATAAAACACATCTTGAGCAACACAACTCGAAATCAAATTCTCATTTAAGATGTGCAAGTTCTTCCTTTCAACTTCATTATATTTGAGTTCCTGTTCATAATCATTGACTTCAACTATCATTGCATCAAATTAGTTTTCTATTTCTTTAATATCTGAATTTATCCCTTTTTGAAGACTCTCAAATTGACCTTTTAATTGTTTGAAGAAAGGCATGACCTCAGTTGAATAACATTCTTTAGTTTGCTCAAAACCCCTTTCCCCCTCAGTTATCCCAGTAGGTGTGATTCTCTTCTTACACGTTTTCTCAAAATCAACAAACAGCTGATAAACAAAATATAGGCTGATTAAGGTCTTGCTATTAGTGGCAATAGATCTAGGAACTAGATGCATTGGTGTATTTAGAGGATACACAGTAGCTACAGGCATTTTCCTAAGGGGAGTGTTTGTTTCAACAAGTACATTAACTTTTAGCTTATCCATGTCTTTCTTCCAAAAGATCTGTTCAGGGGTTAATTGAGTTTGAGGCTTAAACATGTTCAAGGATATCCAATTTTCCTTAGTGTAATCATGGGGTTTGATCGTTATGTTATTCTCTTTACATGCAGGATCGTTAAGCTTCTTATTCATTTTCTCCCTAGATGCATCATCTAGTTTTCTTTCTTCCTCAGTGCACTCAATGCAACTAGGTTTTTGTTTAGGTTTAAGAATCTCATTGCCATCATAGATTACATTTTGAGCAGTTTTTGCTATCTTACCATACTCAGGGTTGGATTCCTTTATAATGGGGATACTATGCTTATCGCTGAGAACTCTATGCTTAGTGATCATGTGAGCAGTCTGAATTGTATTCCCTTGTACGTACAACTTATTTTCAAGCTTGTTTTTCAAGGTTTTTAGATTAGAAAAATCATTCAAAAGTTTTGATTCCTTAGCACTGAATTCTTGCTTAAGCATTTTAACATTTTCTTGAAGTTCTTGTTTTTGCTTAGCAGTTTTAGAAAGCTTTTCTTGTAAGGAGTTTAACTCTTGTTTTAATACTTCTTCTCTAAACTTACTTTTTCTAATAGTTGTACGCATTTGGTCATCCATTTCCTGCTCACTGGTGGTTAACTCAAACTTAGCACGTTGTTCATAAATAGCTACTTGTTCTTTATAGGCATTCAGTTCAGAGATAACAGAATCATCAGGGGCACATGCAGTGTATTCATCAAAAACATAGTCATCATTGACTGCAAAAGATGCATCACTTGGTACAGTCTCACTTTCACTTTGTTTCACATATTGATCATATGGGACAACATTGATATTACCCATATTTTCAATATCTGACTCAAAAGTTTCAGTTGATTGTACTTTGTCATGTATATTTTGCTCATCAACATCATCGTATAGTTTTAATACCTCTGAGATGATTGATTCTTTGGATGGACCAGCTTGCTGTGATGATGAGACCTTTGGAGAGACCATTGGAGAAATGCTAGCCATGAAGATTGTCTGTGCAGTAGGTTCATCATCGACGTCAGAGTCATATGCATCACAGTCTGCAACTTGAAAGGCATTCTGATGATTATGACCTATTTCCTGAATTGACTGCTCATCCACATCTGCATCATATGTCTTGGCATTGCCCTCAGCAAGAAACAACAACTCCTCTTCATCCAACACAGCTCCATTATCCTGAGCTTGCACAAGTAACATCTTGTCTTTGAAGTACTCTGCATTTTGAGGGCGTTTGGGAGAAGTGCAGTTCCTTGCTATGTGTCCATCACCACCACAGTTGTAGCACTTAATTGGCTTAGCTTGACCCTGATTTGGATTCCTTCCACGATTCTGATTTGCCACACATCCTCTACCAACTCCACCTCTTCCCTGTTCATACTGCCTTTCTTGAACTGGTTGCACCATGACCTTCCCATCTCTGACAGTAGCTTGATTGTGTGGGTTGGATGCTGTTCTGAGGTTATTGTTGGTGTGTGGGAGAGAGTTCATGTTTTGACTAACCATGAGAGACAGTTGATTGATGAGGTTTTCCATGAATGTGTTTGAGTCAGGAGGTTTATATTATATGCTGGATCAGGGATGAGCTTGTAATTACCATTACCCATGGGTATGACTTGAGAAGCTTTGGTGGTAATTCAAAAATTTGTGTAAAAAGATGTTGAATCATTTGATGAACTTGTTTCTCCCTGGTTGGTTTTGAACAGATCAAGAATCCTTTTTTCAAACATGGCATGTCTCTCATTCTGAAGAAGGAAGGCATACAGCTGCTCATAGTTTGTATTCTTCAATCCTTTGGTTAGCTTCACAAAGGTGACAAACTTGTGCCATTCGGGATTCATGTTGTTCACAAACTTTGAGTTCAGCTAAATGTTTGGCATGGTCATTTTGATGTTCCTCATGTCATTCACAAGATTATGGAATCTCACGTAGTATTCATAGACACTCTCATCTGGTTTCATTTTGAAGTGCTCAAACTCATCATATAGTTGTGATTCTCTGTCTTACTTGGTTAATTCAGAACCTGAGAGAAGCATCTTGACATTATCCCATACTGCCTTGGCTTCAGTGTTGTGATTGATAAGCTTGTAGATATCTTTTGGAAGACCCTGAAGTATAATGTTAGAAGCCCTGATATCAGCATCGAATCTCTTTTTCTCCTTATCATTGAGCTCATCATACGTCTTTGGTCTGTCTATTCCATAGATCATTGTTCCATCTGCAGCTGTATCAATCAAGTCTCTTGTAGTCTCAATCTGATAAGGTCCTTCATCAATGGATTTGAGAATGTTGACCCCATTTTCCTTTCCAAGACAGTACAATCTGATTCGTTGAGCCCAAGAGTCGTAGTCAGTTCTGTCAAGCATAGGTGGACGAGTATCTGAACTAGTTGCTTGAACATCCTCCGCAACAGTGGAGATGATTGTAGGTACGTTGGTAGACATGTTAACAGATTACACGGGATTTTATAACTCTATGATTAAACCGGGAAATAGATTCTTTCACGGGATTTTACTAAATCAAGAGAAAACCGTATTACAAACAAAAATCAACCAAGTCGCTACGAATTATTGAACCAAGTCGCTAATCACCAATTCGCTAAGTCACAAGTCGCTAGTGCACCAAGTCGCTACAAAGTCAAGTCGCTAAAGAGCAACTCGCTAAGGTCCAAGTCGCTAACACCAAGTCGCTAGACACAGTTAAGTTGCTAAAGAACAACTCGCTAAGATCCAAGTCGCTAGGATCAAGTCGCTAACAATTTCTGAAGCAAGTCGCTAACCTCACCAAGTCGCTAGCCGTAGTGGAGAATCCACTAACTTGTACTATTTGTCGGCTTGTCTCAATAGAAAAGTCGCTAGGACCAAGTCGCTACCAAAAAGCACTACAACTCGCTACATTTTTCTGAAGCAAGTCGCTATGATGAAATTCACTACGAGAACCAAGTCGCTACCAAGAAAAACTTCAAAAACACACTTTTCAATCCAAAACAAGCTCAACCACAGTGATTCAAGCTTACCAAATCAAAACCCAAGCACATACAATAATTCTAAACACAAAAGTACACCCAAAATTCAAACTTTAACACTAGAAATGAACCAAATGATGCAAAAACCACTAAACTTTTTCAAACTCAAAAACCATCTAAAAACTACTAGAAATCCAAGGATATGTAAGAGATGATCAAACCATGGCTCTTGATACCATTTGTAACATATTGGATTTCACAAACACACTAAACCAATGATCAAAGAGGCGTATACAAGAGGTTTTAGAGAGAGAAGGTTAGAGGTTAGGAACTTTAGTGAGAGAAAGAAAAATCTTATTATCAGCTCCAACTCTCTACCTTGGGAGGTAGAGAGTATTTATAGTTATTACATAAGTCGCCACCTACGGGCTGTGGATCAGGCATACAGTGGGTAAAGACCCGTCCGTCCTCCACGGTGTTACATAACTAAATACTACTAAACACTAAATAATCTACGACTACGAGCTTTCTAACGATTACATATACTTGAGGTGACCGAGTCTTTAATAACTGGATTTACTAAATCCTAACACTTGTGGTTAATTATAAGAACAACATTTCATTCTATGGTTTCTCATTTTAGAACTAACCCTAGTAACAATTCATTGCCTCTCCTCCACTCCTTCCGTTCAGCAGCCGCCACCCTATCTGGCCGCCACTCCTGACCAGCCCCTCCCTCCCCCCACCACCACAATATGACGACAAGTATTCGTGTGTAAATTTGATCAAGGGTCCGTTTGGTTAGTAAAATAGGTTGTATTTTGATGAGATTTAGAGTATATATCATCAGAGGGTTCCGTTTAGGATCATGTTTGGTTCATAGTTGTGGTTGTGTTCGTGTTCATCTCCATCACGTCCCTCTTTCTCTTTCGTTGCTCGTATGGTATGTCAAACGAAAATCTTTCTTTCGTTATTCTTTTTGAAACCGATCGTATATTTATACATGTGCTGTTAATGTTTTCCTGGAATAAAATTTGTTTAAACCTGATTATGTTACTCTTCGTGTGGTGAATCTGGTTAAAAACGTTTTGGAAATTATTATATGGTAAATAATAAATTAAACACGTTTTTTAGTTAGTTTAGTGTGGTAAGAATCCGTGTTCGGGTATTTGATTCAGGTTTGTATTCGGGACGGGTTTATAACCCGGTTTGGATTCAGGTCGAGACCCGGTCATGGTCACAGGTTGTTTTATACTTGCTTGTTTTGAATATGGAATATGTTTAATCTTGTTTGAGGTGATAAAAGTTTGATTAGTTTGTGTTCTTGGTTCGTGAAAAAAGGTACACCCAAGGGGTGCTTGTTTGTTTTACTCGCGGCGAGGAAGACAAACATTAGGGTGTAGTTGGTGTGTGTATGAGGTGAATAAGAGAGTGGTTGTATGTCGGGTATGTGTTAGTTGTGTGAGTTGGTTTGCCTCGGTGCACAACAAGGCACCACAACGGTGCGTAGTGATTGTTTTATTTTACTCTTGGCTAGGCAAAAGTTATTCAATAAAGCCAAAGGCTATTAATTACGTAAATGATAATGAAACAAAATTTATAAATATTGATATTTCAAATTTGGTTTATTTAAAGTCACGATGACTTGGGAACGTGATATAAATGGACGCGTTATGCCGAAATTTATAAAACCTTTCCAACTTATAAGATTATAAACTCTTAAACGTATTGTGTTTTATTATAAAACACATATAGCTTTCTTTTCAAAAACTAAAATGGTTTTCGAAACAATTTGAGATTATGGGGTAAATGTTGAAACTTACCAATTGACTTGTTTATTGAAGAAATTATGTGTCGTTATTGTCTTGACATCTTTCTGGTCATTGTCTTCTCGATGTGAGTCTTTGTCAATACTTCTTGACTATTTCTCATAATATATTAGGATATATATTGTAAAACCCCCTAAAATCGTAAATGTGTTTAATGACCATAATACCCTCATTGTAAAGCATTCGTAATATGAAAGAAGCACGTTACATGTTTATCTCACAAATAATTATGCAAGACAAGGGAGAATTAAACTTTCATTTAACTTACAATATTATATATAACACATTTAAAACATTACATGGACTTCACTTTATATTTATACTAGATGATTAAATAAATGTAACAAAAAGAAAATGTCAAGTAAATAAAACATTGATTTGGTCTTTGTTCCTTCTCCTTTGCTCGGCCTAAAACCCACGATTTATACTCCATATCCTTGCCATATTTACCTCAAACTTATCCCCTTATATCTCCTTTGATGTGAACATTTTAATCACAAATAAACCCTAGCCTCCCTATTGAAAAGTCACAGCAAAAATCACTCTTCCACCTTCAGCTTTCTGTCGACAAAGAAGCTCCAAGAGAGGGGTTGTACTAGGGCTGGAAAACGTGTAATTGGTTCAAGTATTGCTTGGTTTTTAGTTGTGGGTTACTGCTGCTGTTTTCGTGGTTCAGGGGACTCAAGAAAAAGGTTGTCGCTTGGCCTAAATCATTGTTTCTCCTTCCTTGTTCCTCGTCTAGGAGGTAACCTTCATAGTCTTGTTTTTACCTTTTGTTTCTGATTTTGGACAAGACTTAGGCCTGCCCTACGCATGCCTCTATTGCACATAAACATGTCATATTGTATACTTAACCTAACCATAAAAAGGAGACCTAAGAATATGTCACATGAAAGTAATCTTTGTATATGCCAATTAATAGACCTTATACATATCTTTTGTGTATTGAATTCTGGTCATGGGGCAAAACACCATACGCATGCTTTCTTTTCATTCTTATCACATGGTACGTCAGATGTTAAAGGGGCCTAGGCACACCTAATATGTTGCTACATAAAATAATGAATCACACAGTATATAGGACGAGATAAATGTAATAAAACTGGTCCATAGAATCTGTTGTAAAACACCATGCGCATGTCCTTTTTAAACCCTATATATTGTGTCACTTAATGTGTTAAGCCAAGCCATGAAAGCCTAGTACATTGTCTACATAAAATCATGTATAACTCTTACATATGTACTGGTTATGTTTTAGTCTTGGTCGTGGGTACTTGTCACCCTACGCGCGCCTTTTTGAACCTTAAACCATGTCTCAATCAATAATAAAACAAAGTTATAAAGTACCTAATATTAAGGGGCATAAGATCATGAACCTAAGTCATATGTGTCGATTTAAATGTAATAAAACTAGTTCATAAATCTGCTTGGTAAAAACCTTCTCGACATGCTTTTCTTCCTTGTTTTATCATGCTTAGATCATGCGTATATATCTAGTGTTATTATGTCAAATGGAACTTGGTCTAGGTTTTAGCTTGGTTATGGTAATGACTCGTATAAATCTGATTTTGGGAGGGTTATAGCTCGATATTAAAAGGGTTACACAAGGGATGATAAAGACTTGTCTTTAAACGCGTCATAAATAGCTAAGCTTACTAAATACGGAAAGTTACTATTTATGGAAACCTGCCTAAAATAGAAAGTTGCTTAAAATGGAAGGATTACTAAAAGTGGAAACCTGTTAAAAATGGAAAGCCGTCTAAAATGAGTAATCTGATTCTTAATAAGCGTTATCGAATTCATATAGGTTCCGGACGGCGGGATTGATTCATCGTGTGACCGTACTTTCTATTTTTGCTTGCTTTGATTGAGGTACAGATATTCTATCCCTTTTCAGTAGGGATTTCTCATGACTTTCTGGTCCTTTGACTTTATTCGCTTATGATATTTCGATGCTATGATTCCTTGCTATTGACCCTCTGATATTGAACCATTGCTATTGACCCCTCTGTTACCGAACCTCTGTTATTGAACTACTGTTACTGAACCTATGATATTGAACCTCTGTTACTGAACCTTTGATATTGGACTACTGCTATGAACCTTGAATTGTGGACTACTGATATTGAACCTCTGATTATTATGACTGATATATATTGCTACAATGTGGACCTTTGTTTGACCCTTCAGATTTATACCCGAGCCAAATACTGTTAACTAGTCATGGAGGTACCATGACCGTGTCATTGATGCACCAATGGCATGACTCCAGTGTGTACGAGTGATGTTACACACCGTCCCTTTCTGTTATCTGATTATGAGCTCGATATATATTGTATGGCTACTATTTGTCTGCAGGGGCGTATGGATGCATCCTAGATCTGTATTGTACTGTTACTGATATATATACTATTCTGGTGATGTGGTGCGTGTGTGCAATACACCCCCTCATAGTCTGGGAGCTAGCTACTCCACTGGTTACTGAGGTCTCCCCTCCTATTGTCTGGTATTCCGAGGTCACCCCTCCGAATACGATGGTTACTATTGATTATTGGGCTGCTATTGCCACTACTGATATTACTGTACTGTACTGTTGGCTCGGGATAGATTTCTGACAACCCTTACACTGTTGATATACTTATATTGTACCATCTGTTTACCCCAACGCACCATATTCTGTATTGACTGCCCGTTACCCTGTACCCTTATGTGACTTATTCTTCTACCATTCCATTCACGTACTGGGTTATTATTATTATTGTTATTGAATTTGATTATGCTTTTACATGTTTTAGGTGACAATCGTTTGCCCTGCTACTATATGATTAATATGTGATTGTCTGATTCATCTATTGACATGCTAATAACTGACAAACGGTTTACCATACTATTATGTGACTCTTTGATTCGTCTGGTCCATGTTAGTGTATAAATGATTGTTTTGACGGCTTATCATGTAAACTCTGTTTTGTTAACCTCCTGGTCTATGAATATCTGTTAGTATCTTTTCCCGCTTATTGTTGATCTGCCATGTGTACATTGTTGTTAATGTTACTGTATGATTGGATAAATGGTTCGACTTATGTGGTCTGGCTTGTTAACTTGTCAATTTGCTCTGCTATGTCCTTAAGTCATTCAATTGTAGTGTTCATGCTGAGTTCATGTTTGATACGTGTGGTTACCATGTCTGGCTACTGATAGTATTTCTGCTGTAGTGATACTTGTGATGTTATTAACTGTAGTTACTTGACTTGTATGATTGCCATGCTCACTTTCTAATTTAATTGCTTCCGCTTGCGTTTAGTTTTCCATTTGGCTTAATTATATTCTGACTTCCTGAATTGATTGTATGCTATTCTTGTTGAGTGAATACGGCGTTTGCTATGTTTGATTTTGTTTTCGGTACCTGTATGTCGGTCTGCTTATATGTGATTATGTATATGTCGTGGATGCCTTACCCTGCTTCGTTCTCCTTGTTATTTGTTCATTTCGGATATTGGTATAATTGTGTTCTGCTGGATCCTCATTGACTCATTGATTCCTTTCCGTTGCGACCTTGTTATCAGTTCCTTATTTCATTTCGCATTTCTGATTTTATGTAGCTTTCATTTTGTTATATCTGTTCACTGGGCTTTTTAAGCTCAGCCGCATTTCTTTTCCTGCGGCAGGTTTTATGTTTGAAGATGGGCTTTGATGGGCTGAGAGTTGGATTATTTGAGTGGACCAACCCTAGTTACCTTATTATTTGGACTTATTTTGTCGGGCTATTGTTTTAAGATTTCAATTTATTTTAGTCATCTTGAATTTTGAAATTTTCTTGTAATCATTCATTTATACGACTTGGTACGTTATTCTCTAAGACTTCCGATTGTAAAATTTCATTTGTATGTTCTGATATGACACCAGAATGTGACACTTCTACCCTTGTCGGGTTGGGGTGTTACATATATTATGTTTTGGTGTGAGTTACATTTGGCGTGAGTTACTTTTGGATGCATATATTATAATTTGGTGTGAGTTGTATGTCGAGTCTTTGCTTTCTTACCACCACATGAAACGTTAAAACTAAACTTTTGAGATATTGATAATGGACTTTTGAAATCTTTGATACGAGTAGTCCACAAAAACTAAGACACGTTATCTTTCAGAAATTATTTTTCTTTGTTAAACATATTTTGAGATAGCGTAATGTTATTTGGTTGTGACGATGTCGTACCGTTGTGCTTGTACTTTTTGGATATCATTGTGCCTTTCTTGTGAGACTGTTGTGCTTTGCTCACTGATGCCATTTATGATTCTTGCATTGCTCCATTTGAGGTGAGTTCATGGCCCCTACTTTTACTTGCTTTTAAACTGTTTTGGGGGAGAATACATGCTCGTTTTTACTAAATGAAATGTTTGATTAATTTGAATAAGCAATTGTTACTTGGTTTGATGAAATGCGTCATTTGGTTAGAATATGTTCTATTGTGGACACAAGTGCTTGAAAATTGTTTTGACTGGACATGGAAATGTTTTTGTGAACTATTACGTGCTAGGTTAAGGTTAGAAACCCAACTGTTGTTATGAATTGTTACATCCTGGCTCAGGATGGTGCGAGTGTTATGAATAGATCTATTGGGAATGGCCACCCCATCCGACCAGCATGGCTCATGTGGGGGACGTATAACTTGTCGATTGTTTGTGTGTTTAGAGATAGTCACGACCCGTGTTATCTAGAGTTGGTTTCATGACTTGGCCTGAGTAATAGTTAAGCTTGCGTGACACTATATTCGTTGTAGTGTTTACTTTTATTGATATGGTCCAAGTGGTCGTTTATGAGCTATTTTTGTGGATAAATATTTTGATACTGTGAATTAGGCAGGCTATGCCTCGGTTAAATTTGACTTGTTTATGAGAAATGATTTACACTTGAAAACCTTATGGTCTACCTTACTATTTTTGCTTAAAGGTAAACTTTGTTTTCACGACATTGTGGGCGTACAATAATCAAAAGGCTCTTTTGAACTCGCTATACTTTTATGCAAACCTATGAACTCACCAACCTCGTGTTGACACTTTTAGCATGTATTTTCAGGTATTGAGGCGATAGTTTACTTTTGGAGGCGCTTGGGCAGTGACATGGCATGGTCATAGACGACTATGATATTTGTATTTGGGACCGCTTATTTATTCTGGGCTTGTATTTCCGCACTAAAATTGATTGTAAATATTGATTTATATTGAATAAATGAGTTTTCTTTAGAAAAACCCATTATTCTGTACTTATGTTGTGATACCAATTAGTAGCACCCAAGACTTGTATGCTTCCGCTAAATTTGATTTTTGGGGGTGTTACATAAAGTCATAAACCAGACTTTAAATGATGAACCGACTAGCCAAGACACTAAAAATAGGATAGCATACTTAAATACGTTCGCGGGGGTATATAAAACTTTAAAAACGGAGTTAAAACGAACGAGTTACGGCTCATTGAAGTTTTGGTCGGAATATATTATTTTGACAGCTTTTCATATAGCCAAAATATAGTGCTGAATTTAAGTTTCAAAGTCTTAGAGTCAAACGAGCTAAAACGACCTAAATAAAAGTTGTAGCGTTTTATATATACTTATTTTTCGAGTCGGAAACTTTTCAAAATACTTATTAACGAAACAACTATAACTTAATTACGAGATATACTTGTTAAGTCACTTAAAGTATAGATTTCGACTATTAATAGAAAATATTGACGTAACTACATTTTACTTACTAAACCTTTACGCAAACTTGTACGGGTGATATAATATTTTATAAAATGCATACACAACATTATTACAAAACCTAAGACATATTATTAATTTAGGTTGCGGTTAGAGTTATCACACATCGGTTTCCATGCACACTATCTTGTATTGTATTACTTTGCTTGAGGTGAGTTTCATAGCCCACTTTTACTTGCTTATACTTATTTTCAAATACTTTGGGATGAGAACGCAATGCTTACTTTTACATATGGACACAAGTATTAAAACATTTACGAATTGCCTAAGTTACCACATTTGCCATTAAAGTCCCCATAATCATGAACCGTTAATTACTTTGTAAGCGTGAATGTTATGAATAGATCTACTGGGGGTAAACTCCCCCGTCCGGGTTGGTCGCTCCAACTGGTCAAACAAACGCATTTCATTTGATGTTGTGCATGTGTTTGGCAAAGCACCTGTTTGGGGTGAATATATAAACTAACTAGGGGTGAGTAGAAACCGCCCGCAAACTCGCATAAAACTGCAAAACCCACACCGCAAAAACCGAAACCGCAAAAGAAAAACGCGGTGCTGTTCCCGAAAAAAAACTCGTTTTGCGGTGCGGTTTTGGTTTCTACCGAAAACCGCACCGCAATAACCGCACCGAACCACAAAGTCATATTCACACACACATAAATATATTATATACATATATATATATATATATATATATATATATATATATATATATATGTTGGAATCACTCCTAAACAGTATTTCAAGTATTTATATCTCATATGTAATAGGTAGCTTTATTATGGCCTTTATGTTTGTTTAAGGTCCAGCTTATATAGAAGGCCCATAAGCTGAGGCCCAAGCCCAATAAGGAATAGGGAAGGAGAGGGAGTGTTGCCCTAGCTCCTTGCCTATATAAACTATTGTAAACCCTCATTTGAGGGTTGGTTGTTCAAGTTATTCTCTCATTCACTCTTTTGCATAACCGTTTCATATTATACGCATGTGTGTGTGTGTTTAGCTTGTTCATCCGCCTTCATCTCTTTCTCTATAAGCTTGTGTTGTAAAACTAGCGACATAACAGTGGTATCAGAGCCAAATAGTTGGGTGTACACTTTGTTTTTTCGAAGTTTTGGTTTTGGGTCTTACGCGTAAAGATAACACAATCTTTGTTTCGCTTAAAAACTGATTTTTTACACTTTTGAATCCAAGATTCTTGTACTTTCAACGTTATTAGGTGTTAAACTATTGGTTTTTGGCAAAAAGTTTGGAACTTTACGTGTTTTTCCTTGTTTTTAAGCTTGTTTTTGTACGCAAGTGTTATCCTACGCGTAACTGTTTTAAGTGCTTTGGATCATCAAGTTTCACACTTTTGTGTTATTTTGGTGTTATTGAAGCTATTTCATCACACAAAAACTGGTTTAGAAACATCTTTGGACAAAATCATTCTTACGAGTAGGATTACGCGTATCAAAACCCTAGTTTTACGAGTAGTTCTACGCGTAACTTTGTTCCTGGCTTGATCTTCATTTTCCTGGTTTATTCCGTGTTTTCTTACTTGGATAAGTCTGAAAATACGTCGACTTTGGATATCTTTTGCACTGTGAAGTGTAAAAGATCACTTGGGATAAAACCCTAATCTTACGCTTAAGCATAAAGCTTACGCGTAGAAAATCTTACGCTTAAGATTCATCTTACGCGTAGACCTAGTCCTACGCATAAGGTAATCCTACGCCTAACTTTCTACGCCTAACTTACTGTTTACGCATAACTTTAGTCTTTTCTCCTGCTTACGCGTAAGCTAAATCCTACGCGTAACTATTCTTGTTACGCGTAACTTTTGGTGTTTTTACGCATAAGTGCTACTTGGTTCTTGTCATTTCTACGCCTAAGGATACTTCATCAACAAAGGTTCATTCGACTACAAAGATCCATTCTTACTACACAAGTTTATCATCATGTCTCAACCTCCATACTCTAACTACTTCCCTCACACTTATAATCATCAACAACAACAACAATTAACTCCACAACATCAACAATGGAATCAACAACAAGCAATTTATCAACAACAATTTAATCAGCAACATACTCCACAACTTGCTGCAATTCCACAACCACAAATGGTTCAACCACCACCAAACCTTCAAGCTCTACCCTACACAAACGATTTCAATCAACATCCATCACGAAGCACTATGAAGGAACCCACTTGGTTTGCAAAGATGTGTGAAGCTTTAAGCAGCCAACAATCAATTCATGAAGCTGGATCACTTGATAGACCTCCAATGCTCACTCCAGGAAACTACGATCAATGGGTGATAAGGTTCTTTAGGTTCTGTGATCTGAAGAAGCCACATGGAAAGTTCTTAAAGAAGGTTATCTTGGAAGGTCCATTTGAGATGCCTACCGTCATTGTACCCGGAGATCCAACTGCTGTTCCACCAAGAGATGAACAAACCAACATTGCTACTGTTGCAGATTTAAATCCTACAGAACTTCTACACTATGAAGCTGATGAACTTGCAATGGAATACATCCTATTAGGATTACCAAACCCAATTCTTCGTAGTGTTGATGCTCAAAAGACTGCACAAAAGATGTGGGATCATATTCGTCTTCTTATGGAAGGATCTGTACTCAATCAGGAGGATTTGGAATCCAAAATTTACTTGGCTTATGAACACTTCATGATTGAACCTGGAGAGACACTTGAGTCATATCATCATCGATTTTCAGACATCATCAATGATTTGGATAAACACAACATCATCATGCCAAGAATTGCAGTGAATACTAAGTTCCTGAGTAGTCTTGGTCCAGAATGGGAGAAGTATGTCATTTTTCTCCGTCAAGCGAAGAATATGCATCATTCTACTTATGGATTGTTGTACGATTACTTGAAGCCTCATGAGAAGGAAGTTGATCGGGAAAGGATTCTCCGTGCTCAAATTGCTAAACAGTCACAACCGGACAATCAACAACTTGCCTTGTATGCTCAACAGAATTATCCCTCTCAACCAGCAACTCAACCAACTGTTTCCAACACACCTTCACAGCAACAACCTCAACCTCAACAAAATCAATTGGTCCCATACAGCAACAATGCTCAAGCATATGTCAGTGAAGCGACTGAGGAAACAGATCCGTTCGAAGCATTGCAACAAGGATTTGTGATGATTGCTAATGCTTTTGGCCGTTACACAAACAAATCCAACAATCGTATTCGTTCCTCATCTAACACACGGACTCAAGCTGTTGTGAACAATGGACGTGTTGAAGTTCAGAATCGTGATTATGGTCGTCAGATGGGCGGTGGTCAAGGGTTTAATGCTGTGGGTAGGAATAACAACAGAGCTCAAGTGGTGGAACAGGGAAATGCTCAAAATCGGTTAAATGGTCTTCGATGCTACAACTGCAATGAGAAGGGACACCTGGCTAATGCATGCCCAAAGCCAAGGACTCGGGGCAGTGCTTATTTCAAAGAGGCCTTACTTTTGGCTCTTAAGGATGAAGCTGGTGGATCTCTCACAAACAAAGAACAGAGCTTTATGGCAGATGCAGACTCAGATGATGATATGGAGGACTTGCAGGCTAATGCAGCTGTTATGTTGATGGCTAATATGCATGAGCTGCACATGAGTGATTCCGGCCCAGTGTATGACACTGATGGCTTGTCTCAGGTACCCGAACAAACCATCATCATATCTGAACTAATATCTCCGCCAATATCTGAATCCGGCACGGATCAGACTGTTCAAAATGAGTCTTCTACATCTTCTTCTGATGATTTTCAAGTTAACCCTGTAGTTACATTTGACGATCAAGATGACCTCATGGTTTCCTTTGATAATCAAATTGACTCCGTGGTCGTACTTGAGGATCTAAAGAATGATCATCTTGAGACTCACGTTGAACAAGATGATCTGTTGCCTCATCCGGACTTTGCTCGGTTAATTCAAGACCATAAAATCAAAATGGAGGAATGTTATGCATTAAATCAATCCTTAAAAAGTAAAAATGCACTGTTAACCAAGGATTTTGAATGTTTACAAATGCAACTCAACTTTTTCAAAACTCAAGAAAACCGTGAAAAAGGTTTTGAAGCCGCTTTTGCAAAATCTCATCAAAACGAAAAATATTTAGAGAGACAGATGCGTGATCTAGTCGCCTCGAAGAATGCTTTATTGTCCGAAATAGAACAACTGAAACATGAACATAAAAAGCAAATTAACGCTCTCACCTTGGAAAATCAAAAAGCTAAGGCTGAGTTGTTAAATTGTCAAAAACAGTTCTCTGCATACAAAAAGCATTCAACGAATCGGGTAGATGACCTTCTTGCAGAAATTCTCGGTTTGCAAAACAAACTTAAAGAGTTTAAAATTGTTGTTTACAAACATGGTGAATCAGTAACAGCTATTGAAAAGTTTACCTTAAAACCAAATCTAAATGGATATGGAAAAAATCTAGCTGATTACAAACCAAAGCTTTCACTAAAAACATTCAAACCAACTCCTGAAGTTTCTAGTGCAACATACAAAATTGATAATACTGTCATGAGTGTTGTTGAATACCATCGTCAAGAGGAATTAGATGCAGAAGACGAGAGTCGATCAAAATTAAAAAATGTTGTTTACAACAAACCTTTTAATTATAAAAACGCGGTCACTTTCGTCACACCAACGGATTCCACAAACACACCCAGGGTTATCATCAAAACACCCGAGTCTTCTATTGTTAATCCCAAAACAGTCTTTGCACAAACTTATGGTCCTTTACCTTCCATTAGCGAAGTAAACTCACAACCTGAAAATCGAAAAATTCTTCGATATTTTGACATTTTCATGGCTGACCTCAAAATTTTACAACATGAGATAGAATATCGATCTGAAATCAAAGTTGAACATTTTCAATCGCCTCTGGCGAGAGAACAAAGAGACATCTTTCAGAAAAATCTTTTACCTAATGTTAAAAACTTGAAAAGTTGTGCAATTGCCTGGGAAAAGGATTTTCATAAGGAACTTGGGGTAATGAAAAACATTTTCGAGAAAACAGAAACATCTATTACTAACACAAAACGCAAAAAGAAAATGTTGAGAAAAGATGTTGATCGACTCTTGGAAGATGTTATCTGTGCTGATATCCATAATGTTGTGCTATTCTATTCGTTGCCATATGCATCTGATCATATCTCTACTGATATTGTTGAAACTGTTGAAACTGTTGATAACACCGATAATGTGCTTCAGATCGAGTCTTTAAAAGCTGAAAATAAACGATTACACACGGAAATTTACAATGCACAACGTCGTCTTCATTGGTGTGAAAAAGATATTCACAACCATCAACTTAGTTTTCAAAAGAAAATCGCTCAATTGAGTGCAAAATCTTCTGATCCTAAATTTGAGCAACTGGATGATCAAAACGTGTCTTTGAAAAGTCAAATCTCAAAATATGAACAAGAACTTTTAAAAGTTAAACAGGAATATGGTGTCATATTTAATTTACTCAAAAAGACTCGAGATGAAGCATCTAATGAACTTGATCACTATCTTGCTCACACTAGTGAAGTCATGCATTTTGCTGGTAATATTCGTTCTGAAAATCAAGATCTGATTCACACCATCTCTAAGTTACGGGAAATGTTAGGAAAGTATGAACAACTCCCGCCTACTGTGATTAAGAGATTAGCACCAGTCACACTTAGTAATCATGAACCTAAAATTCCCACTGCCAAATCACAAGTTGCTAATGTGTTTCCCTCTACTGAAACAGGAATAGTTGCATCTTTTCCAAACGTCCGCACTTCACAGCCTAGAAGCACTAAATCGAAGAATAGGAAGTTGCGACCTAAGAAAAGATCAATAAGGAATGCTAAAGTAGAAGAACACCCTAGGACTCTGAATAAAAATCATGTTGCTTCCACTATAGATGTTACGTCTGGCAAATGTAATAGAAATAGTGATGTAACGAATGCTAAACCATTGAGTACTTTTGATATTCAGTCTGATGCACCTTGTGTTATTTGTCAAAAGAGTATGAATTCTGAATGTCATGACAAATGTGTTGCTAAAGCTATAATCTCTCGATTACGGAATCCTAAGAATTGGAATACCTCTAGGCCCACTAATCATTCTAAGTCTGTGCTTGGTAAACCACCATCTTTAGATTCTAAGGCAACCATTGCTATTACAGTAGCTACCGCTTCACCTCCTAAGAATGTCGTACCACCTAGTGCTTTCACTAAGACTAAAGCAAAGAGTAGTTATAGATGGCAGAAATGGATATATAACACACTAGGATTTAAATGGATGCCTAAACTTGTCAATGTGTGTATGTCTAACGTACCTGCTTCGGAACCCTCTAACATTTCGGGTTCCACATCTACTTCTATTCCATCTGTGTCGTCTGTGTGTAATGCAGGTGATACAGATCATTCTCTGGATTGTTGATAGCGGATGTTCCCGACACATGACAGGCAACCTTACACTGTTATCAAACTTTATTGCAAAGTTCATTGGCACTGTCAGATTCGGGAACGATCACTTCGCAGCCATCATGGGCTACGGATATTATGTTAATGGGAACATCGAAATCAGCAGGGTTTACTATGTGGAAGGCCTCGGTTACAATCTGTTTTCAGTAGGTCAATTTTGTGATGGAGATTTGGAGGTTGCTTTCAGGGAGAAAACTTGTTTCATTCGTGATTTACAAGGAAACGATCTTATGTCTGGCTCGCGTAATTCTAGTCTATACACTATCTCTATGAAAGACATGGTTGCTTCCTCTCCCATTTGCTTACTTTCAAAGGCAACATCTACAAAATCCTGGCTATGGCACCGTCGTCTATCACATCTAAACTTTCAAACCATCACCAACCTTGCTCGACACAAACTAGTTGAAGGACTCCCACGATTCCGGTATTCAAAAGATCACCTTTGCTCAGCCTGTGAACAAGGGAAAAGCACTCGTGCTCATTTTCCTTCAAAGGTGGAACACATCTCTCAGCATGTGCTTCATCTTCTTCACATGGATTTGTGTGGCCCCATGCGCGTGCAAACGATCAATGGCAAACGCTACATCTTAGTAATCGTTGATGACTACTCTCGATGGACTTGGGTCTATTTTCTTCGTAGCAAAGACCAAGCTCCACAAATGATCATCACCTTTCTCACAAAGATACAGATTCAGCTCCGCAACACCGTCAGAATCATCAGAACAGACAAAGGAACTGAATTTGTTAACAAAACCCTTCGTGAATTTTATGAGAAAGTGGGAATTCAGCATCAAACATCTATTGCACGGACACCTGAACAAAACGGAGTTGTTGAAAGACGAAACCGAACGTTAGTGGAAGCTGCAAGAACAATGTTAATCAATGCTAAACTTCCAGATTACTTATGGGCAGAAGCTGTATCTACTGCATGCTATACTCAAAACCGTTCCATGATCACAAAACGCCACAACAAAACACCTTTTGAGCTTGTCCACAACTATAAACCGAACCTCAAACACTTTCATGTATTCGGATCCCTTTGCTATCCGAATAATGATCGTGATGATTTTGGAAAGCTCAAAGCAAAAGCTGATATTGGAGTCTTTATTGGATACTGTGACAATTCTAAAGGTTTCCGAATCTGGAATCGTCGAACTAAGGAGGTAATGGAAACGATTCATGCTCATTTCGATGAACTCACGGAGATGGCTTCTGAGTATAACAGCTTAGAACCTGGTCACAACCGTTTAAACTTCCCTCAACCCCCATCATCAGCTAAAGAAAGCCCTCAGCTAACTCGTCAACAAATGGAAAGGTTATTTGCTCCTCTGTTCTGTGATGATATTGATGAACGTGCTCCTGGTGTATCCGCTGTCTCCGCTGCACAACCTGATCATATTCCTATACCTGATACACCTGCTACAACAACTACTGTTGAAGATGCACCCACACCAATTGACTCCAACACAACAGTTGAACACACCGCATCCAACAATGATGAACCAGCTGATGATATTCTGAATGAAGTACCCCCACCTGCAGATTTTGATCCAAATGCGTTCTTCAACCCGTTTGCCAATGAGACTGTTGCACCAGATGTCGCGGAATCTTCAACAAACCATTTGAATCCTCAGAATCTGCACAATGTATACCAACATCAACCCTCTACACATAGATGGACTAAAGACCATCCTCTGGCTAATATTATTGGCAACCCGAATCAACCAGTCGTTACGAGACAACGTCTTCACTCAGATGGTGAACACTGCATTTATGCACTCACTGTCTGCCAATCTGAACCTAAACACATTAAAGACGCAATGACAAAAGACAACTGGATTGAATCCATGCAAGAAGAACTCAACCAATTCAAACGTCTTGAAGTATGGAAACTGGTTGAAAGACCAACAGGGGTCTACGTCATTGGTCTAAAATGGATTTGGAAAAACAAATTGGATGTTGAAGGGAACGTCATCCGAAACAAGTCACGTCTAGTTGCTAAGGGTTATCGTCAGGAAGAAGGAATAGACTTTGAAGAATCTTTTGCTCCGGTTGCTCGTCTTGAGGCTGTTCGGATATTTCTCGCGTTCGCGGCTCATATGAATATGACGGTCTATCAGATGGATGTCAAAACGGCGTTTCTCAATGGACAACTTAAAGAAACGGTCTATGTCACCCAACCAGATGGATTCGTTGATCCTGAGTTCCCGAACCATGTCTACAAACTGAACAAAGCTCTTTATGGTCTCAAACAAGCCCCTCGGGCATGGTACGATAAGCTATCATCTTTCCTCATTGCCAATAATTTCACCAAAGGCTCGGTTGACCCAACTCTTTTTATACAATATCACGGGGCACATATCTTAATTGTTCAAATTTACGTGGATGACATCATTTTTGGGTCTACACATAAAAAGTTTTCAATCGCTTTTGCAAAACTAATGAAGAAAAATTTTGAAATGTCCATGATGGGTGAACTTACGTTCTTTCTAGGACTGCAAGTTCATCAATCACCCTGTGGTATTTTTCTGAGTCAGTCCAAATATGCCCTTGAACTGTTAAACAAATTTGGAATGAATACCTGTGATACTTATGCCACACCAATGGCTCATACCAAGAAATTAGATGCTGATTTACATGGGAAATTGGTTGACCCTACCAAACACCGAAGTATTATTGGGTCTCTCATGTATCTAACAGCTAGCAGACCTGATATTGTCTTTGCCATTTATCTATGCTCCCGGTATCAGTCGCGACCAACTGAAACCCACCTCTCTGAGGCTAAAAGAATCCTCCGATACATCAAGGGAACCATTAATTTGGGGATCTGGTATCCGAAGGATTCTGGTTTTGAACTAATCACTTTTTCAGACGCTGATCACGCAGGATGCCTAGACTCAAGGAAAAGTACTTCAGGAGCACTACAATTTCTCGGTGATAAACTGGTGTCTTGGCAATCAAAGAAGCAGGATTGTACATCGCTGTCATCAACTGAAGCAGAATATGTAGCCATGTCCGCGTGTTGTGCTCAAGTCATTTGGATGAGAACACAACTCAGAGACTATGGTTACGTATTTGACAGAATCCCGATGTACTGCGACAATCGGAGTGCCATTGCAATCTCGTGCAACTCAGTTCAGCACTCGAAATCAAAGCACATCGATCTACGCTATCATTTCATCAAGGACCACGTGGAACAGGGTACCGTTGAATTATACTTTGTGGGTACTGAATACCAATTGGCATATCTGCTCACCAAAGCCTTGCCTCCCGCTAGGTTTAATGAGTTGGTCCACCGAATTGGTATGAGGTGTTTGACTCAAGAGGAATTGGATGACCTCTTAAAACAGTCTTAAAAACCTGTCAAACACCAAAACAACTTTTGTAAATAAATTTTTCAAAAACAAAATACAAAAATACAAAATCAGATAAAACAACAAAAATATTCTCCCAATCTACATTTCTTTCAACATGGCAAGTACATTTCTTCCGTCAACACTTTTATCTTTCAAAATTCAGTATTTTTCCGATCAAGTGTTGAGGGGGAGAAAATAATCCATTAACTGCTTCAAAACATCTGTGTACTTGCATGTTATCACATCTCGGTTGATTCTTTTACAAATGGTGGTAAATTTCCTGGTTCATTGACATTCCTCGGACTTTAATTAATAACCTTTCATTATTTTCTCAAGTCGAGGGGGAGTGTCGTCAAGTTTTCTAAAATCTTCATTTGGTAACCAAAATTGGAAGTTAAAAGGCTTTGGATGAAAATGGAAAAGGTGGAGGGACCAAAACTGTCAAAAACTTAAAGTTATTTTAAATAAAACCTCCACCTAACTTAACTCTTCTCATTTATTACTATCAACCAAACATATCCTACGCATAAGAATCAATCTTCAAATCTGTGTTTTGGATCATCATCTTGTAAGTTGTTTCATAATCTTAACATGTTTTCAAACTGGTTTTGATTTTTACGTGAATCCAACGGTCAAAAAGATGTATAATCTTGGTTTTGTGTTCTACGCATATGCGTATGAACACATAATCAAGATTGTGTGTTTGTGGTTAAAAAGATTGTTTCAAAACGTGTTTTTAGCATCAATGATAATATCTTTATCCTCAAATCTTACCCAGAAACATGAATTGATTGATTTTGAAACTTAGGGTTTATGCGTGGATTTGGGTTATTCCAAATGAGAAGTGTTTTTAGTCTAAATATTGCTGGGTTATGTTCATATGATGTTAAATTAATCATATCCTTGCTCTATAACTACCCAGAAACACTGATTAATTCAGATTTTGAAATTAGGGTTTAAGGTTCATAAGTTTGGGTATTTTTGATTCACCATGAGTTAGATGTTAATACTTGGTTTATAAGCTCATACAACTCTCTTGAACTACCAGAATAAGTTTGGTGCAAATCCTATGGTTAGAAAACTTACGCGTAATTCATAACCCTTAGGGTTTTGACTTACGCGTATGACTTTCTACGCTTAACTGCATATGAATGATTCATACCATGTTTTGTTGATGAAATGAATGATATGTGTTTAACTTTGATGATATGATGTTTTATTTCAGGCTTGCTACACGTAACATTCAGAATCAAGGTGGTTATTAATCTACGCATAAGGATCACCTTACGCGTAGCTTGTTATGCGTAAGACTTGTCTTACGCGTAGCTTCTACGCTTAAGGTTCTACAATGGACTACGCGTATCCTATGAAGGATATGCGTAAACAGTGACCTCTACGCATAAGGTCAAACTCTTACGAGTAGCCTTACGCGTAAGGTAAATATATGCCTACGCATAAGCTCTACGCATAAGGACTCTTTTTCATACGCGTAACATTTCTTACGCGTAAGTTAGGATTCTACGCGTAAGTTTACGCCTAAGCATATATCATTCCTGTCTACGCATAACTACGCTTAACCCTGGATTGACCTTCATGATGAATTGTTACTTGTACAAACTTGTAAATAAACTAATCATATCATCACGAATCCAAAATTGTCACTAATAAAGTTAAATCGTCTGATATGTTGTGAACAATAAGTGATAAAATAAACTTTAAAACTTAAAGTTAACTAACTCACGAAACATTTCACGACATCATTGAACTATTGAACATACAAGTGACTTAGGACTCGTAACAATCATTGACACTGTACATTCAATAACTAGACAATAAGACCTTCTGTTGACTAACATTATGTCTTTCGATATGTTGGTTCTTTTGGCTAATGTTATTTCAGATCACGACATGGTTGAACAAATGAATGTGGATGCACCTGAAGTTCTCTCCATTGCTGATATCTATCCTCATGGCTATCCAATGAAGATAGGAAAGAATAACCTCCGTGTTGACTTTGACACCCTCACTTGCTCTGAATCTTCATGTCTTATTGCTATCGACATTCTGAGGACTCATCCGTATCAGAACATGCTTACTCACTCTGCAACCATTCCTGAGATCTACATCCAACAGTTCTGGAACACTATGGAAAGGGTCAAAGGAAGGACTGCTGTGACAGTGACTCTGAACCACAAACAAGTCACCATTACACCTGCAGACTTAAGGGCTGCTCTCCTTATTCCTGAAGTCAATCCAACCAAACTTTATGCCACACCTGCTGAAGAGCTAACTCTCCAATTCTTAATCAATATCGGTTATGACGAGGCTACAGGAGTAATCTCTAAGCACTCTCACGTAGAGCTTAAGAGTATTCCTCAACCATGGAGAACACTCTACATGATCATCACCAAGTCTGTTTCTGGTCGTGATAGCGGCTATGAGCATCCTAAGCTCATAGAACTGCAAATATTTTGGGCATTCGTCAACATGAAACACATCGCTATTGAAGCTCTGATTTGGGATGACATGATGTCATTTCTCAACAAACTTGGCTCAAAGATTCCCTACATCAGATATACTAAACTGTTGATACAGAGAGCACTTGGACTTCATCCTGATATTCCCAAGAGGCTCAATGACCCCGACAATCACGACATGTTGACGGAACCTATTCTCTCTGTCAGAATCAAGGAAACGTCCACAAAGAAACAAGGTGCTGTGCTGCCAGATTTCCTTCTAACTGAAGATGTCAGAAAGCTCGAAACGTACAAGAGATATCTGGAAGCAGTTAGACAAGGCAAAGTTGGTCATCTTGACGAAAAATCTTCTGGAACACCTGTCAGGAGAACCAGAAGAGGAAGTGCAGGAAGCACAACAAGTTCTGTGAGTCAAAGGAAGGTACCTAAAAGGAAAGTTCCTTCTATAAGGATTGTTCCCGTAAAGGAAGCCGAACCTATTCCCACACTTGAACCTCAAAGACAACTTAGGGATGAGAGCTCTGATGATACTGAGACAGATGAAGAGGTTCATTACTCTACAACTGCAACCGAAACACCTGCCTCAGTAACAAAACCTCCAAGTCCTCCAGCTGTCCAAGAAAAAGGGAAGACTCCAGCTATTGTACCTTATGATGAGAGCTCTGAAGAAGAAGAAGAAGAGCAATTGGATAAATCATACAGGAAAAAGTTTCACAACGTCCGACACATTCAAAAGGCAGCTGAATTTGCTAAAGATCAAATGGGTGGCCCCGGAGGATCAAGTGGTGCTGCCCACTCCTCTCCAGATCCTGATGCGGTTAATCAACCCGATAAGGGATCGGGTGCCACCACTCTTCTGCAACAACAACCGCCTGTTGAAGACACTATTGAGTATGATTTTGAGAAACTGGTAACTGAGAAAGAAAAGTCTAAGGATGACGAGGATGATTATACAAAGTTTCTTCTTGACAGTCCTACGCACTCAAAGGAGAAAACCTCAGAAACTCCTAAGGACATGAAGTCTCCTCATGTCTCCTCATCATCGGACTCTTCATCTCATTCATCACCACCACCATCAACTAAGTCAACCAGATCATCATCCAAATCCGTGAAGAAACCACCTAAATCTTGGATTTCTCAAACACATGCAAGAATTGTGAAAGCTGTCAAACAAGTTAGAAAGAAGGACATGCTCCACAGAAAACTTAATTGGTATGCTGAACAAATGCAGTACTTACATGATGAGAATGACAAGATGAGGAAAGATAGGAAAGCTATTCAGGAATTCATGAGAAGGCACCGTCAGGAGGAACTGAATGAAATGATTGAAGGTTACACTCAAAAGTATCTTCATGATATCGTTCCTAAAGTCCAAAAGGAACTGGAGAAGTCAGCTAGAGATCAAACCCACAAGTTTCTTCTCGACACTGTCCCCAGTGTGACAAAAGAAGTATTTTCCAGACAACTCACCCCTAACATCGTAGCATTGGTTAAACATACAATGGCAAAAGAAGTTGATCTCTCTGAATCTGAGTTAATTGCTAAACTTGTGATGCAAATGTCAAAGAGATCTGGAACGTTTACTTCAGATGAAGCTAAATTTTTCGAAATTCTACTTGACTATCAACTCAGATCATCATGCAAGGAGTCAGCCATTCAATCCAAACGACCAAGAGATGACGATGATAAGGATAAGGACTCTGCACCTAAACGTCAGAAGCAGTCTGGTCAATCTACATCTATGCCACCTCCTCCACATCGGACTTCTTCTCAACCTAAGTCTCCATCACCTCGGTCTTCTACTGATAAACCTCGGGACGATTCCGAGTTACCACCCCTGACTCATAAAACAGGTGACTACTTTGAGTTCACGGGTGGTGACGATGAAGAGGTCCTTGAGCCCCGACAACAACCCACCTCACCTAAACAAGTGCAGAAACCAATATCATCATCAAAACCTTCAAAACAGAAGAAGAAAACGACTCTGAATGACGTCGTATCATGGCTTGATGACGATAAAACTGCAGAATTTGATTGGTTTGCTACTCTTGTTAACGACACTCCCTACCCTGAAGAAGGTCAAGAATTGGTAGACGGTAGTACCTTGTAGCATGCAAAAATCCTGCAAGAAAGATTCCGTGTGAAGAAGATGACGAAATCCGAGTTGAAGCGCATCAAGAATGACGCATTCCTTCTTTTGAAAAACAGCTCGGAAAGTGCAATCGAGGTTGAATATCACCTTGAAAATATTGCTCGAGCCATGTCTAACAACATGGATTGGCTCAACCCAGAAGCAAACATCGACTTCACTAAACGGAACAACCCTCCATATTACACTGACTGGACCAAACCTCTACCAACAATCGGCCAACCAGATGAACCAAGGATTCCCTTCAGATATTTCTTCAACAAAGACCTGGAATTTCTTCTCCATGGTGGCGATGGTTCACGAAAATACGCTACATCACTGACTCTTCCATTCCCAGCAGCTATTTACTCAAACTGCATAGCTATCGAGGAACGTGCAAATCACTTGTTTTCTGACAACGTGCAAGCATACGACCAAGATGCATTGTATGGGATTCATCATTGGCCTGAACGCCGAAGAATCTACTACAGAAGCTGCCTGGTTCAGAAGTCTCAACATGAAGTGTATTGCTCTAAGGACATCGTGGCCATCAAACACATTGATCTCAAGTCTAAGTGGGACTACACATTCTTGAAGAATATCATAGTCAAACGACAAGATGAACAGGACTATGAATTCTCAGAGGCTGACTTTGAGAACTTGTCCCTCAACGACATCGAAGACTTGTACCTTGCCAAAGTACAGGGTCGTATGCGACAATTCTCGACTGAAGTTCAACGTGAATTTATCAAGTCAGTTCTCATCTTCATTAGACGCATTGTGATCAAAGAACGTGTCGAAGATATCCAGATGGCTGTTGAATCATATCAGAAACGTGTAAACTTCACTCCACCACAGCTTGATCTTCCTGACATCAACCAGCTCAAACAACTTACGCTCATCAGCAAACCTTTCGGCATTGTTTACCGCAGTGAACTTCGCAGAAACTGTTTAATGGCGTGTAGTGAGCTCCACAAATTCGGGGATCATACCTTGAAGATGGTTAGGGATGGATTGGCGTACAGATTGAAGGATATACGCCTGAAAGTTGGAAATCCTAAGCGCTGGAACTCTCAGGAAAGGAGGGATGTGAGAAGGATCATCACCATGATTGATGAACGGTTGTTCAGAAGGGATCAGTTCAGACGCTTGGAGAGCTATGTTGGTGGTCGACCCAGGAGAAACATCACCGGCTTTCAACGCCCTGTGCGCACTCCTGGAAAGATCACTGCACTTCCTGGTACCCCTTGAATTGTTTCCTTCATAAAATTTTGGATGCATGATTTTATATGTGAATGGCTTGTGCACACATAACAGTGTACAACCCGTAATGGTCAAGAAAGGACCCTGTGGTACGCCTCAGTGCCACAATCCTTATAAAAGGAGCGAAAGCTTCTTATTTTTGAGTAAAACCTATCAAACCTTTCATTTTTCAAGGTTTTGCTCAAAAAGACAAGTACTTCCCCATATGATTTCAAAACCTCAACCGTTTATATCACTAGTTGAGGGGGAGTATTTGATGAAAACTTTGTTCACAAATTGTTCACAGTGGTCACTCTTCCCGCAACACTCAAAATGGTCATATTTATTCTCAAAATGTTTCAAAAATAACATCTTATATGCCATTTTTTAGGGGGAGAAAATTATGTGATAAGAAATATGTTGTACAAAATGCAAATGAATCTGTGTACCTCAGACTTAACCTACGAATTGACGGTACTAAACTGTTAGTAACTCGAAAAGACTTGTCCTGGACGGGTAATAATTTCAAGCTAGTTCGCTAGTGATGTAAACGTGTCTCGCAAAGGACTTGTCCAAGTAGAAAGTACCATTCGAGAAACTCTTGATAGACATGAACTCTGACGGGTATGACAACCTTTCGAGGTTTGTCTACACCTTCAAGATAGTTATTAGAGCTAGTTGTCACCTAAAAGCTGACAATGTATCTCTTTAACTATTCAATGTAACCGTGTCTCGCGGGAGATTGTCTATCTTCAGTGAATCAATTCAAAAAGTGCGAGCTCTTTCCTCACTGTGCATTTAACCTTTAAAACTATTAAGCACATGTGGAGGGGGAGTATTTATGCAAAAACTTATCTCTCACTGTGGTTCAAACATGTTTTTCATTTACAAACCCTTTGAGAGATATTTTAACTTACAGTGGTTATAATGGCAAACATAGGATAGTCATGGAGTTATAAGGTGACTAAGGTTAGGAATAACCGTCCTATGATCCGCCAGAGCCGGAGGGATCTACCCAAGGACACTACCATTAGTTAGTGTTAGAAGTCCTTAGGAATGATTATAAAAAAGGAGAAAATGAGAATCGGAGAAAGAAGGAGTTGAAGAATCAAAAAGAAATGTAAAGTAAAGGGTGAAAAGAAATAGCCCTCCAGATTATTCAACTTAGGGCAGACATCGGGTTCAATTCATATGCTACTGGTTGTCACTTAGTGACACTGGTATTGAAGATTAAAAGTCGTCATGGACCCAGTGACGCATGCACTAAACCTTCTTAGCCACTCAAGTTTCTCTCAACAGAAGCTTGTTTCATTCTCACAGGGAACCCTACATAATCTATTGGCTTTCTCTTAGAGATCGCTGGTATTGAAGAAGGAGACCCTCTCCCTAGTCTCCACTCAGGAAAACCAAAACGCACTATTGAGTCTAGAGCCACGAGATTCATCAAAAGATCTCTTAGGAACACTTGACATTTAATCACTTGTTGATCAACAAATAAGATCTTCAGTGATTCAGTGGTTCATATCGAGTCCTTCACAGATCTTAGCAATCTGTCGAGAACATTTATGAGAGGTTCACATCTGTGCTCCTCAGTGATTGAATGGAAACTCCTGCCAGGGTCAACATCAAACAGCCCTGACAACAGGTCACTTCGGTAACTCCCCGTGGATTACGCGGAGTGTGTCTCAAACGGTCTACAGTCGTGAGGTGATGCTTCGGTGTACCTCAGCGACTCATCTGAACTGTAGATGTATTTCGGTACATCGCGTTATCTCACTTGTGGGACTCCAGTTCAGGAACGGCCTTTGTAAGAATTAGAGTTGTGTTTTCACACTATGCTGTTAACACTCTCGAAGTTCAAACTTGTAAGTGCCGGAAACCGCTTATTACTAACCGTTTGCAATGTTTTCTTCTTATGGAAGCTCCGGAGCGGGATGATCGTGCTGATTCTTCTCATGCTCACGCCAACATCAACACTAATGGAAGTTCTATTCAAAAGCAACACAACCGTCAGAATGATTCTTCGTCAAACCAAAGAATCTACAAAGTTAAAGACTTACAGAACTTCATTAGTATTGATTTCCAACGTCAAAGAGCGTGTGAGCATGTTGAAGAATGACGTGGAGACACTGGAGCAGCGAAGCAGACCTGAGGCAGACTGATGCAGACAACAACATACTATCACTCTCACCACAAAGAACAATGATCAAAGAACAAAGTTAAAGATGACGTCGAAGCATAACTGCTCAAAGATAACGATCTCTCTACACTGGGGAGATTGTTCGAATCAAGACATTTCCTCTCACAAGAAAGAAGAATGTCAGAAGACGTCACAGCTACTATTACATCAACGCCTTCACCGTTTACATTCATATATACTTGAGGGGGAGATTGTTGGAATCACTCCTAAACAGTATTTCAAGTATTTATATCTCATATGTAATAGGTAGCTTTATTATGGCCTTTATGTTTGTTTAAGGTCCAGCTTATGTAGAAGGCCCATAAGCTGAGGCCCAAGCACAATAAGGAATAGGGAAGGAGAGGGAGTGTTGCCCTAGCTCCTTGCCTATATAAACTATTGTAAACCCTCATTTGAGGGTTGGTTGTTCAAGTTATTCTCTCATTCACTCTTTTGCATAACCGTTTCATATTATACGCATGTGTGTGTGTGTTTAGCTTGTTCATCCGCCTTCATCTCTTTCTCTATAAGCTTGTGTTGTAAAACTAGTGACATAACAATATATATATATATATATATATATATATATATATATATATATATATTATTTTTAAATAAACCAACTAAATTTCATAATTTTTGTATGATTAAATACTTTTGTTTATATTTTCATAATTAGTTATTTCAAACGTATTTTATTGGTTAATTATTGTCTGAGTTTTTATATCATATAATTTTATTTTTCTATCAATTTATCATCGAAATTTAAAAAAAAAAATCATCTCATTTGACTTTTATTATTGTAAAGATTTATAATTTCATACTAGTATCCAACATTTTGTATATATATGTTTCTACGTAACCTTATGATATATTTATTCTATAATAAATATATACCAAAAAATAGAAATTGAAAAAAAAACCTTTAAAACCCGCAAAACCGCGCGGGTGTGGATTCTCATTTTTTTAAAACCGCAATTGCGGATGTGGTTTGGTTTTTACCAAAACCCGCACCATGCTCACCCCTAAAACTAACTGTCAAGGTTTTGATATCATGAGCTTAGTGCAACAGTAACTCTTTTATTATTTGGAATACAATTGTTGTATAAATCTTTTGGTCCACATTTCTTTTAATTACTTAAACCTATGAACTCACCAACATTATTGTTGACCCTTTAGCATGTATTTTTCAGGTTTGCGATAGTTGATTGACATACCATGGAGCATGAGCATTCGAGTCGCATCTTTTGAAGACTTGTGCATTTATTCATCATTCGATAACTTTTTTCAAAAGCGTGTTTACTTATTATTGTAGATCTTGCATTTGTATTGACTCAAAACCTTGTTTAAACTTTATCGAACGTGTATTTCAAAACGACTCATGTAGGTTATTCGATATAACATCACTTTGTACTATGAAGTCACGCCCCGTATACCCTTCCGCTGCGACCCGATTTTGGGGCTGTGACATCTTCAATGGCCACCTTACAAAGTATGTGCAACACTTTACCATGCATACATACATATGTGGTGCAAACGAAAGCCTGAGAGAACTACTCACCGCGGTTCAAGAACCACAAATAGCTGAATAAGCAGAATTAAACGTAAAATCAACACGATCAACCAGACCTTCCTGACCACTCCTTCTTCTAATAATGCATCGGACATATGCAGAACAAAAATCCACATAAAAATCACACATGTTCACCGCAAAACAACATCCCAATATTATTTAAAAACGCATTAAAAACATCAATCATATAAAGCAGTACAATAAACCCCCAATAATCAAGAGCTACAAAAACGCGTTTAAAAAAGCACCATAATAATTAACCAAATAAAATAAACCAAAATACAGTCATATAAAATAGCATAATAAAATAATTGAAACATCGCATATGCAATAAAACTAAGCTAGCATATGAACCAAACACTGAAATCTAAGAGACACATTCAACAAAACATTCTCTGAACCGTGTATCAAAAACATTTATGCATAATAGTAACAAATAAGGATCAGATTTATGAATACAGTTGCACTACCAAACAACTGACGTGGCTGCAATCACACTTGGTGTGACTGCTTAGCCAAGATATGGGCATGGTTAAACTGTGCACAGTAAACAGAAGATTATCATCATCGACTATAAAAGAAAATAAGCCTCACGTATACAAATACAGAAGCAAAACCAAACACCATTTTTGGTTGCAACCGTAACCCGAGTCAAGTCACCTCACCGAGATACCGGCAGCCTTGGCTGCAACAATAATACGAGTCAAGTTACCCCACCAAAGTACCGGTGCTGGTATATTAGGCCCACAAAACATATAAATGCAGGCATTCGTCATCATTTCCTTAACAAATAAACAACATCCATAAGGAGGCTCAGGTCAGCAACTGTGGAAGCGGTACTTGAAACTCGCCATGGCTACAACCACATGGCTGCCCTGCCAGGATACGGGTTTTGACAAACCATGCTTACCAAAAACGTAGATGCGGACAAATCTCGTCAATGCCTATATTATAATCCACGTTATGCAAAACAAAAAACCACATAAAAATCACACATTTGCACCACAAAACAACATCCCTAGTTTTTTAGCAATCATAATATATCAACTTTAGCAAATGCAGCTCAATGAAAAACATCACTACAACTTAAGCTCAACAACCCTAAAATAGTGACCCTAATTAATCAACTCCAATTAGTAAACAAACTATACACAATGCAATAAAACTAAGCTATCTAAGAGACACATTCAACAAAAGATTCTACACTACACAACAAACCTAAGCTAGCATATGAACAAAATACTAAAATCTAACATAACTAAAATAATAAAAATAGAAACAAAGCGTCACATCTAAGAAAAAACTAGGTTTCTCTACGAACCAAAACAACCAACAACAATATCACCTACCTAAACTAAAACTATATAAACCCAAAACAAAGTGGAAAACGTGTGGCTTTCATGCAACACCTGTGGAAAACAACTCAAACCATTAGAAACAAAAGTGGGATTAAAATAAACATCTCAATGTAGCGGTAATAAAACATGTATTAATCCGTTAGTTTTGGACCGGGTTAGCCTCCAAAATCCGACGTGTTAACACCGGGATTAACGTCGGTGGTGGGCACGATTGAGATTAGAAACTGAGTGGGGAAGATCGGGTTAGAAAGAGATTTGGGTGAGTTGTTGAGTGGGTTGAATTGGTTGGGCTAAGTTGGGTTTTGGGTCGGGTACCCCACTAAATGCACTTTAGGTAAAATAAAGTAATTTTTTTGAGAGTTATGATTTGCTTGGAATAAAATGACTAATATTTGCATTCAACAATTTAATCTAATGAAAATACATCTTCAACCTTTATGATTTGTTTTCTAAATTTTGAAAGAAAGATATGACCTATTAAACGTCAAATTCATACACGTATTTGAACTAATCAAATTTTTACATTTGTTATACAATTAATCACTTATGAAGCGTTTGTTGTGTGATTTTAGCAATCAAGTAATACATTCATTCATATATGTAATTGTTTGGTATGTTATTTTCGAATTAACTTTATAAAAATCACGGCTAAAACCCATGCTAGACTATGAGGCTATGATGGTTGAGTTCACGTTCATTCATGGTGGCTCACAAGTAATAGAACAATAAATAATGATTTATGCAAATAGAAAGATAATGATGAAGAAAGTGATAATTTAACTTGGCGTAAAACTTTTAAACGCCAAACCAAATAATTTTTTTGGCAGTGTCTCTTTTGCTTAATCCCTTTTCTAGCAATGACTCTTTTGCTTAATCCGATTACCATTATAACCCATAATCAAACCGATATCCATAGTGAATCCCAATAACACACCAAACAGACCCTTAAATCATCCACCAGTTAGTTGATGAATGATGAGTGTGTAAATACTCATCATTTTTGGTTAAATCTGAACTGCAAAACGTTTAAAAATGCTCAGAAATGCATCAAAATACTGAAAATATTCCAAAATTGCATTTTATATGTTTCAGATGCAAAATGTTTAAAATCAGATGAAAAATGAGCTAAGTTTGCATAATTGGCAGTTTCAGTCCCCCAAGTTTTAAAAATTGTCAGAAATAGTCCCTGAGCACTAAATTTCAAAAGTAAAATCACCAAAGGTCCTTTTAAAATCATAAGTTGTCAAAATTAGTCCTTTGGTGAAAAATGTCAAAAGTTTTGAGAAATTACAAGTTTGGTCCTTCAACTTTAAAAATTGGCAAAAATGGTCCTTGGAAATTTGAAAATGTCAAGTTTGGTCCTTATACTATGGGAGCTTGTCACTTTTAGTCCCTTGGAGCAACTTTGAGATAATGGCAGCATTGGCCCTCCATTTTTCAGTAATTACACAAAAGGTCCTTGTTATTATTAAGCCTAAACACCTTTGGACCTGCCATTACCCAAATGACCCCCTGCCTTTTACCAATTGGACCCTTCATTTGGACCCCCCTTTTTATATTAAAACACCGGTCAAACCATAAGTCAAACAAAACACCCCTACCCGCCTTTTTCACTGTCTTCCCAACAACTAGCCTGCAAACACTCTTCCTCCCATCTTTCCAGCTCACAAGCCCGCTTCCCTTGTTCCCCCCACCTCAACTACCCTCCAAAAGACATTTAATGCCTCTTCAAACCTTGCACTCAACCCCACTGGCAAAAATACAATTTGGCGCCAAAATGTGATCAATGGCCAATAATACTTCAAGTCATCCAATGGCCATGAAAAGAGGTGGGATTAGCTCAGATAGGAAAGAGAAGACATATTGGTGTATAAAAGAGGAAGAAGAGAGAAGGAAAAAAGGAGTAGATAGTTTTATATTCACATGTATGTCGTTTTTAACATTTATGTTTTAATTTAAGTTTAAAAATGTAATCTTCTGTTCTATTGTACTCAAATTAAGTTGTTTAATCAATACAATCTGTTTTCAAGTGTTAATTCAAGGCTTTACTTAAGATTCAAATTTTCATGTTCACTGTTTGAAAATCCATTTTCAAACTCTTTTATCCAAACCATTAGTAGACTATTATTAAGTTCACATAAGCTTATGTGAGCTATTTAAAGCTTTTGGTAAGCTTTCAATTAGTTTTCAAGCAACTTTGTCACATGGTCAACAAAAGTCAAACTGGAGCTAAATTGGGAATGGTGATGATATTGGGTTGATGCAGAGGTTGATTTGGGTTGGAATAGCTTCAATTAGCATAGTTAGGGGTCTGGTTTAGCCTGAGAGATAAGCTGGACCTATGTGAGTTTGTATTTCACTTTCCTATTTCAATCTATTTTGCATAGTGAGCTTGTATGTGTATCTGTGGTTACCAATAGGTTAGACTTGTTTAAATAGTTGTATTTAGGTTAATTAAACTCAGTTTGATCATTAATAATAGCTTAATCAGTGGTTAGCTCAGTTTTTGTTACAAATCAGTTGTTAAAGGTGTGTTTGGATTTACTGCTTAATCTGTGGTTAAGGTTAGTGCAGTGTTTAAAACTTGTTGGTTTAGGTTTGTTTAGCTCCTATTGACTCATATCTGTCTTAAAACTGCATCTGCAACTTCAAAAATCAACATCATAGTTCAACTGTCTTATTAGCTTAGCTGTTGAGTTTTTATAAAATCAAAATCTTGTTTTGTGTTTAGATTACATAGATATAGCTTGCAGTAGGTGTAATTCATCATAACACATCATATTCAGTTCATAATTTGGTTTCAAACCTCAAATTAGTCAACTTTTCACATCTGCTTCAAAAGTCAAATTTGCAAAATTTCAGTTTTGGGCCAAGATGAGTGGATTTTTCATGAGCACATTTCTGGGTCAAATCACATGAAACTTTGGGTTTTTAAACTTAAGCTGGTCTATTTTCTTATTACCATTTTTATAAATTTTTTTCAATTTTTTATAAGCTTTAAAATGGTTTGTCAAATTGGTCTCAGTTGCCCTGTGCACTAACTCAGCTAACACTGAGTCTGCACAGGTGTTGTGCAGTTTTGTGCAGCCCTTGCATTGAGCTCAAGTGAGCTTATCTAAGTCTGAATTTTGGTTTACAAGTTCCCAGCTAGGTCTAGTTTAAGTTCCAATTGATGGTTTTCATTCTCAGCTTATTTTGTAGCTTTTACTTAAGCTTAAAGTAGCCCACCTAAAACTGATTTTAAGCACATTAGTCAAATCATCAAGATCATAGCAGTGTGTAATTCAGAGGTCTAAGCTAGTTGAAACTTGTTGCTTTTGAGTAGTTATAACATATTGTAGCTTCTGTATTAGATTGGTGCTCAGTTTGTAGCTTTTGGCTTTTCTCAAGTGCTTATTTATAAGCAGTTTCCACTGCAGCCTTAATTTCCTTCACACAAGCACCTGTTTTTATATTTTTCCTAGATTCTCAATATTAATTTAGGCTTATCTTGAATTTTTCAGATTTTTCCAAGTTAGTTTGCTATTTTTCTTCATTTTAATCAATTTTTAGTACTTTTTAATTAGCATTTAATACAATTAAATCAGAAAAGTTTCAAAAAAATAATTTTTCATTTTTTTTAAGTTAAGATAAATATAAAAAGCCAAAAAAATATTTTTCCAGATTTTTATTAGTTAAATTGGTATTTTTAAGCAATTTAAGTAGTTTTAAATAGTTTTTAATTCCTAGAAAATACAAAAATAATCAGAAAAATACAAAAATAGTTTTAAAAATTCTCTTTTGTTATTTTAGATTTTTCCAAGTCATAATTTCATTTTCCTAGCTTTATTTCATATTTTCTTGTAATTTGGGCTATTATTAAATAGTTATAAATAGTTTTTAATTAATAATAATTAGTTAAATAGTTATAAAAATAATTTTCTTTTTCTAAAAATTTTCTTTTATCATTAGGTTTGTAAAAATGTCATTTTCATATTTTTAGGATTTATATTGTTTAAGTTTTACATTTTCTTTTGTACGCTACGTAGTTTTTAAAGTTAAATTTGTAAAAGAAAAATCAAAAAAAAACATTTTGCAAATAGTGATAGCGTTTATTTAATATTTTTTATCTTTTTAATTCTCTTTAATTTGCATTTAAGCCTTTGTAATTTATACACTTTTTCTGTAGTTATAATAATCAAAACTCTTTTCCGTTCAAATCTCTCGATCACTACACGTTTGACTATTCTCGCACAGCTCGTTGGGACACAACGACCTGGGGAAACACTATACTCTCCTGATCTTCATTGCATTTTTTTCCAGACTATTTTAAGTTTGTTACAGTCAGCCATTCACAAGTGGCTAGCTTGCGTGATTAAACTTGACTGTTTGGGAGCGAATCAAATTTTTGGCGCCGCTGCCGGGGAGCTGTGCTAATTATCTTACGTTTAGCAGATTAGTGATTTGAATATTCACTCCTTGTTCATACCATCTATATATATTTATATTTTCTTATAAAAATCCAAAAATCCAAAAACATTTTTTTTATTATTCAAGTTTTCAACAAACACAAAAAACCAAAAAGATTTTCTTTCTTATTTTTACAAAATGTTTAATCAAAAATCCAAAAATATCCATCTTTACCCTCTCACATCTTTGATTCTTCATCCCTACCCCTCTGAAAACATTTGATTCTTTCTATGTCTTATCCTCACCCTCTTGATTGTCAATGGTGTGGTGGTCCTTATAATGGTGGCAATTGCCCCAGTTGTAGCATGGTGTAATCAGGAAACAGGTCTGTCTATAACCAGGATCCCTATTCCTACCATAACACAACTGATTTATTCCATCAGCTACCACACTGTGAGACTCAACAGTTTTACTGTTGTGAGTACTGTGGTGGTTCACACTACAGTTCTGATTGTCAATCGGGAAACACGCTTGTCTATGAGCAGGTTCCTGATAACAATTATGACTACAACACATATAACTCACAGCCACATCAGTTTTACTGTTGTGAGTATTGTGGAGGTCCACACTTTAGCTCTGATTGTCAAACAAGGAATCCATTTCCTTGTAACAATTTTGACACATCATTTCAAGACCAACCTCCACAGTACCAAATGATTCAAGCAACTCCTCATGAAACTACGACAGACCTTCTACTGAAGAGTCTGGAGTTATTAAAAGAACTTAAGGAGGAGTCAGCTATGTCGTTTCAAAACTCTCATGAGAAATCCATGGAAGAATTGCTAGCTGAAGAGCAGGCTGCTAAAATAAATTCCCAAATTGCGTTTGAAAAATCTATTAGGGAATCAATTGCAAAAGAAAAAGCAGCCAGATCTAGCTCTCAATTTCGTTTTATTCCTGATGACAGTGATGATGAGGATACACTTGATATCCTTCAATTCTATAAAAATTCATCAAGTTCATCAGTTGATATCCCAGCAGTTGAGATTCATTCTCAAACAACTGCTATCACACCCAAAGCTCCCACTCACTCTCTGAACATGGGGGACGAGCATCTTGACACTTTTCCTGAAAAGGAATCGGACGAATTCATAAAGTCTAGTGTTGAGAACCTTGTCCCAATCCCGAGAGAGTCACAGGGAACTTCTGATCATATGTGTGATTCTCTTTCCCCTCTTGAGTGTTCAAAAGATCATTTTGAAACTTTCTCCGATTTTAGCGACGACTGTGCTTCCTATGGAAACATCGAGTATGTTGAGGCATCACTCCCACAGTCTGACCCTCTTCTTGAGGAGTTCTCCGGTGAACTCACTCACATCAGTCCACTTTCATCGAGAAGTGATGATGGTCTCTTTGATTTCGAAGCCGATCTGGGAGAGACTGAAAGTCTCCCTTATAATGATCGTTCACTCACTTCTCACCCTAACAGTCCAATAGAGAATGTTAATCACTTTGTTCCTGAAGCATTCAAAACAACTCTCACTAATCCTCTATTTGAATTCGACTCTGAATTCACTTTAATTTCTGAGAATCCACTCTTTGATACTCAGACCGAGGATAGTGATGAGCCCACAATGGAACAAGAGTTCGCAATTTCACTTCATGTGAATGATTCTCTTCATGAAGAGTTCTCCGGTGAACTCTCTCATGACATATCTCCTCCGGAACATGATCATTTCTATTTTGATCTTGAGGATGATATTGGCTCGGAGGAAGGTGTACTCTTTCATACGAGTTTGCCTATTAATGATACTACCCTCACCCTTCCTCCCGATATGTCTACATTTGAGGATGAAGAATGGATCTTGATTGTTATCAGAATCTTTCTTCCTTTCCTCAAATATCTTGTGATTTCTCTTCATCTTCACTCCTTCGGGAATGAAGACACTATCTTTGACCCCGGCATTTTCATTTATCATTTTTGAGCCGGTTCTCTCTATATCTCATCGGTGTGGAACTTTCACGTGCTTCAATGTTTATCCAAACATCTTGAATGAAAGTCCGATGGAGATTGTTTCTTCCACTTTCCTTCCCCATGAACCAATTAATTCGTGGTCGAGTCAAGCTAGCGACTCGGGAATCAAAAACAGTAGCATGCCATATGGGTTTTCACCCATATTTCTGACTTCTTTCTATATTTCTACCACCCTAGTGTGGGGGGGGGGGGTTGCCCCACATGCTGTTGTATATAAGTTTTCTCTAAAAAAAAAAAAAAAAAAAAAAAAAAAAATCTTTCTAAATAATGGCCGTAGTATTTCCCTTTTACGTTCTATGTTTCGGCATAACCGCCGGTACTCTGAATATTGAGGGCAATATTCATTTCTAAGTGTGGGGGGGATTCTCACGAATTTTATCATGTAATTATACCGCCTAATCCCCCCGTTTTTGGCCAAAAATTTTTTTTTGGAGTAAGTGTTTTACACTTACTCAGCTATTGGTTATCAGTCCGCCATGTCTAATAAACAAAAGGATTGGCTAATCCAGGAGCAAACGGCTCTTGGTAAAGATATCTCAAATCCGTTGACGGCTTGCAATTTGCCCAAAATTGTATGGTATTCAGCTCACCATATCCTAAAAAGTGAAAAGTTGGCTAGCCCGCAAGTTTATGGCTTGTGGTAAAGGCAGTGGAAAAACCATAATTGGTAATCGACTCACCAAAGATAATATTGATAATTTATCTAAGAGTTGGCTAGTCCAGAAGCAAACGGCTTCTGGTAAAGACAAATCAAATCCGTTGGAAGCTGGTGGTTTGCTCAAAATCACATGGTCATCAGTGTACCATAGTTCTTACTTGAACTAAAACATTTGGCTACTCCAGAAGTAATGGCTTTTGGTAAAAAGATTCAAATCCATTAAGTTTTTCTCAAAAGATTGCTAGGGACTAGCAATAGTTTAGTGTGGGGGATTGATGAGTGTGTAAATACTCATCATTTTTTGTTAAATCTGAACTGCAAAACGTTTAAAAATGCTCAGAAATGCATCAAAATACTGAAAATATTCCAAAATTGCATTTTATATGTTTCAGATGCAAAATGTTTAAAATCAGATGAAAAATGAGCTAAGTTTGCATAATTGGCAGTTTCAGTCCCCCAAGTTTTAAAAATTGTCAGAAATAGTCTCTGAGCACTAAATTTCAAAAGTAAAATCACCAAAGGTCCTTTTAAAATCATAAGTTGTCAAAATTAGTCCTTTGGTGAAAAATGTCAAAAGTTTTGAGAAATTACAAGTTTGGTCCTTCAACTTTAAAAATTGGCAAAAATGGTCCTTGGAAATTTGAAAATGTCAAGTTTGGTCCTTATACTATGGGAGCTTGTCACTTTTAGTCCCTTGGAGCAACTTTGAGATAATGGCAGCATTGGCCCTCCATTTTTCAGTAATTACACAAAAGGTCCTTGTTATTATTAAGCCTAAACACCTTTGGACCTGCCATTACCCAAATGACCCCCTGCCTTTTACCAATTGGACCCTTCATTTGGACCCCCTTTTTATATTAAAACACCGGTCAAACCATAAGTCAAACAAAACACCCCTACCCGCCTTTTTCACTGTCTTCCCAACAACTAGCCTGCAAACACTCTTCCTCCCATCTTTCCAGCTCACAAGCCCACTTCCCTTGTTCCCCCCACCTCAACTACCCTCCAAAAGACATTTAATGCCTCTTCAAACCTTGCACTCAACCCCACTGGCAAAAATACAATTTGGCGCCAAAATGTGATCAATGGCCAATAATACTTCAAGTCATCCAATGGCCATGAAAAGAGGTGGGATTAGCTCAGATAGGAAAGAGAAGACATATTGGTGTATAAAAGAGGAAGAAGAGAGAAGGAAAAAAGGAGTAGATAGTTTTATATTCACATGTATGTCGTTTTTAACATTTATGTTTTAATTTAAGTTTAAAAATGTAATCTTCTGTTCTATTGTACTCAAATTAAGTTGTTTAATCAATACAATCTGTTTTCAAGTGTTAATTCAAGGCTTTACTTAAGATTCAAATTTTCATGTTCACTGTTTGAAAATCCATTTTCAAACTCTTTTATCCAAACCATTAGTAGACTATTATTAAGTTCACATAAGCTTATGTGAGCTATTTAAAGCTTTTGGTAAGCTTTCAATTAGTTTTCAAGCAACTTTGTCACATGGTCAACAAAAGTCAAACTGGAGCTAAATTGGGAATGGTGATGATATTGGGTTGATGCAGAGGTTGATTTGGGTTGGAATAGCTTCAATTAGCATAGTTAGGGGTCTGGTTTAGCCTGAGAGATAAGCTGGACCTATGTGAGTTTGTATTTCACTTTCCTATTTCAATCTATTTTGCATAGTGAGCTTGTATGTGTATCTGTGGTTACCAATAGGTTAGACTTGTTTAAATAGTTGTATTTAGGTTAATTAAACTCAGTTTGATCATTAATAATAGCTTAATCAGTGGTTAGCTCAGTTTTTGTTACAAATCAGTTGTTAAAGGTGTGTTTGGATTTACTGCTTAATCTGTGGTTAAGGTTAGTGCAGTGTTTAAAACTTGTTGGTTTAGGTTTGTTTAGCTCCTATTGACTCATATCTGTCTTAAAACTGCATCTGCAACTTCAAAAATCAACATCATAGTTCAATTGTCTTATTAGCTTAGCTGTTGAGTTTTTATAAAATCAAAATCTTGTTTTGTGTTTAGATTACATAGATATAGCTTGCAGTAGGTGTAATTCATCATAACACATCATATTCAGTTCATAATTTGGTTTCAAACCTCAAATTAGTCAACTTTTCACATCTGCTTCAAAAGTCAAATTTGCAAAATTTCAGTTTTGGGCCAAGATGAGTGGATTTTTCATGAGCACATTTCTGGGTCAAATCACATGAAACTTTGGGTTTTTAAACTTAAGCTGGTCTATTTTCTTATTACCATTTTTATAAATTTTTTTCAATTTTTTATAAGCTTTAAAATGGTTTGTCAAATTGGTCTCAGTTGCCCTGTGCACTAACTCAGCTAACACTGAGTCTGCACAGGTGTTGTGCAGTTTTGTGCAGCCCTTGCATTGAGCTCAAGTGAGCTTATCTAAGTCTGAATTTTGGTTTACAAGTTCCCAGCTAGGTCTAGTTTAAGTTCCAATTGATGGTTTTCATTCTCAGCTTATTTTGTAGCTTTTACTTAAGCTTAAAGTAGCCCACCTAAAACTGATTTTAAGCACATTAGTCAAATCATCAAGATCATAGCAGTGTGTAATTCAGAGGTCTAAGCTAGTTGAAACTTGTTGCTTTTGAGTAGTTATAACATATTGTAGCTTCTGTATTAGATTGGTGCTCAGTTTGTAGCTTTTGGCTTTTCTCAAGTGCTTATTTATAAGCAGTTTCCACTGCAGCCTTAATTTCCTTCACACAAGCACCTGTTTTTATATTTTTCCTAGATTCTCAATATTAATTTAGGCTTATCTTGAATTTTTCAGATTTTTCCAAGTTAGTTTGCTATTTTTCTTCATTTTAATCAATTTTTAGTACTTTTTAATTAGCATTTAATACAATTAAATCAGAAAAGTTTCAAAAAAATAATTTTTCATTTTTTTTAAGTTAAGATAAATATAAAAAGCCAAAAAAATATTTTTCCAGATTTTTATTAGTTAAATTGGTATTTTTAAGCAATTTAAGTAGTTTTAAATAGTTTTTAATTCCTAGAAAATACAAAAATAATCAGAAAAATACAAAAATAGTTTTAAAAATTCTCTTTTGTTATTTTAGATTTTTCCAAGTCATAATTTCATTTTCCTAGCTTTATTTCATATTTTCTTGTAATTTGGGCTATTATTAAATAGTTATAAATAGTTTTTAATTAATAATAATTAGTTAAATAGTTATAAAAATAATTTTCTTTTTCTAAAAATTTTCTTTTATCATTAGGTTTGTAAAAATGTCATTTTCATATTTTTAGGATTTATATTGTTTAAGTTTTACATTTTCTTTTGTACGCTACGTAGTTTTTAAAGTTAAATTTGTAAAAGAAAAATCAAAAAAAAACATTTTGCAAATAGTGATAGCGTTTATTTAATATTTTTTATCTTTTTAATTCTCTTTAATTTGCATTTAAGCCTTTGTAATTTATACACTTTTTCTGTAGTTATAATAATCAAAACTCTTTTCCGTTCAAATCTCTCGATCACTACACGTTTGACTATTCTCGCACAGCTCGTTGGGACACAACGACCTGGGGAAACACTATACTCTCCTGATCTTCATTGCATTTTTTTCCAGACTATTTTAAGTTTGTTACAGTCAGCCATTCACAAGTGGCTAGCTTGCGTGATTAAACTTGACTGTTTGGGAGCGAATCAAATTTTTGGCGCCGCTGCCGGGGAGCTGTGCTAATTATCTTACGTTTAGCAGATTAGTGATTTGAATATTCACTCCTTGTTCATACCATCTATATATATTTATATTTTCTTATAAAAATCCAAAAATCCAAAAACATTTTTTTTATTATTCAAGTTTTCAACAAACACAAAAAACCAAAAAGATTTTCTTTCTTATTTTTACAAAATGTTTAATCAAAAATCCAAAAATATCCATCTTTACCCTCTCACATCTTTGATTCTTCATCCCTACCCCTCTGAAAACATTTGATTCTTTCTATGTCTTATCCTCACCCTCTTGATTGTCAATGGTGTGGTGGTCCTTATAATGGTGGCAATTGCCCCAGTTGTAGCATGGTGTAATCAGGAAACAGGTCTGTCTATAACCAGGATCCCTATTCCTACCATAACACAACTGATTTATTCCATCAGCTACCACACTGTGAGACTCAACAGTTTTACTGTTGTGAGTACTGTGGTGGTTCACACTACAGTTCTGATTGTCAATCGGGAAACACGCTTGTCTATGAGCAGGTTCCTGATAACAATTATGACTACAACACATATAACTCACAGCCACATCAGTTTTACTGTTGTGAGTATTGTGGAGGTCCACACTTTAGCTCTGATTGTCAAACAAGGAATCCATTTCCTTGTAACAATTTTGACACATCATTTCAAGACCAACCTCCACAGTACCAAATGATTCAAGCAACTCCTCATGAAACTACGACAGACCTTCTACTGAAGAGTCTGGAGTTATTAAAAGAACTTAAGGAGGAGTCAGCTATGTCGTTTCAAAACTCTCATGAGAAATCCATGGAAGAATTGCTAGCTGAAGAGCAGGCTGCTAAAATAAATTCCCAAATTGCGTTTGAAAAATCTATTAGGGAATCAATTGCAAAAGAAAAAGCAGCCAGATCTAGCTCTCAATTTCGTTTTATTCCTGATGACAGTGATGATGAGGATACACTTGATATCCTTCAATTCTATAAAAATTCATCAAGTTCATCAGTTGATATCCCAGCAGTTGAGATTCATTCTCAAACAACTGCTATCACACCCAAAGCTCCCACTCACTCTCTGAACATGGGGGACGAGCATCTTGACACTTTTCCTGAAAAGGAATCGGACGAATTCATAAAGTCTAGTGTTGAGAACCTTGTCCCAATCCCGAGAGAGTCACAGGGAACTTCTGATCATATGTGTGATTCTCTTTCCCCTCTTGAGTGTTCAAAAGATCATTTTGAAACTTTCTCCGATTTTAGTGACGATTGTGCTTCCTATGGAAACATCGAGTATGTTGAGGCATCACTCCCACAGTCTGACCCTCTTCTTGAGGAGTTCTCCGGTGAACTCACTCACATCAGTCCACTTTCATCGAGAAGTGATGATGGTCTCTTTGATTTCGAAGCCGATCTGGGAGAGACTGAAAGTCTCCCTTATAATGATCGTTCACTCACTTCTCACCCTAACAGTCCAATAGAGAATGTTAATCACTTTGTTCCTGAAGCATTCAAAACAACTCTCACTAATCCTCTATTTGAATTCGACTCTGAATTCACTTTAATTTCTGAGAATCCACTCTTTGATACTCAGACCGAGGATAGTGATGAGCCCACAATGGAACAAGAGTTCGCAATTTCACTTCATGTGAATGATTCTCTTCATGAAGAGTTCTCCGGTGAACTCTCTCATGACATATCTCCTCCGGAACATGATCATTTCTATTTTGATCTTGAGGATGATATTGGCTCGGAGGAAGGTGTACTCTTTCATACGAGTTTGCCTATTAATGATACTACCCTCACCCTTCCTCCCGATATGTCTACATTTGAGGATGAAGAATGGATCTTGATTGTTATCAGAATCTTTCTTCCTTTCCTCAAATATCTTGTGATTTCTCTTCATCTTCACTCCTTCGGGAATGAAGACACTATCTTTGACCCCGGCATTTTCATTTATCATTTTTGAGCCGGTTCTCTCTATATCTCATCGGTGTGGAACTTTCACGTGCTTCAATGTTTATCCAAACATCTTGAATGAAAGTCCGATGGAGATTGTTTCTTCCACTTTCCTTCCCCATGAACCAATTAATTCGTGGTCGAGTCAAGCTAGCGACTCGGGAATCAAAAACAGTAGCATGCCATATGGGTTTTCACCCATATTTCTGACTTCTTTCTATATTTCTACCACCCTAGTGTGGGGGGGGGGGTTGCCCCACATGCTGTTGTATATAAGTTTTCTCTAAAAAAAAAAAAAAAAAAAAAATCTTTCTAAATAATGGCCGTAGTATTTCCCTTTTACGTTCTATGTTTCGGCATAACCGCCGGTACTCTGAATATTGAGGGCAATATTCATTTCTAAGTGTGGGGGGGATTCTCACGAATTTTATCATGTAATTATACCGCCTAATCCCCCCGTTTTTGGCCAAAAATTTTTTTTTGGAGTAAGTGTTTTACACTTACTCAGCTATTGGTTATCAGTCCGCCATGTCTAATAAACAAAAGGATTGGCTAATCCAGGAGCAAACGGCTCTTGGTAAAGATATCTCAAATCCGTTGACGGCTTGCAATTTGCCCAAAATTGTATGGTATTCAGCTCACCATATCCTAAAAAGTGAAAAGTTGGCTAGCCCGCAAGTTTATGGCTTGTGGTAAAGGCAGTGGAAAAACCATAATTGGTAATCGACTCACCAAAGATAATATTGATAATTTATCTAAGAGTTGGCTAGTCCAGAAGCAAACGGCTTCTGGTAAAGACAAATCAAATCCGTTGGAAGCTGGTGGTTTGCTCAAAATCACATGGTCATCAGTGTACCATAGTTCTTACTTGAACTAAAACATTTGGCTACTCCAGAAGTAATGGCTTTTGGTAAAAAGATTCAAATCCATTAAGTTTTTCTCAAAAGATTGCTAGGGACTAGCAATAGTTTAGTGTGGGGGATTGATGAGTGTGTAAATACTCATCATTTTTTGTTAAATCTGAACTGCAAAACGTTTAAAAATGCTCAGAAATGCATCAAAATACTGAAAATATTCCAAAATTGCATTTTATATGTTTCAGATGCAAAATGTTTAAAATCAGATGAAAAATAAGCTAAGTTTGCATAATTGGCAGTTTCAGTCCCCCAAGTTTTAAAAATTGTCAGAAATAGTCTCTGAGCACTAAATTTCAAAAGTAAAATCACCAAAGGTCCTTTTAAAATCATAAGTTGTCAAAATTAGTCCTTTGGTGAAAAATGTCAAAAGTTTTGAGAAATTACAAGTTTGGTCCTTCAACTTTAAAAATTGGCAAAAATGGTCCTTGGAAATTCGAAAATGTCAAGTTTGGTCCTTATACTATGGGAGCTTGTCACTTTTAGTCCCTTGGAGCAACTTTGAGATAATGGCAGCATTGGCCCTCCATTTTTCAGTAATTACACAAAAGGTCCTTGTTATTATTAAGCCTAAACACCTTTGGACCTGCCATTACCCAAATGACCCCCTGCCTTTTACCAATTGGACCCTTCATTTGGACCCCCTTTTTATATTAAAACACCGGTCAAACCATAAGTCAAACAAAACACCCCTACCCGCCTTTTTCACTGTCTTCCCAACAACTAGCCTGCAAACACTCTTCCTCCCATCTTTCCAGCTCACAAGCCCACTTCCCTTGTTCCCCCCACCTCAACTACCCTCCAAAAGACATTTAATGCCTCTTCAAACCTTGCACTCAACCCCACTGGCAAAAATACAATTTGGCGCCAAAATGTGATCAATGGCCAATAATACTTCAAGTCATCCAATGGCCATGAAAAGAGGTGGGATTAGCTCAGATAGGAAAGAGAAGACATATTGGTGTATAAAAGAGGAAGAAGAGAGAAGGAAAAAAGGAGTAGATAGTTTTATATTCACATGTATGTCGTTTTTAACATTTATGTTTTAATTTAAGTTTAAAAATGTAATCTTCTGTTCTATTGTACTCAAATTAAGTTGTTTAATCAATACAATCTGTTTTCAAGTGTTAATTCAAGGCTTTACTTAAGATTCAAATTTTCATGTTCACTGTTTGAAAATCCATTTTCAAACTCTTTTATCCAAACCATTAGTAGACTATTATTAAGTTCACATAAGCTTATGTGAGCTATTTAAAGCTTTTGGTAAGCTTTCAATTAGTTTTCAAGCAACTTTGTCACATGGTCAACAAAAGTCAAACTGGAGCTAAATTGGGAATGGTGATGATATTGGGTTGATGCAGAGGTTGATTTGGGTTGGAATAGCTTCAATTAGCATAGTTAGGGGTCTGGTTTAGCCTGAGAGATAAGCTGGACCTATGTGAGTTTGTATTTCACTTTCCTATTTCAATCTATTTTGCATAGTGAGCTTGTATGTGTATCTGTGGTTACCAATAGGTTAGACTTGTTTAAATAGTTGTATTTAGGTTAATTAAACTCAGTTTGATCATTAATAATAGCTTAATCAGTGGTTAGCTCAGTTTTTGTTACAAATCAGTTGTTAAAGGTGTGTTTGGATTTACTGCTTAATCTGTGGTTAAGGTTAGTGCAGTGTTTAAAACTTGTTGGTTTAGGTTTTTAGCTCCTATTGACTCATATCTGTCTTAAAAACTGCATCTGCAACTTCAAAAATCAACATCATAGTTCAACTGTCTTATTAGCTTAGTTGTTGAGTTTTTATAAAATCAAAATCTTGTTTTGTGTTTAGATTACATAGATATAGCTTGCAGTAGGTGTAATTCATCATAACACATCATATTCAGTTCATAATTTGGTTTCAAACCTCAAATTAGTCAACTTTTCACATCTGCTTCAAAAGTCAAATTTGCAAAATTTCAGTTTTGGGCCAAGATGAGTGGATTTTTCATGAGCACATTTCTGGGTCAAATCACATGAAACTTTGGGTTTTTAAACTTAAGCTGGTCTATTTTCTTATTACCATTTTTATAAATTTTTGTCAATTTTTTATAAGCTTTAAAATGGTTTGTCAAATTGGTCTCAGTTGCCCTGTGCACTGACTCAGCTAACACTGAGTCTGCACAGGTGTTGTGCAGTTTTGTGCAGCCCTTGCATTGAGCTCAAGTGAGCTTATCTAAGTCTGAATTTTGGTTTACAAGTTCCCAGCTAGGTCTAGTTTAAGTTCCAATTGATGGTTTTCATTCTCAGCTTATTTTGTAGCTTTTACTTAAGCTTAAAGTAGCCCACCTAAAACTGATTTTAAGCACATTAGTCAAACCATCAAGATCATAGCAGTGTGTAATTCAGAGGTCTAAGCTAGTTGAAACTTGTTGCTTTTGAGTAGTTATAACATATTGTAGCTTCTGTATTAGATTGGTGCTCAGTTTGTAGCTTTTGGCTTTTCTCAAGTGCTTATTTCTAAGCAGTTTCCACTGCAGCCTTAATTTCCTTCACACAAGCACCTGTTTTTATATTTTTCCTAGATTCTCAATATTAATTTAGGCTTATCTTGAATTTTTCAGATTTTTCCAAGTCAGTTTGCTATTTTTCTTCATTTTAATCAATTTTTAGTACTTTTTAATTAGCATTTAATACAATTAAATCAGAAAAGTTTCAAAAAAATAATTTTTCATTTTTTTTAAGTTAAGATAAATATAAAAAGCCAAAAAAATATTTTTCCAGATTTTTATTAGTTAAATTGGTATTTTTAAGCAATTTAAGTAGTTTTAAATAGTTTTTAATTCCTAGAAAATACAAAAATAATCAGAAAAATACAAAAATAGTTTTGAAAATTCTCTTTTGTTATTTTAGATTTTTCCAAGTCATAATTTCATTTTTCTAGCTTTATTTCATATTTTCTTATAATTTGGGCTATTATTAAATAGTTATAAATTGTTTTTAATTAATAATAATTAGTTAAATAGTTATAAAAATAATTTTCTTTTTCTAAAAATTTTCTTTTATCATTAGGTTTGTAAAAATGTCATTTTCATATTTTTAGGATTTATATTGTTTAAGTTTTACATTTTCTTTTGTACGCTACGTAGTTTTTAAAGTTAAATTTGTAAAAGAAAAAAAAAAATCATTTTGGAAATAGTGATAGCGTTTATTTAATATTTTTTTATCTTTTTAATTCTCTTTAATTTGCATTTAAGCCTTTGTAATTTATACACTTTTTCTGTAGTTATAATAATCAAAACTCTTTTCCGTTCAAATCTCTCGATCACTACACGTTTGACTATTCTCGCACAGCTCGTTGGGACATAACGACCTGGGGAAACACTATACTCTCCTGATCTTCATTGCATTTGTTTCCAGACTATTTTAAGTTTGTTACAGTCAGCCATTCACAAGTGGCTAGCTTGCGTGATTAAACTTGACTGTTTGGGAGCGAATCAATGAACAATTTACATTTAGTGACAGTGCAAAGATCCGCCAGTCTAATTTAAACTTTCATATCTGCATTATTATTTATGACACAAATTTGAGTTGATTACCTTTTGGTTGACAAAGAGCTCATGCTATTTTATGGTATTGTCGAACTACAAGTCTTTTGATATTTATTTCCATGATGACTTTGGTAAAAGTTTGTTGTTGATATAATTTGGAGAGCACGGTGCAGCCGGTTAACGGCTCGTTATAAGGCGAATTTGGTAACTTTGATTGAAATACTATATTGGATAGTAGTGGAATCAAGGAAGCATTTCTACCAGATAACTAATATACATAAAGGTCTTTAAGGCTACCTCCTTCGAGTTTTGAAAGACATCAAGGCGTGAACCTCACATGCGATACATTCAAATATCTGGGATATTCAAAAAGACCAATTTCTCATAAAAGAGGAATACTTGAGTAATAGTATTTTCAAAAATTTAGAGAATAAGAGCTCATATGCTATCGGGTTACATCCATGATATATAAATCAAACTCGAACCTATAATGCCGCTAGACTGCACCGACAGTGGCATAACGAAGAAGAAAAGAAGATCTATATCTTATTTTTTTATAGCTATTTTGCATGAATTGTAACTATATTGATTTCTTGTCTTAATAAACTGTAAGTTTTTTTGTGAATTGTAATTTTTTTTTCACGTTTTGGTATTTGATATTGTGTAAATTTATTTTTAGTTTAATGAAATGTTTGTTTTATAAAAGGGTAAAAAAAAAAAAAAAAAAAAAAAAAAAAATTGAGATCCACGTGTATCTATCACTTGGTTTATACCGGGAAAGTGTTTTTCAGATTTTATGCTATAGGATTGTTATAAAAATGTTATAAGGTAAATAACTTACGAATAACCCGCACTTGACCTAACACTCTAAAATATGTCTCAAGTTTAGGCTCAACTTGGCATGTCTCGAATATTACTCGACACCCATAAATTTGGCTTTATTAATGTTAATTTTCATAAAATACCTTGATCTCCTATAACTGCACCTGACGCAAAAATAGTTGTACTAGTTTGAGTCTGTGTCGCGACGGGTTTAAATTAGTCGGCCAAAAACGTCCCAAGACATAAAGAGGGATTTTAATAGGTCAAAATACCTGTGTTGCTTCATTTCTTTCTTCATTTGTTTACCACCGTGGAATAGAAAAGAAGGGCAGCCAAAAAAATAAAAGACATGACAGGAGTGATAAGCAAAGCTGGTGATTTAACATTTAAGGCCTTCACTTTAGGTCTAGGCGTCGCCACCATCTATCTCGCTGGCACGTTTTCCGTCAACGTTTACCGTGGTCTCGCTTGGCATAACGCCCAATCGGTATATATTTTCATACCAAACCCTAATTTTATTTTTCTTTTTATAACCCCTAGCTTGTTGATTTTTATTTGCCATATTAGATTAGTTAGGGTTTACATTAGTTAAATATTGAATTTTGGGAGGTGTTTGTTTTAGCTTTCTTTCGGGATTACGAACTTGTTTTGTTCGGTTTATTCTTTACACACCCATTTTGATAAGGCTTAGGGGGTGTTTGGATTAGCTTATTTGTCTGGCTTATGCGCGTGTATCAAAGATTTGAAAAGCTAAAAACGTATTTCTAATGGCTTATGAGCTAAGTTTATGACTTAGTTCAAGTCATAAGCTCGTAAACTGTTTGAAATGAGCTTGTTGGCTTTTCAAATCTTTGATACGCGCATAAGCCTAACAAATAAGCTAATCCAAACACCCCCTAAGCCTTAAAAAAATGGGTGTATAGAGAATAAACCGGACAAAATAAGCTCATAAGCCAACCTTTATCGTGCGTTTGATTACTCGTGACAGTGAGTCACAAAATATGAACATATAAAATAAATCTCTTACCTATGAATACGAAGGCTTGGATGTCTACTTAATTAATGCGTTGTTAGGCTTGTCCATTGTTGCTATTATTAAGAAGGTGTATTGAGTAGTATTTACTACATGATCCCTGTTGTTGCTGCTCAGGTACGGCAAATCTTGTGTCATGCATGATATGTGTATTTGTAAGGTAAAATGTACTACGAGGAAAACGATCATACATATTAGTTAATTTTAGTGCATTTGTTCTTTATTTAGAAGATTAATTAAGGATTCTATAGCTTCGTTGAGAATTTTTTTCAAGTCTGTACCACAAACACAGTAAACGTTTCGATGATTATAGTCTCATTGCTTTCACTTAATGTATTGTTAGGCCTCTTTACTTCTATATAGGAATCAAGAAGACTAGTGACTTCTCAAAATCCGTGTTGGTGAAACATGAAAATTTTGTCATTGGTGACATTCTTGTGTTACATGCGGCATGATATTCTAAAGAACAATGGGTCCTAAGAGCAAATATTTTTCATGTAACAAGACTTTTGGAGAGTGAATCAAAATGGTATGATAAAATGGATTTACTTAATTAATTAATTTTAGTTCCGTGAGTCCCAAATGGTGTTTCAATGGGATTTGAGTTCACTACACTATATAATTTTATAACTAGTTTTGGGCGAAAATGGATATATAACATTAGTAAATGTCAAAAGTGAGGCGAGGCAATGTGCTGATTTGAGCTTTGCAGGAAGAACATGGGCTTTAAGTACATTTGACGAGGCATACCCCAACGCTTGGGCCATATTTTTACAAAAAAAATCAGTTGGTCGTGTAATAAAATCTGAAGTGCCGCCCAGTGTCTCAGATATGGTATGGTGTCATGTTCATTGTAAACTGCATAGGTTTTTGCCAATGTGGCTTTAAGCCCTAGGATCCGTGTTAATGGTTTCACAATTATTGGATAAAGATGCTTGAGAGTGTTTAGGGAATTTGGATTATAAACTATCAAGCAAGAGAATAAGAATAAAGGTTTTTAACATTTGAGTTAGGGACAACTACACAATTACAGTATATCAAAACCATTATTTAATATTGTATCAAATTCGGTTTGGTTTGTGGCCAATTCTTTTTGTCATATAGTTTAATAGCAAGATATATTAGCTTATTTTCTCTTGATTTTGTTGGTGTTTATGGATTTAGAGATGTTTAAAGTTGGTATTAGTGATGTTTGCTAAAAGAGAAATTGGTGTTGTGGCTTGGACGTGCCTAGAACCGATACTAGCTTATAATTTTTTTCTGTTCCAAAAAAGCTTATAAATTTTTTATTTATACGAAGTTAAGAAAAATGTTTCACTCTAAAGAAACCGACTTTCCATTACGCTGACATATGTAAGTATGATGATGATCATGACCAAGACACACACTAACGTCATAGCTTATAAGGTTTGGGGATCAACCTCGAAAACTCGATCGTGCCCACCTTATGAGATGCTTATGATTTAAAATGAAAATTTTCGGGGTCAATTTTGAAGACTTGGGCTTCCGTTATGTTGTTGTGCATGCTTAAGCTTAAGCACATTAGTTTGAATGAGGAAATGGTCTGTGGCACTATGGAACTCTCTTGAACAGTATAAAAGGTTTCGACCTGCACGAGGGCTCATTAGCATGTTCTTTAATTCAATCTAAAACCCTCTATATATGCAATATGACGGTTTTGTTTAAGTCGAGCTTTTTGGTATTGTCTAAGATAGTTTCTCGTAGTGCATACATCATTATTCTTGAAGAACGGGTGTGCCCTACAACATGTAATGTGACATGAGGCTTGTTTAAGTCTTCGGCACTGATTCGAAACCTTTCATATATGTTTCAAATGGAGGAGTGTGTAGGGGTGGAGATTCTGTGCTATCTTCATATCTTTTGGTGTATCCGAGTCATAGTAATCATTGTTATGTATGACACCTCAATGGCAAGTTGAGACGTATAACGATCTTTTTAGATGCTACATAAAGCAATATTGGAATTAAGCATCTAAAGAGTTGGCCAATAACTAATTAATATCCCTTTTACATATACCTACATCCATAAACAAGACTTAAGAGCTTACACTCGAAGTAATAGCTACAAATAATGATCACCTTAAATAAAATGAATTCTCTGGGATCGTTGGGTAACTCTTTTCCCATCTCCTTGTCTACCCTCAAGTTAATAACTTGATTCTATTATAACTTTATAAGTATGCCATTATCTACTACCTTATTGTTTTTTTGTATCCATTTCTAAATAAGACATAACTAGAATGAGGGAATTTTCATACCTTGTCATACCAATGTTAGATTAGGCTTATTACAAGCTTAGTATAAAATCTCAATAACTCCTTGAAGCTGTTACCTGTCAAGTATGAGGGAAATATGCGTACCTTAGACTTGAAGAAGTTTGTTGATGAATCAATACGTTTATGTGGCTCTTTTTTATTATTAGTCTTACCGATGTAAGATTAGGCTTATTACAAGCTCAGTATAAAATCCCAATAACTCCTTGAAGCTCTTAGACTATCCGTAATGGAAACAAATTTCACGCGTGGAACCACCCGCCCATAATGCGTCAGGCACCACTACGGAGCCCCCTCAGTTCACGTGTCGCGGGTCAGTTTTGGAGATGGTTTGGTCACTTTCTTGACCGAATCAAATTTTGGTTATTTGTGTGTGTTATGTGGTATGTTTGTGTTTACTTGGGTATTTTGTGTGGTTGGTTTGATGTTAACCACTATGGGGGTTTGGTGGTTGGTTGGGTGGTGGCAGTAAATCTGATGTGTCTCTTATGCGGCGGTGATGGGTGTAGTCACCATTACATCCGGTCTTACATGTTAAGTATGTGTAGGCAATCATTACTAGATTGTAATCTGAGCATATATTAAGTATTACTGTTAAAGAATGCAATCCGTATATATAAATTTTGCCTCATGTATGTTTGAGCTGTACATTCAGAATGTATACACATAGGTATCATTTATTTTTTCTTTTTATTTGTACGCTGTAAATTGTCCTAAAAGTAAGTACTTGTGAATGACCGGAAATTTGGGTGGTTATAGTATTTGTAACCCAATGATTAAGTACTGCTGCCTGCAGTATTTAACAGTATGCTGTCCCATTAAAAAACAAGTTTCTGCATGCCTGCCCTCCCACCGTCAACTTCTGTTCCTTAAATATACAATTGGTGGTTGGCCATTCACTAGTCTCCCAACTCACACACATGGGAGTTTAAACACACTGAAGTAGGGGCTCATGACTGACACTGACTTGCTTGCTTGATCTGCGGATGTGATTATTGATTTATTTCTGACATGAACACAACTTAAAGAAGTGGGATCCTTTGTAATCATGCGAGTGTTACACTCTTTGCAAGTTGTTCTTTATTTTCTTGCATGTGAGTACTTGAACAATGAGACATTAATGTTTCTAATTTGCAACTTTTACCCTATCTTTCTGCTGCAGAAAGCTGAGAACGGCGAGCTTCCTGATCAGAAGTCATAAATTAAGACCAAGCCATTAAGCTTCCGTAACATGAAGCATTCGTCTTAGTTTTGATGGAGAGAATCTGGTACACGTCATAAGATGGTCATGTCAAATGCTCAACATTTATACCAATATGTCACTTTTATGTTTATTCGACTTGACTTTGATTTGGATATCAGTGATTAAATAGTTGTTGTGCTGTATGGCAAGTATTGGTTTGTTTTGAACGTGAGAAATACTAAATAGATGAAGTTGTAATGCTACTGCAGAGGTATTACTTATTAGATTGTTTTGGTTGAGTGATCTCACCTTTGATAATAAAAATCGTATATTTGTCCTCTTTATAGTCTATTGTGTTGCGTTGAAAGTATTAAACCCCTTAGTCCCTTTGTATGTACAATCAGGTTTGATCTCATCACAGGGCTAATGTGTGTAGATGAGGGAATGTATAAATCATTCATGCCACAGATCCTTTAATTAATCTGTAGCCAAGTGAATTTTACATTGGTGATGGGCATAGTTCAAGTAGTCCATTTCTTGTTCGGTTCATGTTAAGATTGTAATTCTTGGCTTCTGGATTCCTGGCTATCAATTGGCTTTTTATCAATTGGCTTCTGGATTGTTCGGTTCATGTTAATGTGTGTTTCTTGATGAGCAGATTGCTCTGCTAGTCCAAAATGAACTTTTAGAAAGTGTTGAATTCATCAACAGACATTTCTCAAAGCCAAATGTATGATAGTCAAGGCTTTTGATTCACTCTTTTCTTTCTGATAAGCTAAGCTCTTGAGATTATGATTATTTGTGGGAGCAGTAAAAAGAGCCGCAAATCTTTCAACAGGCTTTTGGCTTGTGAAGTAATGAAGTTATCAATCATGGGTTGTCTTGAAAATCATAGCGGCATGACAATCTCATTGGATCGATTTAATCTATAAATTTCTGACCACACCACCACAATGAAAACTCGTGATGTCAGGAATATCGACATATATTCACAAATAAAGCTTCCCCAAATTCACTCATTTATACTCAGAATACATAACTTTTCTCCTAAAACAAGTTAATGCGCCTAAATACTAGTTGTAACACTAATATGTGGAAAGATATTACTTCAAATACCTGTGGCACACAACTCTCACAAGATATATCTATTATCGTAGCATAGTAAGGCATCAGAAGATTAATTGCGATTTAAATCCTAGAAATCCCATGGGCATTTCGGTGGACCTGAGCCAATGGATTCTTGATTAACCCGCTACCAACTCCCTGACGCCGAAATCCCCTGTTCTCTGGATTACATGACTCAAGACTCGTATTCTTGCCGGTCATATGGGTTGTGGCTGCAAATGGTGCAGAAATTTTAATGTTTGAATGTTGAAGTTCCGTTTTCTTCCAAAGCCTAGAGGTCAAAAAGTCTGCGCCAGGTAACTTGCAACACATAGTGTCTGTAGGTCCCGGATGTGACAACCTTCCAGTTGACCTGGCTAAGTCAAACGAGATCTCATCCAGTGTTAACTCGAGACCATGCACTCGAGTTTCCAGTGACTGCATCCCAGTCTGTGAGCTCCCGATAAATTTCTACAATTCAAGAGTCAGAAACGCAAACGTTGTGAGAAGAAAGTCATAGTAGGTAATATGTCATATTTTTGCATTAGTATTATGATTACAGGTTAACATATTATATACTCTAAAAAGCATATGAGAGAAGAGTACATGAAATATACACTTTGGTCAACAATTGATCTGCTGAAAGGAGAGGGCAATTTATTGCCATTTTATTTTTTTTATTTTTTTTTTTTTTTTTCTATTTTTAGATCTATTATATGTCGGCGAGTTTATGTTCAAACGTTTGGTGACAAGGTAGCACTTATCTTTCAAGCCCCACAGGCTACAAAAACATAGATCTGTAGTTGCTCTGTAATTTAGTGTTAGCAAGTGGCCCATGTTGTCTAAAGGCAAATTAAACATTTTTTAACTATATCATCAAATACAAAGTAGCTAGGTGCCCCACAGCAAAAAAAAACTAGTAACAGCTATGTCTAATTATTGACAAAATTACCTGCAAGAGATCAACCAGATTGGACTGTTGCGTTTCAATTTGAACAAGCTGATTGCGAATCAAAGATAATTCCTCTGTGTCTCTGTGGCACTTATGGATATCCTCAGTAATGTTACTCCCTACAACAGTTGAACTTAACCTTGCATTCTGATATTCAGATTCATAAACCTCTTCTTCATCAACAATCTCCTTGAAAAGGGCTCGTTTTGCTTCTGGTCTTGCAAATCTGTTCTTAGTATGATCATCAGTATCCACAGACAATGGACTTTCATGACGAGGTGCAGCAGGGCTAAATTTCTGACCACTAGGCTTCTTGCGGTCCAGCTTCCTAAACATTGCTGGACCAGTTTTTGTGGTCCTATTTTCCAACGTAGTTCGTCTTGTTGCATTGGTAGTGGGAGAACGATTGGGCACAGTTTTCTTATTAGCTATTTGATTTCTTGGTGGATACCTTCCATCACTAGCAACTTCAGCTACTGGATCACGCATCAGAAACAGATTATCGGTGAGGCAAAAACACAACTTTGCAATCGAGAAAATTAAAATCAAAACCAACTTCTTAAGAACTTAAGATTCTAAAACGACAAGTTATTAGGACTTGAAATCATCAAGTTTAGTAAACTAGTATTGTTACCCAGCAATAAATAACTAATAAAGTTTCTACCGATTGAATCACATTCTTTTGTTCTATTCCCACATGAAATAAAAGAAATTAAAGCGAAATAAAGGATTCCTAAAGAAGATCTGTAATCCAACATCCAAATATCTAAAGTCTGAACAAAAGCATGTGTATAATCCTTTAATCCCAAAAAGCCCAACATTAGATCAGACCATAATTAAAAAATATCATGTGGGCATGCAGCTTTATATCATCCAACACTAAAAAATAAACGAATAACACTAACGGGTAAAAAATAAAAATAATAATCTTACTACCTTTAGAAGACGACTGAGATTCCGGCTGAGTCAACACATCCTCCTCCGCCACATCAGGAATCGCCTTCCACGCTTCAATCATCTGAATCATAGTCTCCCTAACACTCTTCACCTGCATTACATAAGCACATTAAAAACAGATGAGGTTTTCCTTGTTCAGGTTACCTAACCCCGGAGAGGGCAAGCCTTTCTGACTCAGATGTAAGCAGCCTCACCGGGTTAATCCACAAACCCTTTAGCACAATTTAACTAAATTCAACCATACCTTATCAAACTTTTTCGCCTCAAAAGTCTTCAAACACGACACCTTAAACTCGACCAACATCTCCCCCTCAACAACCGCAAGCTTCTCCAAACACTCAGCCGCACTTTTCCTAACACTCCACTCCTCACTATTCTTCACATACTCCACCAAAACAAACACCAAATCCTTCACATTCACACCTTCAAAAACCACACCTTTAAAACCAACCAAGCTCCCCAACACCCCCAACAAAGCCGATTTCGCCTTAAAACCCTCCCCCTTCAAAAGCTTCTCAACCCGAACCAACATTCGTCTAAAATAAACCACATCCACCTCCTTAGCCCCCTCCACAGCCGCAGCCAAACACATAGCCGCACCAATCTGCGCATTCACCTCCTGCTCAGTAACCAAAGCCTCAACCAACGGCTTACAAACCGTCGTAAACGGTTTACTCGCATGCGTTGCGATCGAGTACACGGCCGCAACGCATGCGGACCTAACAGACGTGTCATTGTCTCTTAACCTACGTATAACCGCGTTAACGAGTTTCCATTCAAGAGACGACGTTAAAATGTCCCCATGCGTGCATGCAACAGTAGATATCAGCTTCATGCATTGTTTACGTACAGGTGATCTATCTACCGAGTTGGTTACAGTTATTGATGAAATGAAAGTTGAGATATTATCGTTTGTTAAGTTTTGAGCGATTTTTTCGAGTTCGGTTGCGGCTGAAGTGTGTGTGTCTCGGTCGGAGAGTTTGGTGAGGCACGTCAGGAGTTTTTGTTTGAAGTCACGTTGGGAGGACATTGTGTTGGAGATTGTTTGTTATGGTGTTGTTGGTTGTGGTGGTGGGTTTGGGTTAAATGGTGGCATGAGTGACGCTGGTGAAGCGGTTGTGATTTATCTAAAGAGTTTGTGTTTTTGTTTTGGTTTTATAAGAGGGAGGGTGAGAGGTTTAATAATGACAATGTGTGAACGAGGGACATATATAAATGTTGCCGGTTTTATTTATTATTATTATTTTTATTTTTTATTTTAAATATGTAATGTAAAACCATGTCGCGGTGATTACATGATATATAACCCAAATATAAACCAGAAATGTATCTCAAATGTTTAGATATGATTTAAACTCACGATCATTTAATTGCATACGCTACTACAACATTCAGCTCAAATGGCGAAGACACGTCTTTGTCAATGAGTCATCACCAATACACCGTCGCTAATAACATTGGCGACGACGACGTAGGACCCACGTTATTCTCGGTCAAAGTTTACCATCTGGGGCTCACATTACCTGTGGGGCCGTTAAAGTCTATAACTGAGATTTTTTATCGTTTAGCGGGTTTTGGCGATAAGATGTCTTGACCAATTATACCCCTGTCACCCGTCCTCCTTATTGTTGTAGCGTAAAGAACTACATTGAATGCTGCTACAGATTAGAATAGCTCAATGATGTGCTTATTGCTATTAAAAAGAAAATTGAGCAAACTACAAAATATGTCTATGAAACTACTTTTACGATAAACTATTTGTATTAATCATTTCTAATGTTTAAAAAGAAAACCATTCCTAAAAGAAATGATTTTGCTTGACTTTCGTCAAAATTCTTACGTAATTAATCTTTAGTGATATGGTTGACTATTAGTCTTTTAGACCAGAAGTACCGGTTAAAGTGAAGTGGTATCTCCTCACTTTACACATCAGCACGATATTAGTTTACTCTCTTTTCTTATTTCTTTTCATTTTTCACTCGTAATGGTCATCTTCCTCATACCTTTTATACCCATTTTTTTTAATTTAAATACTTGTGTTCATAAACTAAAAACGTAAATATGAACGTAAACGTAAACATACAAAATTAAAAACATAAACGTGCTAAATTAAAAATGTAAATGTACGAAATCAAAAACTTTTATTCATAAATTAAAAACAGTATGGAACTAAAAATATTACATAGATTATTAAAAGCGTAAATGTACAGAATTAAAAATAATACACAACTAAATAAAAAAACGTAAACTAAAATTGCAAATCTCACTTTGCTTTAATCCCCGCCCTTATCGCTTCTATCTGCTAGCGTGCTACTCCAGTCAAGTGATCATATGGCTAAACATTAAGTCTTTTTTAAGCGCTTTATATTCCTGAACTTCCAATTCCCTCTTTCTGATTGCTAAAAATTCAGCGCGTTCTTCTTTCTTCATTGTTATGGCACATTCATTCTGACTTACATACTCGGAGACCATCAATTTAGCCAATTCTTTCTCATTCATAGTTGATCCTGATGATCCTGCCCCTTTCTTCTTCAATGCTTTTGCTTTGTCCCTGCTCGTTGGTCGTACAACTTCCTGCACCTCATCATCCTCGTCGTCTCCAGCATCCACATTCAGATTAATACTAGTATCCCCTGACTCTCGGTTGAACGAACTAGACCCAAATGACTTGTATCTATTGTACTTTTCATTTTGCTTTGCTTCAAAGTTTGGAACTTCAATATCCATTCATTTATGACAACTTTTTAAAACCTCCCAACAATGACAAAGTGTAAATTTTATTTCATATTCAGCTTCATAGTTAAGAAGTGCCTTTTCGATGTAATCTTCGTGTCCGGCTCCACTTCTCTTGTTCATACGCATGACATTATTGTACACCCCCACAAAACCGAGCCACGTTCGGGCGCACCGTCTTCCATTTTTTGTTCACCATATCGTACGTTCGACGATCGGGTTGCTTTGTTTTAGGTAAAAAGCGTTTTGTTGTGAGATGGGTTTCGGTATGGTTGGTTTAGGTGAGGTTGGTTAAAATAGTATGATTGTGGTCATAAGTTTATTTGTTGGTTTGACGGTGGAGTATTTCGGAGATTAAACGTTCCTTCGGGTTTCAGGGGAGTGCTTCGGGTATTTTTTTCGTTGGTTACGTTTGGTGGTTCATGGAGTATTTTCTTGAGACATTTTTGTATAAATGGCGAAGTAAAAATGTTGAGAGTATAAAATGGTGAAATTGTGTTTAAAAAATGGTGAAGTAATGGGTATATATAAGTAAAAAATAGGATAGTAGAAAGGGCTTTTTCTTTTACTCCGTTATATATAACTCAAACAGTTATATTAAAGGGGGGCCCACAATTATTTCGAATTACCAAAGGTGGCCGTCTGTCACCTTTTGCTGGCTTTCTTCCTACCACTCGTGCGTGAGATGATGGTTGTGTAGTGGGGCTCGCGCATGATTTGGCCATCGGAAGGTGAGGGCTAACGCCCACTACCTTGAGCCTTAAAGATGATTCATGTTTTTTTGGTTAATTAAAAGGATTTTACACGCCCATTATATATCATGCTTTCAGTTTCTACCGCTATGAACGTCATAAACAAATTTGTGGTCTAAGAAACAAAATATCGTGTGTTTGTGAGTTGTGAAGCATTTTAAGAAAAATGTTGTAGGTTTGTAATCTATAAAGTCTGTTGAATTTCTCTATCAAATTTCTTGCATTGTTTTCATTGATCATTTTCTTGTATTAATACTCTCTTGGTTTTAAAATTTAATCGATCTTGATAAAAAGAACTGTAATAAAGATCAGTTTAAGTAGTGGTAATATGTTAAACTTGCTCTCCGATCTAATTTTAGCAATAAACAATTTAAATTGAAACAATAAAAAAAAAATGGGATAATTAATTTGAGATATATGGTTAGAAAAATAAATTATTTGTTCAAACTGAAACATCTATAAACCTAAAAGATAATGAATCATTTTTGGATATTTAACAATGAAATGAATGTAGAGTTTGTCTATTATGTTAAAAACCTTTAAAGGGTTTTCCAAAGAATGCGAGATTGGTTCATTAAAAAAGTGTAGATGTTTATAGTTTGTTGATATTACATATGTAATATGACATGCATGTGATCATATGTCACTGAATCCCTTAAGAGCACTCGGTGCGATCACTTTTGTGCTGCGTTAAAGCTTAACGCAAGGTGCGTTAAAGCTAAGTTATCACACCCGTCTCACGTTAAAGGCCAAGTGAAGGAGGCACGTTAAGCAGCTAACACTGCGTTAAGGGTTATTTCGAATAAAAAAAATTACACCTTCGCCCCTTATAACGTCTACTAATATTTGAATTCATAAAAAAAAATTAAACACCCCCTTAACGGCTAGTTTGAATTAGAATTCAGAAGCCTCTATATATATCAACGTTTACAAGCCAGTTTCACACACTTTCCATACACTATTAATAAAAAAAAAATACAACAAACGCCTCTAATGGCTTGTCGTCTGCCACATTCCGTCAAAGAAATGCAAGTGTTTATTTAAAAACAATGCGATAAAGAAGATGCTGATTGTGCGGTTGTGTTACATAGATACAAACCAACATCAGCAACAAAATCCGGTGGAGTTATGAGGAAAACAAAGAGGTTGGTTCTGTATCACAACAATTGACTCAACTTGGGCTAGGTGCATCAACTTTGTCGAATGCACCTACATTTATTGAGCAGCAACATTCTTCCCCATTTACGGGTTATGCTGACGAGGCAAATAATTCTTTTGGCTTAACTGCAAAACAATTGTATGAAATTAGCGTTGGCGAAGAGACGTTCAACGAATTTGAAGCAGAGTAAGCAAAGCTTCAACAAGAGTGGTGTTGGAAAATGTATATATTTACAAGTACGTAAATGTCCGGATTCGAACTCGTGACCACGGGATTGCACACTTTACGTATGAGACTCGATGTTTAAATAATTAATATAAGATATTATGTTTAATTATTAAATTCACAATAAACGACTAAACGAGCGATAAGCACTTATCGAAAGTGACTATTGGTCGTTAAATGTCAACGGGATATGAAGAAAAGTAAACAAGCCAAGAGACGGTTTTAGGAACCTTCTTTTGGGCTTGTTTTTGGCCGAAACTATGGAATCCCACATCGGAAACCATAGTAAACATGACATCTACCATAAGGCTATAAATACATCCCATGTATTCATCCTTTGGTACACTTGATTTCATTAGAAGGCCAAATTTCTTCTTTTCTTCCCTCTTATTCTTGGTCGACGAGTGAATCCCCATTGTAAGGGATTTACGAGTGACCTTGAGCATAACAAGGTGTTTGGTTATTCTATTGTGATCAAGAACTAGCATTCGCATCGAATCGCTAATAGTACGTGTGTACAAGAACGTGGTTGTAAGACATTATTCTTACACCAATAAGTACTTCTTTGTTTTGCTTTGCTCGAGGGTTGTTTTGCTTTGCTCGAGGGATTTGACATTCGCAAGAGGTACGTTACGCATACTTTCAGTTAATTAATTTATTTGTTATGATCTTGAGTCTTCCGCTGTGTACTCTTGATGTCTTTATGTTTTATTGTATTTTATATATCATAAACTCAACAGTGGCATCACGAGCCTTGTATAACAAGTAATTAATTACTGAAACACATAATTAAAATAAACATGAATGTGTTATTTTTTGTATGCATAGATCTAGGGTTTGCAATCTTAAACCCTAATTTTTTATAGGGGGCGTTTATTTTGGTACCCTAATTAGGGTTTTGTAAACTAAAGTTTTAATTGGATTAGAAACCCTAAGATGCATGCAACTTTATGTGTATATGCGTAACTCTGTTTTAATTGCATTAATTGTTAAGTGTAATTTTATATCCATGATAATTATCTGCATGTTTTATCATGGATCTGCTTTTATTGTATGTCTTTCATGTTTTAAGTGATATACATTAAATTATGATAGATCTTAAATTGGGGAAGACCTCAATAATTATTAATTTAATCAATTATGTGCTATGTGGTATATATTTAGTTTTGACTTACGCAATCGATGAATCGATGCATGTGGTTCACCTTGTACATAGATGAAAACGGGTGGAAGTCTTAATTAAATATATGCATATTGACAGATCTAGAATTGGTTATTAATAAGATTTATCAAAACCATTTGCATGTGGCTATTTGATATGCATGACTTTTATTTGTTATGCTTTCATTGTTTATTTGTTTATTTTTTCAAATACTTGCTTGTTTGTTATGTGTAACAAGGGTATTTTTACAAGAAAAATAAACTGACCTAAACAATGGTGAAACATGTATTTTTAAGAATAGTAATCATAATCGTTTAATTGATGATGACTCTGGTACAAATGACTGAACGGCTCACCCATGAGAATGAACTAATAAAAGGGGTTTAAAGAAGTGCGCACAGTCACACTGAAAGGATGTCTAAGGTTGTGCTTTAGCGCGTACCTGGTCCTCTGCCCTCTGTAAGTTCGAATGGAGCTACTTAGTAAGTCATTAAATGTGCAAGCTCGTCTTAAGGGCGAATTAGTGTTGATTCCATGCGCCACTTAGGTGGTAATTATCCGAAACACTAAGTGTTTACACTTATGCAAAAGTACGGTATAATGGATGATAATTAACACTAAATTCCTTGATTGGTGAAACCAATACCTCAATTAAAGTTTGATGATGAAAAACTTAAACATTAAAACAAGATATAAATGTTTTAATAAAACCGATGTTACGAAGATGAATGCATGACATCTTTGTACATATTTGATTTTACATCAAAACTATTACCCTTTAATTTAAGTTATATGCCATCCAACGAAACGGAAACACCTAAGATTATTTTTTATTTGCGTGAGACCGTGACTTAGATCGTAATCAAAGGGTAAAATGTCCACGTGTCGTGAGAACGGGCATGGACGATTTTGCAGTTTCTTAAGTTGGACAACTTAATTGAGTTTTGTAGTGAGAACTGGCAACTCAAGGCATAAGATGGGATAAAACATGTTTACATGGCAATTGAAATTGACTATATGTAAATCCCATAAATCTAGGAATTGCAATTGAAATTGGCAATTGAGCACAAGCTCTACCACTTTGTATAAGGTTCATTACTAGCAGATCAACTGACGTGATGAGATTATGACAATTTGGATCCTAGTTTTTCAGTGAAAATTAAATGGTTATATGTTTATGAACCATGGGTGTTTAATTTTCTTGAAAAGGTTAATTATCGAAAATACTAAAATTGAATTTTGTAATTCTTTTGAATGTATAATTGCAACATTTAACCGTAAACGAAGTTTAGTCTTTGATCAATAAATTGTTCCATTCTGCTTTCAAACAAATGTTTGATCGAGAATAATTTACCGAAAAGACAAACGAAGTCTCTTTTCCATGGGAGAAGCATGAGACTCAATCCTATTCCTTTTCATGAATGAGAAAGGTATAATAGGAACATTTGAATTGTCTAAATTCTAAATGTAACTCATAGCAATGAATTGCACATCTTATTTTCCATAAAGATTTCATTACCTTCATTTGGTGAATGAATTCTTTTGTAACAACATGAATGTTGGTTAACTGGAAAATATGTATGTGAGTTACTAAATTAGAAGCTAGACTAATTACCGCGAAAATTGGTAAAAGGCAAACTAGCATATTTTATCTAGTTGTTTTGCTTTAACCTTTAAAGGTGCTACATACCATTATGGGCATGGTAGGCCTGTTAAGGAAGAAATTGCATACCCAATTTTTCAAGTTAATAACTTTGATGGATAACGCATCATTCATAGAGTAGAATACACCTTTTAGTACCTTAGTAATGATTACGTATGGTTTTTTAAAGGTGTAGGAAAGTAAAAAGCAAGCAAGTTATTTTAACTGGTTATGCAACACTTACAATGTTGTCAGATTCAGTGGGAGCATTTGTGTTGCATTACTGAATAAGAAGTTGTTTTAATGATTTCTAATTCAGTGGGAGCTACAAGCCTTATTTCCTGTGTAGTAACCCAGATTATCTTCAAAGATAATTACTTTCCAATTGTAGACACTTATGTTTTAAGGATAGTCGTGTACGTTTCCTTACTAAACAATATAGTTCTACATCTACTTGTTATATCTATGACACAAATCATATTAATCAAATAAACGAACGTGCATCGTGTTGTTTATCTGCTACATGATGTTGTTCCATGCACAAGTGGGAGAAATCTTTATTGTGTGCAAGATACAACACATATAAATATGATTTAAATGGATTCTCTTGATCGCAAGGTAAGAGAGTTACGTTCTAATAGGAATTATATATTTTATATGTATGATTGCCTGATTAAGAACATGTGTCAAGATGATAACAAAGACTACTTTATTTTCAAAATTTATGTCATTCAATATTTAAGAAACACTTGTAGTTACAATTTATGTTACGTGAGAACGTGAACTAGATTATAGCCCAAGGTAAAATATCCACGTGTCGTGAGAACGAGCATGGATGATTTTGCAGTTTCTTACGTTGAATTTTCATGGAATGACATAATTAAATGAAGTAATCTAATACTACTTTGAATTTAAGTATTCGTTGAATGACTTAAATATATGTAGTAAGTATTAACTTGAAATATTAATTGAAACCTGAGGTGGTGTTCATAATTACTTTAATTAAAAAATGTTTATGATTTTGTAAAGTCACAAACATGAAGTCTTTTAATACAAGACTTACAATATAAAGTAAGACGTTAACTTGCTATGTTTTAAGACATATGCATGAAGTCAATGAGGTGATCAATGACTTATAACGTATAGTGGGATTATAACTGATATGTCTTTTGACTTGGTCAAAAATACTTGTGTTATAATACATGCAATTGACTTGGTAATTCTATTGTACCATTAAGTTTTACTTTGTTGGTAAATAGATGAGCCAAAGAGTAGATGGTTATCTTAAATATTGTTGGATTATCTTACAATATTAATTCTAATGAAATACCATAGTTTTATGGTATGTTCAGTTAGAAGAATCAAAATCTATTGGCATGTTTGATTCAAGATAACTATAGTTTCTTCCAAAAGTTATCAAGGTTAGAATATTGAGTATAGATTGAATATACTCAATAAGACTCCAACCTGGAAGATTAATAAGACACCATTTGTTTATGGAATGTGATGAATCACATTAAGTCTTATAATGAAGTTCTGAATTTGTTAAACTGCTTGTATAGTGAGTTGTAACAAAATAATGTTAGGAACTGTCAATGTTTTTTGTAATATCCCAAAAGAGAACAATGTATTGTTGCTCTACTTGCTAAACTATTTAAAGGTAATCTTTAAATTGTTAAAGGCAAGTGGGAGTTTTGTTTAAGATCTTGAAAGATTGAATTACAAAATACATAATCTTCTAAAATACACTAGCAAATATCATGATGAGGTTAAACATGTAAATGATAGACCTCAATATGATGGAATTGTCGTTCATAGATCCGAAAGGATATCTCAGATATTTAATATCTGAGAAATATGAGTTACAGGATCATGGTAAGCCTGATAATCATAATGATGAATTTACCAAATGATGAATTGTGGTAAATCAATCATACTATGAATGTTGAGATGCTGTCCATAAAGATAATCAACTTTAGATACTTGGTTTATCTTAATAATGAATATGAGTTTCTTCAAAGGATGGAAACCTTAGTGGTTTAAATCTTTATGTAGAAATCATATGGACAATATTGTACACATATTTAATGCATGTCTAGTGATAATAATATTAATCATATTTAAGCAATTAACTATGATTGAATATTCTTTTCTAGATACATTAAATAGAAGTATAAAGATTATAATTGTATTACTTAGTTTCATTGATATGAAATTTTGACAATGAATATCAAAACTCTTTGTTGTGAATTACTTTTGCGAGGACGATAAGTAATACAAAGTAGTTTATGAATTCAAATAATCTTTGAATTTGTACAGACTGCTAGAATCCATGAATGGATATATGCATGCATCTAGGAGATGATTCTTATGTTTAATATTAAATCCATGTTTGATTTAATAATTAAAATAAAACTGCTCATAAGTATTCCTGAAAGCTAGTGGGAGTATTATTTATTTTTCTTAAATCTTATATGTTGTATGGGCAACTACATTCCACTTAAATTAAGTTTTAGTTGGGAATGAAACTTCGTTTGTAAGATTTGGAAATAATATATACAACCTTGAATATATGTTTATAAACATATGCGGTGAAATAAATGAGTCTAATAAAACATGATAAATACATATCTTTGACAAGATATAATATGAATGAGATCTTAAAGTTTAACTTGAAGATTCATCATGTACATCATGTTGTGTATAAGATTGTTGTGTCATGCTTGGTTACAAGATGATTTGACAACATTGAAAGTTGTTAGTGTAATAAATATTTTAAAAGGAATATGTTTGGATTTAGAATCTCATTCCACAGTCTGGATATGCTCCTAGATTCTATGGACGAAAATATGGCAATTATTTCATAATTGTCATTGCCAACAAACTTGAGTTTGGTAGGCACCAACATTACACTATAACTGTTCGAAGTTTACGGATGTTTAAAGAGCATATTATTATACACAATGATGCTGGTATAATTGAGATGACACTCAATTCTAGTCATGGTATCGTTGGTGATGACCATGTTGACTAGTTATGCTCAATTAAGAGCATAGTTGCATTATACATTAAAGAATAAAGAATACTTTAAACTTTAAGTGTTGAAGGATGATTGTCATAAAAGGGTGGTTCAGGTTATCACGTACCTTGTGGAATGATATGACAATATCAAGATATGTGTAAACACATACAAGAAATTCAATTATTGAATTTTTGAAATAAGTATTCTCAAAATTCTTGTAGATCAAAGTTAGTTGAAATTATGCCTTGTCAACAAGTATGAGTTGCATGACTTGTGGCAAAATTCATTAACTGAGAATTATCATGCATTGATCTATTTAGTATTTGGATAAAGGATGTTAAACAATTATTATTTATAATGAATTAAAGTACGGTATACGTTTAATTTCATTTATAATATTGTGTCCTATGTTTGCATGTTTAAATCCATGAATAACTTAAGTTATTCTAAATAGTCCGTTGTCAATCAATAACATGGGAATGATATTGAATTAAGACAAATCTGAGTATTAGTTAGAATATACTAGAAAGTATATTGATGCGTAGTGATCCGTGCTAAACAGTCAAGTCTAAAAAACTGCTCAACAACCAATGCAATTAAGATCTGAGGAGTACAATGTTTCCCCGGGTCGTTAAGTCCCAGCGAGTTGTGCAATGGATTATCAAACGTTTAGTGATCGCGAGATTTGAACGGGAAAAGGATTTGGGAATGATTATAATTAAGGAAAAAGCCAACAAATAAAAACGGCTAAGTAAAGGTATAAAAATCCCAATTATAACTGAATCAAAGTGGAAAAATAAAAAATGCAGCGCATCTAAAATTAAATTTTGCATTCAAAATCCAAAATTTGCAAGTAGTGAAATTTATATCACTATCGCAAATAAATTATCCAAAATAGAAAAATTAAAAGAAATTAAACGTAAATTCGGCAAAAATAAACAACCGAAAAAGGAATTAATATTAGTAAGGGTTTAGGAAAAGGGCAAGTTTAGAGCGCTAGTGATTTGCAAACTATTAGGTAACGTGTTGAGCGACCCTGAATTGCTGGGCCCCTTTGTAACATGAGGAGTCTAGAATTAACGTAACCAACAACTCGTCAAAAAATCTGAACTGACAAATCGTGCCTAGTGATGCGTAGTTATATGAAAGATCATATAAGATTGATTATGAGTCTAAACAGAATTAAGTTATAGTAAGGGTACAATAACTAACTGTTGCCTGATAAATCTTATTGAATTCAATAAGTACCTAAATTTGTACGTTTGTATCCTGTGTTATAATATTTACTTTAATTTGCATATGGCATGAAATTAAGTAATATTTATTATTA
>BPTQ01000004.1:272525518-272536991 GCA_019973895.1 Chrysanthemum seticuspe
TCAACTGGGATCAACAAGTGGTATCAGAGCTTGTGATCTAGAAACTGAAACCAAGAAGAAGTTTAGTTAAGTTCTATTCAAGTAAGTTAAGATGTCTGACGAAACTCACATGGTTACTGCATCAAAGGTGCCCATGCTCAAGCAGGGTGAGTACCAAATTTGGAGAATGCGAATGAGGCAATACATTCGTATGATTGATTATGCTATCTGGGATGTTGTTGAAAAAGGTGATACTCTTCCTAGGAAGGGTGATGATGGCAAAGATATAGCCATTGTTAGTGAAATTGACAAGGCTAAGAGAAAGCTGGAGATTAAAGCTCATAGTATTCTCTCCATGGGAATACCTAATGAGTATGCTTTGGACTTTGAACAATATGAGTCTGCTAAAGAGTTAATGGATGCTATTGAAACAAGGTTTGTTGGTAATGAAGCTACAAAGAAATCAAGGAAGAATATGCTCAAGCATCAGCTTGAAAACTTCATTGCTCTCAGTGGAGAAAAACTTGATGGCACTTATAACAGACTTCAAAAACTTATCAGCCAACTGAAGTTAGTGGACTACAAAGTTGCTCAAGAAGATATCAATTTGAAGTTCATCAGAAGTTTATCACCTGACTGGGTTGTGCATATAGTTGTGTGGAGAAATAAGGATGACTTTGATAAGATGACTCTGGACAATCTCTACAACAATTTGAAGGTTTATGAATCTGAGAACAGCATTGCTGGTGCATCTTCATCTAATCAAAACATTGCTTTTGTTTCCACTAATCACAAGAGTCCACAAGATGTATCCACTGCTGCCTATGGAATAACCACGGCTATTGCAAACAATACCACTGTTAGTGATAATGTCAGTGATGGTGCAATTTGTGCTTTTCTGGCTGATTTAACTACCATTGTTACTGTTTTGAATCAAGATTTAGATCAAATTGATCCTGATGATCTTGAAGAAATAAATCTTCAATGGCAGATGGAAATGTTGACTCTCCAAGCAAGGAAGTTTTTTAGGAGGACTGGAAGACAGGTTAAGTATGATGGTCAAAGGAGAGCTGGATTTGACAAAAGCAAGATGGAGTGCTTTAACTGCATGAAGAAGGGTCACTTTGCTAGAGAATGTAGAGCTCCCAAGAGGATTGAAGGCATTAAGAAGACCATTGAAGAGCCTGCTTCTTCATCAGCATTGGTTGCTCAAGATGGCATTGGTGATTATGACTGGAGTGATCAAATTGAAGAAGGTCCCAATGCATCTTTTCTTGCTAGTGAAGCTTCTAAAGAGCATAACTTTGCTCTTATGGCCTATGCTTCATCTTCTGGTTCAGATTCTGAGGTATCTAATGATTCTAAAAATTCTACTTGTTCTTTTAAATCATGTCAAGATAACTTAGAGTCACAAAAGGCTATTATTGCAAGTTTTAGAAAAGAAGTAGATAGACTTTCACTTGATAACTTAGGTTATAGAGTTGGTCTAGAGAGTGTGGAAGAGAAGCTAAATTACTGTATTAAATGTGAGTTTGAGTATGTAGATAAGATTAATATACTAGGTGGTGAAATTGATCTTAAGGATAGAGAGATTAAGATGCTTAAAGAGAAACTAGAAGAGGCAGAGAGTGTAAAACAAGAAGCCCTGAAAGAAAAAGAAAACCATGTTGTTAGGGTTGCTAAAACACAGTTTGCTTCTGATTTGGTTAATAAAGCAATAGATTGTCAATTAATGAAAAAGGGTTCTGGAATAGGTTACAACAATATGCCACCACCCTCTCTGATGAAACATGCACCACCTGCAAAAGAACTGTCATTTAGTAGTGAATTCAGTTTTAATAAACCTTTAGAAGAGATTAGTAAGACTGAAACACCTAAGATAGGTTCTGATATGTCATCTGATGCTCCCACAATTGAAGATTGGGAATCAGATTTTGAGGAAGATAGATCTGAATCAACTAAGCCTGAAAAGATAGAAAAAGTTAAGAAAGTTGATTCTGAACAAGCCAACCTTGTGCCTAGATTTGGAGCTCAAATTGCTAAGAAAGTTGTAGAGTACAAGGAGGTACCTAGGGAACAGATGAAAAGATATATACCTAGGGGAAATCAGAGAAACTTCAATGGACTAATTTCAAACATATTAGGAAATGAGTTTCAATGTGTTAAAAAGGCTTGTTTTTCATGTGGTAGTTTTGAGCACTTATAGAGAAAATGTTATAAAAACAGACCACAAGTTTGGAATCATTGGAGGAGGGTAAATCATCAAAACTTGTCAAAGAAAACAAACCCTCACCCTAACAAAAACATGATTCCTAGAGCAGTGTTAATTGAGGAATGGGAATACAAAGTCAATAGTCACTGCTGCACCAAAATGGGTTCCAACCACTGCTAAGCAAAATGTAAACACAGCTAAGCAAAATAAAACCACTGCTAAGCAAAATATCAACACTGATACAAAAGAAGTTTTAAAAATTCCAAAGGTGATTACTGACACAGTGGTTGGAAACCATTTTTATGCTGTTAAGGCCTCAGCTAGTTGGCAATGGAAGCCTAAGACCAAGGTTTTACACAATGTCAACTGTGCATCAATGGACCTAAAGAAATTTGATTATGTTGATGCACAGGGCAGACCAAAGTCAGTATTGGCCTGGGTCCACAAAAGGAACTAATTTGTTTAAATTCATGTGCAGAGCAATCTACAAGATGAGCTAAAAGACAAAGGAATTTTTGATAGTGGTTGCTCTGGGCACATGACTTGGGATGGGAGCAACCTGGAGGATTTTGAAGCTTTTGATGGAGGATATGTGGCATTTGGTAATGATCCAAAGGGTGGAAAGATACTTGGCAGAGGCACAATCAAAACAGGGAAATTGGACTTTGAGAAGGTCTATCTGGTACAGGGACTTAAGTATAATTTATTCAGTGTTTCTCAAATGTGTGATAAGAAAAACTGGGTACTTTTTGGGGAAACTGAGTGTGTGGTGTTGTCACCTGATTTTTTTATAATGCCTAATGAGAAATTTGTGCAGTTAAGGATACCTAGGAAAAAGAACATATATTTTTTTGATCTTAAAGATGTACTTCCTAATAGGTCCTTAACTTGTTTGTTTGCTAAGGCATCAGTTGATGAGTCTAGATTGTGGCATAGAAGATTGGGTCACCTTAATTACAAAACAATCAATAAACTTGTAAAGGGCAACTTAGTGTGAGGGTTACCTTCTAAGGTTTTTGAATGTAAGGAACTTTGTGTGGCTTGTCAAAAAGGAAAACAACATAGAGCTTCTTGCAAGTCTAAAACTATTAACACCATAACACAACCACTGTTTATGCTTCATATGGACTTATTTGGACCTACCTTTGTCAAAAGTTTGAACCATAAGCAGTACTGCCTAGTTATCACTGATGATTATAGTAGATTTTCTTGGGTATACTTTTTAGCTGCTAAGAGTGAGACTAGTGAGATCCTCAAGAGTTTCATTACTAAGATAGAAAATCTAGTAAACTATAAAGTCAAAGTAATCAGATGTGATAATAAAACAGAGTTTAAAAATGATGTGATGAATCAGTTCTGTGTAGCTAAGGGTATAGAAAGACAGTTTAGTGTTGCTAGAACACCACAACAGAATGGTGTAGCTGAAAGGAAAAATAAGACACTAATTGAGGCTGCTAGGACAATGTTGTCAGAATCTAAGTTACCAACTACCTTTTGGGCTGAAGCTGTAGGCACTGCATGTTATGTGCAGAATAGAAGTAAGGTAGTGAAGCCTCATAACAAGACCCCATGTGAGCTGTTACACAATAGGAAGCCTATGATTGCATTCCTAAAACCTTTTGGGTGTCCTGTTACTATCTTGAATACCATAGACTACCTAGGTAAGTTTCAAGAAAAAGCTGATGATGGAAACTTTTTAGGCTATTCTTCTAATAGTAAAGCCTTTAGAGTATACAATAAGAGGACTAGGATTGTGGAAGAGAACTTACATGTTCAATTTAGTGAAGAGACTCCTAGTGTTGAGACTAAAGGACTAGACTGGCTGTTTAACATTGATATGCTAACCAAATCTATGAATTATGAGCCTATCATTGCAGGAACTTCCACTAATGTTAATGCAGGTACTTAAAAGGATTCTGATGCAGAAACATATTCTAAGGAAGCTGATTCTCCAAAGGAGTTCTATTTGGTTGAAAAGTGGAAAGCTGGTTTTGTCTCACCCATTATTGATAAGCAAGGTCCCACTGATGATGATGCATTGAATTCTGGAAGCCAAGTTGATCATCATCAAGATAAGGATGAGTTGTTAAAAGATAACTCAGTGTCGGTAGAAGAAATTGAAAGAAAGAAAAGGCATTCTGAAAGCACTGCTAAGCCAAACAAAAGCACGGATAGAAATAATGAAAGCACTGCTAAGCCAACTTCTACCACTGCCAGAACAAGTGAAACCCCGACTGCAAGTACTGGTGATAGTACTTTCTTTGGACCAACTTCAAAGACATTATTTGGTAGATATTGATACTCCTACTGATGATGAAGACATGGATGATTTCTTCAATGCTAATTTTACTAATTTGAACACTGTCATTCATGAAAGTCCAATTACTACCACAAGGATTCACAAGATTCATCCCAAAGAACAAATACTTGGAAATTTGAATACTCCAGTTCAAACAAGAAGCAAGGTTAAGAACACTGAAACCTTTACTGAGCAAGGTTTCTTTGCAAGATCACTTCACAAAAGAAATAGTCATAAAGATCTGCAAAATTGCCTGTTTGCTTGTTTTCTGTCTCAAAAGGAGCCCAAGAGAGTGGAAGAAGCTTTGTCTGAAGAAGGATGGGTAGAATCAATGCAAGAGGAGCTTCTACAGTTTAAGCTTCAAGAGGTCTGGACATTGGTTGACCTTCCTAATGGAAAGAGGGCAATTGGGACAAAATGGGTGTTCAGAAATAAGAGGGGTGAAAGAGGAATAGTGGTAAGGAACAAATCAAGGCTGGTTGCTCAAGGATACACACAAACTGAAGGTTTGGATTATGATGAAGTATTTTCTCCAGTTGCAAGAATTGAAGCTATTAGATTGTTTTTAGCTTATGCTTCCTTCAAGAATTTTGTGGTGTATCAAATGGATGTTAAGAGTGCCTTTCTGTATGGCACAATTGATGAGGAGGTTTATGTTTGTCAACCTCCTGGTTTTGAAGATCCTGATCATCCTAAAAAGGTTTACAGGGTGAGGAAGGCTATGTATGGGTTGCATCAAGCTCCTAGGGCATGGTATGAGTGCCTATCTACTTATTTAATGGACAATGGCTTTAAAAGAGGGCTGATTGATAAGACTTTGTTCATAAGGAAGCACAAGGATGATATTTTACTGGTGCAGGTTTATGTAGATGACATCATCTTTGGCTCAACAAAATAAGGAGCTATGCAAGGATTTTGAGAAACTTATACACGATAAGTTTCAGATGAGTTCTATGGGAGAACTCACTTTCTTTTTGGGGCTACAGGTTCAACAAAGGACTGATGGTATATTCATTAGTCAAGACAAGTATGTAGCAGATATTTTGAAGAAATTTGGGTTTCAGGATGTGAAGAGTGCTAGTACACCTATGGAGACTCAAAAACCACTGCTACCAGATGATGGAAGTCCCAAAGTTGATTTGAAGTTGTACAGGTTCATGATTGGATCTTTGATGTATCTCATTGCATCTAGGCCAGATATAATGTTCTCAGTATGTGTGTGTGCAAGATTTCAAGTCACACCCAATACCACACACATGAATGCTGTTAAGAGAATCTTTAGATACCTTAAAGGTCATCCTAAACTGGGCCTTTGGTATTCTAAGGATTCCCCTTTTGATTTGGTGGCCTATACATATAGTGATTATGCTGGTGCTAGTTTGGATAGGAAATCTACAACTGGAGGATGTCAGTTTTTGGGAAGCAGACTAATTTCATGGCAGTGTAAAAAGCAAACTATTGTGGCAAATTCTACAACTGAAGCTGAATATGTGGCTGCTGCTAGTTGCTGTGGTCAAGTTCTTTGGATTCAGAATCAATTGCTGGATTTTGGGTACAACTTTATGCATACTAAGATTTACATTGATAATAAAAATACAATTTGTATCATTAAAAACCCTGTTTTACATTCTAGAACTAAACATATTGAGATAAGGCATCATTTCATTAGAGATTGTAATGAGAAAAGGTTGATTCAAATGGTAAAAATCCATACTGATTTCAATGTTGCTGATCTTCTCACTAAAGCTTTTGATGTGGGGAGGTTTCAGTACCTTGTAGTTAGTATTGGAATGGTTAATCTCTAAATCTCAACTTGTTTTGTAAAAGTTTGTATAGGTATTGGACTGTTATTATGTGATCTTAGTATTGCTATTCTTGTTTCTAACCACTGATAGTTATGTTCAAACCACTGTTTGTTGCTTTGTGTTCCCACTAACCATTTTGCAGACACATGGAAGTTAATCACTGATGCAAGAGAAGTACATTAAGAAGTTGTTCATTAAGTCAAGAAACAATGTACAACAGACAATCAACTTCAAATGACATAAAAGAACATTCCTATCATCTATTACAAAAGCGGGTGGTTCTACATATCTTGGACACAGAAGAAGCTACAGATGCAAATGTAAAGATGGATTGATGAAAACGAGGATGGATGCTTTTGTGATATAAAAAATCTTCAGTTGTTCCATCTACTCGTTCCACCATAAAGCAACTACTCCATCTTCCCTTTTCCCTTTCCCTTCACCTCTACACCCTTGCCCTTTCCCTTCCCTCCATGGTTTGAAGAACCAGATCCTGGAGCAGGAAGACCAATCACCACCTCTCTGTTCTTTGGGAGTGGTGGATTTCTGGCACGTGGCCTTGGTTGGGGTTGGGATGGTGAAGGTTGTGTTGTACTCTCTGCTTCCTCCCTCACCAATCTATTGAAGATTGGCTCTAGGCGCTCAGTAGAGTCATCTGAACCCCTAGATGAATCACTAGGATCCACCACACTATCATCTTCAGATGAAGGGAGAAAGGGGGACTTTCTAGGTCGCGGTTCATCTTGATGAGGGTAACGAAACAATGGGTGAGAATCATCACTTAATGATGATGATGAAGATGAGGAGGATGTTAGATTGATGACTTATGGTTGATTATACATGCTAGTTGTTGTTGATTATGGAAGTTTCAGCAATTAGGGTTTGGAAGTTAATTGGGTTAATTGGTGTGTGTTACTTGTGCCTTGGGATTCTTTTATAGGCAGAGTTAAAGGTTTTAGTGAGTAAATGAGGGGAAGGTATAAGTGGGTGAGGAGTTAATGAAGTCTTTTGACTTTGAAAAGGATTTAATACCGGAAGTTGACCATATTGACTTAGCCTTTAGCACATTGGCTAACCACTGCTAAGTATATGGAACCACTTTTAGTTTTACTCTAACCACTGCTAACCTTAACCTTCTTTTCAGTGCTTGGTTTATGTTTGTGATATGCAGATATGAAGGATAGTTGTGAACTTTGGAGCTTTTGGTTTGGATATTTTTCTTTGAACCTTGGAGCTTTTGTATTAAAAAAAAAGGTGTTCATTGCTGTAATCCTTTGTATTTTTGTGTGATATCACTCAGATTGACACAGATTTGCTTGCTATATCTATTGGTCAACTGATTGGAGTGAAATTGTGTATCCACTGCTAGTGTTTTCAAACCACTGATAGAGGTCTTCGAACCACTGCTAGTGTTGCTGATTTTTTGGATACTTCAGGGGCTGTTTGGTAACTTTGGAGAAAACACGTTTATATTCCCAAATCACTAATAGGTCATTTACTTGATCTTCAAATCACTTCCAATTGGCGCTTAACATAAACCTAAACCACTTTCATCTGTTCACTTCACTAATCCCATATAACTCACATCATCGATCATCATGCCGAATCAATATTCCAACACTCATAACCTAGTTGCTAATTTGATCAAGAACAATCGATCTGAAGGTTTTCATCAAATGATTGATTTCCTTATTCACAGTCCTATTCACTTTGCATTAACTGTAGCACCAACCATCCTTAAAGCCTATATACATCAATTCTGGGGGAATGCTACGCTTGAGGAGGTCAATGGAGTAGAAGTTTTTAGTACTGTTGTGGATGAGAATGATACATTGGTTAATGAGGAGGTTATTAGAAGGGTTTTGAAGTTAGATGATGCTGATGGTGTTGTTAATCTTTCAGAGCCTGAGATTTTTGTTGGTTTAGAGAGGTTAGGATATACACACAGGGGAGACAAGGTGAAATTTTTTAAGAGCATGTTTTCACAACAATGGAAGTTTTTGATACATACCTTGTTGATGTGTATAAGTAATAAGACCACTGGATTTGATGACTTCCCTTCCAAAATTGCTACTGCTATCATTTGTTTTCTCTGATGGGAGGAAGTTTAATTGGTCTAGGATGATTTATGAAGGGTTTGTGCAGAATATTCGGAAGAAGGGAAAATCTTTATTATATCCTAGGTTTGTGCAATTGATTGTGGAAAGTCAAATTGAAGAACCTATTCAGCATTCTAGGGAGTATGAAGTGCATTATATGCTTCCTAAGGTTTTTGCACATATGAGGAATCAGAAACCAAATTTTCAACCAAGAGATGTTCCTTTATTCCCCTATATGCTTACTTTGCCTGCTATTCCTGAGTTTGATGAAGGTCTTGAATCCCAACCCTTAGAACCTGAACCCACTGCTAGTACACCTCAACCCACTGATAGTGCACTTGTTCTCACTGTTAGTGAATCTCAACCCACTGCTAGTCACACTCAAACCACTGTTCAACCAATCTTATGGACTAGGAGAAAGAAGGGCACCAAGCTACCTCAGGATGGTGTTAGTGGTGTTGTTCATGAGGCTGTCACATGGTGTGGAGGTGACATGATTGGAAGGGCTTCCACTATTGATTCATGCTTAGATGCTGGTCAGGATGGTGGAAACATCATTAAGACCCAACCTTTGGCAACTTCTAATGTGGAGAGTTCCTTGGAACTTAACACAGGTGGAGGAATCCCTAGCCAACTGGATCTCTTAGGGTGCATAGATGATCAGGCAAGGTCTGGTGCTATGTTTACTTTATCCAAGGATTCACCTCTCAGAGCAGTTAACACAGCTCGAAGTGATGATGATAGTTTGGAACATGAAACTGAATTGACGGATCCTAAGCTGGTACATGATGACTTTTCCAATGAACCACCTCTCGGACCAGTTAACACAGGTCGAAGTGGGGAGGATATTCTTGAACATTTTAATGAATTGACGGCTAAGTGCACTAAAATGGATGATACAATCTCAAGTCTTCAGGAGTTGGCTGTGTTTCAGGGTAAAGAAATTAGGAGGCTGAAGCATAGGATGTTTGTATTGGAGAAAGTGAGAAGACCTGGGGTTGCTGTTTTAAGGCATATGAGGAGGATGAAAAAGAAAGTGGACTCCTCTCCAGCTCTGAATGTGGAGAATGTACCCAAACAGGGGATGAGTGAAGGCATGAATTCAGGGGAGGCTATGGATGTGCATATGGAAGAGGATGTGGATAGTGGAGATCAAGCTGCACAGTTTGTGGTATCTGATAAAGATGGGAATGAAGCTATTCTTGAAACTTTGAAGACTGTGGTAGAAGATGAGGTGTTGCAGGACACAACCACTGATAGTGTGTCTGTAACCACGGCTAGTCTTATTGAAACAACTGCTGCAGTTTCAGATAAGGTAATCATACCCACTGCTATCATAACAACTTCTACAATTGTTACAACCACCTCTGTATCACCACCCAAATCAAAAGAAGTTGAGAAAGAAGCTGCAAGTACACTGATCAATCTTAGCAAAACCTCAACTAACCCTACACCCATCATTGCACCTGTTTTATCTCTTGAACCTTCTGCAACCAAACCCAAAGGAAAAAGTTTAGTTATTGGTGAGTCTTTGAAAAAGAAGGTGGCTCAACCAGATATTGGTAAGGGTAAAGGTATTGCAGCACCTGTTTTAAAGTTTAAAAGTGTAGAAGAACATATTGCTTATGATGAAGAGTATACAAGAAGAATACATGCTGAAGAGGAAGCAGCTACAGAGAAAGAAAAGCAAGAAGAGGAGGAGGCTAGTCAGAAATGGTTAGCTAAATGGTATGAATCACAAAACTATCTGCAAGCTTCTAATCAAATACAGGATGAGTATACTACTCAAGAATGGGCATTGTTAGATGAAGAGGAAAGAGCTATAATCTTGGGTGAATGGGCAAGAAGGATCAGTATGGAAAAGAAGCAAGTTAAAAGGAAGAAACCTCCTACAATTCATGAGATGAGGAATGTACTGATGAAGATTATTAAGAATTCAGGCATACATATTCCTGACAATCTTAGTAAATGTTCATTTGAAAGAATTCATGAGCTTTATCTGATGTGTATGAGGATTAATAATGATGATTTTTGTCCAATGAATTCTGAAAAAGAAGAAGAGTGGATTCAAAGTAGACATAAGATAAAATTTGAGATTCAGGAGACATCTGGTTCTAAAAGACTGAAGGTAATTGAAGATGGTAATCAAATTATCTCTTATGTGTTTGAGCTTAATGGAAGTGAAGGATGTTGGAAAATTCAAAGACTCAATAATGAAGTTTCTGAGTTTAATAAATTTTCACAAATGCTTCATATTTGGATAGAGATGATTTAATGAATCTTTGGAAGCTTTATAAGAATAAGTTTGGTGATATACATCCAGATGATTATCATGAGAGACTGGTTTATCATCACTTGAAGATTTTGTTTGAACCAACTCATGATGAACCTGAATGGAAGGGACTCTACAATGGTCAAGTTACAAGATGGTTTTTATATCAAACTTGTGGAGTTCATGTGTTAACTGTGTCTGGAGAAGTTATTCATATGCTTGTAGAAGGTGAATATCCCAAATTGAATAATTATCCAGGAGTTATTGCTCAGATGGTGAAGCCTGGTGGTTTGAAGATGTTGATGCCCTATGATGGTCAAGCTTACAATTTGTTGCTGAAGTATGAGAAAATTCTTAAATCTAGTAAGTGTTTGGCTACATCCTCCAATTCAGGTGTTTTGAGCTTAAAGGAAACTTGAGAATTCTATTTGAATGTATCAAGTTTAGGGGAGGATTGTTGGGTTTTAGGTTCCTTGGATCAAGAATTATTCTAAGTGTTGGAACCACGGACAGAGTTGGTGAAACCACGGACAGAAGAATGAATCCACTGCTGAAGATAAACCGCGGCTAGTAGTATTGTGTAACCACGGATATTGTATTGTGACCACTGCTAGTCTTGTATAGTCGGTTTAATATTTTGTATTAGATAAATATGGAAAAGATATTTATCTTGTAGGTTACGTATTGTATTATGTAAAGGACTCCTTAGCCTATAAAAGGAGGTCCTAGGTTAGATTAGATATACGTATGTTTTATATCTAAGGTCGATACACTTCAAGGTTGTAAAACCCTAATACTGGTTAGAGT
>BPTQ01000004.1:272537091-272628238 GCA_019973895.1 Chrysanthemum seticuspe
CATTAATAACCTTTCCAGAAAGGATCTTGTCATAGGCTTACCCAGATTAAAATATGAAAAAGATCATCTTTGTTCAGCTTGCCAATTGGGTAAAAGCACGAAATATGCCCACAAACCAAAACCCACAAATTCAGTAATGGAAGTTCTTCATACCCTTCATATGGATCTGTGCGGATCAATGAGAGTGCAAACGATAAATGGGAAGAAATACATTCTAGTAGTTGTTGATGACTACTCTCGATTTAATTGGGTAAAGTTTTTGAGGAAAAAGGATGAAACTCCAGATGTCATCATCAAACTAATCAAACAGCTTCAGGTTCGACTCAACAATATAGTCAGAATTGTTCGAACAGACAATGGCACAGAGTTTGTTAACAAAGACTTAATTCATTTTTATGAAAGTGTTGGAATCAGTCATCAAAGAAGTGTTCCACGAACTCCTCAACAGAACGGTGTAGTTGAAAGACGAAATCGAACTCTTGTGGAAGCCGCAAGAACAATGCTAGTTTATTCAAAGGTTCCAATGTTTCTATGGGCTGAAGCCATTGCCACTGCTTGCTACACCAAAAATCGTTCCCTTATACACACCTCTCATGGAAAAACTCCATATGAACTTGTTCATAAACGAAAACCTGATCTCTCCTACCTTCGTGTGTTTGGTGCCTTGTGCTATCTAACGAATGACAGTCAAGACTTAGGAAAATTAAGAGCAAAGGCAGATATTGGAGTTTTTGTTTATTATGCACCAAACAAGAAGGGTTACAGAATCTACAACAAGAGAACCCGAAATATCATGGAAACAATTCACGTTACGTTCGATGAGCTGACCAGTCAAATGGCTCCAGGACAATCCAGTTCTGGACCCGCATCACAACTCTCATCTAGTAGTCCCATCAGTTCTACTCTTGTATCTAATCATTCACCTGCAACTCCTTATGTACCTCCCTCTGAAGATAATTTGAAGAAATTGTTTAATCCTATGTTTGATGAACACTTTGAGCCAAGTCCTATTGATATGTCAATTCCATCAATAGAGGCTGCTTCTATCCCTATCAATGAAGTCAATCCTTCAGTTTCTATGTCATTAAGTCAGGAAGCGCCTGCTGCTGATCAATCAGTCTCATCAACAAACCTTCAATCACCGAGTGTACATCAAGAAATTGCTCCTGATTCACAAGATGAAGTTAATCCCTTTGCTACTCCCGAAGATGCTCCATTTGAAAATATATTTGCTCCTGAATCATCATCTGAACCATCTTCATCAGGAGACATCGACTCTGCTACTTCAGTTCCACAACAACAACCACATGAACACCTTAGAAAATAGACACATGATCACCCATTGGACAACATCATTGGAAACCCTTCTCGTCCTGTATCCACTCGTAAATAACTTGCTGGTTCAATGCCATGCAAGAAGAAATTCATGAGTTTGATCGATTAGATGTATGGGAATTAGTACCTGCTCCAGACTGTGCTATGATCATTGCTCTAAAGTGGATCTTCAAAGTGAAGCTTGATGAGCATGGTGATGTGTTGAAAAATAAGGCTAGGTTAGTGGCTAAAGGATATCGTCAAGAAGAAGGTATTGACTTTGAGCAATCTTTTGCTCTTGTTGCTCGTATCGAAGCTATCAGAATCTTCTTGGCTAATACGGCTAGTAAGAACATGATCGTATATCAGATGGATGTGAAAACTGCCTTTCTTAATGGTGATTTGAAAGAGGTGGTTTACGTCAGCCAGCCAGAGGGTTTTGTGAATCCAGAGCATCCTACTCATGTCTATCGCTTGAAAAAGGCCCTTTACGGTTTGAAACAAGCTCCTAGAGCATGGTATGATACGTTGTCAAAGTTTCTTCTATCTACTGGATTCAGCAAGGGAGCAGTTGATCTGACATTGTTCACCAGAAAGTCAGGCAAACATTTAATTCACGTTCAGATTTATGTTGATGATATTATCTTTGCCTCGACTGACCCCAATGAATGTGATCGTTTTTCAAAAGAAATGGGTTCCAAATTTCAAATGTCAATGATGGGACAAATGTCATTTTTCTTGGGATTACAAATTTCACAAAGTGCCGGAGGCTTTTTTATAAATCAATCTAAATATGCAAATGAGATATTAAGGAAATTTGGATTTGTTTCTTGCGACACCGTTGACACTCCCATGATTGAACGTACCAAGCTGGATGAGGACCACTCAGGGATCATGGTAGATCAAACGAAATATCGTAGTATGATAGGATCCCTGATGTACCTCACATCTAGTAGACCAGACATCTTGTTCGCTGTGTGCATGTGTGCTAGATATCAGGCTAAGCCTACTAAAAAGCACCTTGAAGCGGTTAAACGGGTCTTTCGGTATCTCCAAGGAACCATCAATATGGGACTATGGTACCCGAAGGGCACCGGTATGTCACTAACAGCCTATGCAGATGCTGATCATGCAGGATGTCAAGATACACGTCGAAGTACGTCAGGAGGTTCTTAGTTTTTGGGTGATAAGCTTGTGAGCTAGTCGTCAAAGAAGCAAATGAGTACTTCTATTTCCTCTACAGAGGCTGAATACATAGCCATGTCATCGTGTTGTGCTCAAATCCTATGGATGAGATCCCAATTATCTGACTATGGCTTTGAATTCAACAAAATCCCTCCGTACTGTGATACTAAAAGTGCTATTGCTCTCTCGTGCAACAATGTTCAACACTCAAGAGCAAAGCACATCGACATTCGACATCATTTCATCCGGGAGCAAGTGGAAAATGGTGTGGTGGAACTCTATTTTGTGAAGTCAGAATACCAGTTAGCAGACATCTTCACCAAAGCTCTTCCAAGAGAACGTTTTGAGTTTATTCTTCCACGACTTGGCTTGAAAAGCCTTCAACTAGAAACACTCAAACGTCTTCAGGAGGAAGTCGAGGAGTAAAGGTCTTTCTTTATCCATCTCTTGTAAATATCTATTCTAAAAACAAAATACAAAATTACAAAACCTTCAAAAAGCAAATAGAAAAATAGAAAACTTTAAAAAAAAAAAAGTTGAAAAATCTTGAAAATTTTCAAAAAATATTGTCATTTTGTCATGTTTTTCTCAATTCGAAAATATCTACGGTCTTTGTGTTGTCATTCAAAGAATGACACGGGACTTTAGATATTGTTCGAATTTAAAAAAAAAAAAAATTTGGGAGAAAGTGAAATATATGGTTTATTGTCTTTTCAGGCAGTAACCCGCTTTTCAGAGAAAAAACAGAGCCATGCTTTATCTCATGTTTCAAACCTCATGCTCTGATTCTATAAAACTATCACTTACTATATAATGAAAACTAATTGGTTTGAAAAAATAACTCGGACTCTATTTTTGAAAATCATCCGGACTTCACGTTAGTCAAAACTATCTATCTCAATCAACAACTGATGTCATTGATTGAGGGGGAGAATGATTTCAATTAAATCAAAAAGGTTATTTGTCATACAATTGTTTTCAAAAGATAATCATGCATGTTTAATCTATGGAGTTTAAAGTCTCAAAATCCGATCCTTATCAGTTAAAACCTTGTTCATAATCAGGTCACAATTCTCCTTAAAAGCTTTCAAAATCAATTTAAATCTATAGAGATCACAAATCTCAAATGATTTGATAATTGTGATCGGGGGATAATTTGTGATTTAAATTGGATTTAAATTGATAATTCGATAAATGTGTTCATAAGCGTTTAGCAAGTTTTACTCCCCGCATGTGACAAACGATTTCAAATTTTCCATGCACATGTTGAGGGGGAGCATCTACTTTAAACCTTAAATTATTGAAACGTGATTGAATTGTCTCTAAGTGCAGGTTCCCTCTAATATGTGCAAAACTCTTTCATACTTCGAGGCACATATTGAGGGGGAGCAAACTTTTGAAAACCTCATCCTTCCTCAAAATGTTTTATCTACTCAAATTGATTGGGAAGTGATGATGATCATTTTAGAAAATGTTAATCAAAAGATTGGACCTTTCATTCTTAATCTAACGATTTCAAAGATCTCTTGCCTCCATGTGCTAAACAATCTCTGAATTTTATGCATATGTTGAGGGGGAGCATTTCTAAAATATTAAAACAATTAAGATACAAAATACTTTGATTTTATATCACAAGTATCTTGATTGATTTTCAAATGGTTTTAAATTGGTTTCAAGGCGGAAGAACTATTTCAAAAGACCGACCAACTTTACTTTATGCATGGTGATATAAGGATGATAAGGTTAGGTTGAGGTCCAATGATCCGCCAGAACTGGAGGGATCTACCCAGGGACAAAACCACTTGATAGTGTAGAGTCCTTAGGTATATTGAAAAAAAAGGAGAAAAATGAGATATGGGAAGAGTGCGGACTGAAACTGAGCTAGTACTGGAATAAACCCAACAAGGTTCTAGTTATGAAGTTTCGGTAAGCACTGAAGGGGTTGAAGAATGAAAAAGAATTGAATGTGAAAAAGGGGTGAAAAGAAATAGCCCTCCAATAATTCAACCTTAGGGCAGTAACCGGGTTCAATACATATGCTATTGGTGGTTACTAAGGTAACACTGGTATTGAAGACAAGACGTCATGGACCCAGTGACGCACTGCACTACAACTTCCCAAACTACTCAAGTTCCTCTTAAAAGGGCTTGTTTCATTCTAACGGGGAACCGACATAATCTATCGACTTTCTCTTAGAGATTGTTGATATTGAAGAAGGAGACCCTCTCCCTAGTCTCTGGCATAGGAACCAAATATGCACAATTGAGTCTAGAGCCACGAGATCATCAATAAATCCCATTAGGACACATTTAATGAAGACTCTCTGTTTCACACAATGTGGAAAGAGAGATTATATCTTATGAGTCCTACGCATTATCCTTGTGGTATTGCCAGAACATCTGAGTGATATGCATACATATTCACTATGAAGATGGAAAGCCTTCTGGAGCCAACATCAAACAAGCTCCTGGTAGGTGGCATGTGTGATCTATCCAATAGATCAACCATGTGACAACTGAACAGAAACAATGGAGCGATTCAATATTTTGAATCAATCCTGGTTCAGGCTATGGATTGACGGATACCTTTGAAAAACCAGTCGTTGTGTTTAAAAAATCTTTTCTTTAGCACATCGACTGTGTACTAATATTTCAAAATAAAAGGTGTTTATGATTGATAATTGATTTTCATCAAAACCTTCGTTGTATTGCAAAAACAATTTCTATTGAGCGGTACACGATTGTTTTCTCAAATCTCTTTTCATCAATAAGTGAATCTCAATTCGCTGGTTCACTCACTCCGTGTTGTCTTCTTTGAGACGTTCCGGTTTGAGAACAGCTAGAGCAGCTGCGAAACCCTGTCAAGGAAATTCTTCGGAATTATACCTGATCACAGGCAGTACTTGTACTGATCAACGGGGAACCGTGGGCCGTGTACCTCAATTCTACAAAAGTGATCAAAGACACTCTTGTGCGCTTTATTGCTAAATGTTTTATGCAGGAACACCCGACGTTTGCAGCTGACCAGAATGAAGCGGTCAATCCCTAGCCGCATGCTCACACAACACATTCATTTCCAAAGAAATCATGATTAGTGTATCAATGACTCTGATATTATCACTCCATGCTTCTGCTACGCTGATGCCAATATCATGAATCAATGAAAGCTTCCGCTACTCTGATAAGAATATATCATGATCCATAATGTGAGCATGTCGGTCCAATTGTCACAACACCACAATGGATGAGTCAGAGATTTACTGTGGCTGATGATCTCAAAGCTGGCTCAAAACTCAGTATCACGTGGATCAGTTAAAAACCTCCACTCAGATTATCCAAACATGCAATAATGAAGGATTAAAGACTACGAGCTACAAAACAAAGAACATGAACAAGAATCCAAGAACAATTTCAATATAATAATTGTTTGTATTCTATTTAATTGTAATGTGTGTTTGAGGTGACATCCCTTAGGGGGAGATTGTTAGGATTTGGAAAATCCAGGTATTAAAGTGTCGGTCACCTCAAGTATATGTAATCGTTAGAAAGCTCGTAGTCGTAGTTATTTAATGTTAAGTAGTATTTAGTTAGGTAACACCGTGGAGGACGGACGGGTCTTTACCCACTGTATGCCTGATCCACAGCCCGTCAGGTGGCGTTTTATTGTAAGACTATAAATATTCTCTACCTCCCAAGGTAGAGAGTTGGAGCTCATAATAAGATTTTTCTTTCTCTTACTAAAGTTCCCTAAACCTCTAACTTTCTCTCTCTAGAAATCATCTTGTACGCCTCTTGTGTTAGTGATATGATGTGTTTGTGAAATCCAATATGTTACATTTTCGTTTTTCTTTTTATTTTTTAGAATTATGCTTGTTGGTAGTGTGATTTCAAGGATTGAATTTTGCTCATGGAAGCTTATGCGAAGGCACGATTCTTTTCGTTGGCCTTCTTTCTTTTTCGGAGCAAATTTCAGGGAAGTTCTCGCTCTAATTCTACTTTCTCTTCACCTTTATTTAACGTTTAGTACAAAAGGGACTTTGTACATTTCAAGTGGGGGGATGGGAGTAGAATTATCTCTTGAACTTCATTTTGCCCTCGTTTTTCTAGTTTATTTTGAAAAATTATGCCATTTTTAAAATTTTGACATGTTTTTCTTAATATAACTAGACTAGACCTTCGCCGAGCACATTATATCCCTTGATATTATATGGTGAGATTAGCCTTGTCCGTTTCCAAATATTTACCCCAAATCCACCAAATTATGAGTGTGTCGGTAGCTTGTAAACTTTAGAACTTGGCCTTTGCATCATTTCGAGACCATAGACGAGGTATGTTGAGTTAGCTTAATGTATTTGGACTTTTCAGTTTAGAAATGCATTATTATAGGATTATCACCCAAAAAGCCTATCCTTGTGTGTCTATCGATTAGTCACCTCGACTTCTCGACCATCATGTTAAACCCTTTTGTTGCACTCACCTTTAGTGCAAGATACCCCTAGATACACCTATATGAGCCATTCCTTTCATCTTGATTCACCCAACATATTATTTCGTTACACCCATACACCTTACCTACCCTTTAGTCTTTATTTGTGATTGGGAAGTCATTGTTTGCCTAAGTTCAAGGTTCAAGTGGAAAGGTTCAGGAATCACGTGTTAATACAAATAAGCCGTAAAAACGTTTATTTATATTTTACGATCTTCTAATGTTTTGTCGATAACAAACGTAAAATCATTTTAACGAAACAAATAAAATACGTAAATAGTTTGATTCAATAGTTTTTCTAACACACTAACGTTTTCACATAAAACACTAAAACAAGTATAAGTGATTTTATGATCTTGATACACATGTACAACAACTAGTGTTTACATATTGGGTTAACATATACTTAACTAAGTATATACTAAAATGGGTAAAAACTAGTTTATACTAAAATGGGTAAAAACAAGTATATACTAAATGGGTAAAAACTAGCTAATGGTATTGACCCATAACCCATGGTTTTATACAAACCACTTAACCAAGTTCATTGTATCTAGAAAGAAACCCATGGATCAAACCATAACCCATGACCCATGACCCATAAACAAAAATACCCATGTGCAAAGAGGAGAGTCCCACGGATCCCTAGCGTTATGCTAGACGGATCCCTTGTGGGAGGGATCCGCGGGATCCGGGGAACAGTAAATTTTCTCCTCTATAAATAGTGAGTCATTTATTCCTTTTTGCTCACCACTTCACATATACTTTCTCCAAGTATTATATCTCTCTAACCTCAGATCCAAGAGATCTATGTAGTTTGTCTTTTGTTTTTGTGTGATTCTCTAGGTTCCTCTTAAAGGCGAGATCACCACTACTTAAAGTCGAGCAAGCTCAAGTCCATGAGTTGCCATGCTTCGTCATCATCAAGACAACTGAGGTTCTCTTGTTGATAGTTCTTTCTTCTTCTATAGATGTTGTGTTGAAGGCATTAGTGAAGGATGCCGAAAGTGTCAAGACGAAAACATTAGTGAAAGGTGCTTATCGTCCGTGTCAAAAAGCATTAGTGAAGAATGCTAGAGGTGTCAAGATGAAGGCATTAGTGAAGGGTGCCAAGCGTTGTGTCAAAGGCATTAGTGAAGGATGCCTAAGAATCAAATCAAGTGGCATTAGGGAAAAATGCCTAGGTCGTATAATCGATGAGGTGCATTGTTATACATATAAGTATTTGTCTATGTCCAAGGATGGTGATATCATTGATGGTGTTGTAACAAGGAGTGGATCTCCTTGAAGATTAGGTGTTGTGTTGTGATGGATAGTAGTTCCTCCATAGTAATGGAACTAGGTGCTTAGCCTAGTACCTAATAAAGGGTAGGCGATGTTGTGATAGGATTAGTTATCCTTGGTGTGAAAGAACTCGGTGGTTAGCCTAGCACCGTATAAAGGGTAGGCGATGTTGTGTTAGGTGTGGTTCGCCTTGGTGTGAAAGAACTCGGTATTTAGCTTTGTACCGTAAAAAGGTGTAAGCGACGTTGTGAAGGCTTCTTCGCCATAAGGAGATTGGTGTAGTGTTTACGAACTCTCGAGTAGGTGACTCGGGGAGTGGAGTAGGGCAAGGAAGGTGTCCTTGTAGCCGAACCACTATAAATACTTGTGTTGTGGTGATGTGCTTTTTACTCTTTATCTTTCATTACACGTTGATATATCTATCTATCAACGTCCAACATAAACAACCAAATAGATTGACATAAGTCGATCTAAATATTTAAAAGGAAGTTTTAAATGGCAAAACTATTCAACCCCCCCTTCTAGTTTTCCACAATTGGCATCAGAGCTTCGTTACCAAGTTTTTTTAGAGTATGTTGTACTTTAAAAACTTGATACGATCCGTGTATGTTTGAAAACTACAAAGAAGGATTTTTTTTCATGTTTTAAAAATAATTATAATGTTTATTGTTGGACAATGATAGAATGTCCTAACATTTTCCTTGTGAAGTATTCTCCATACTTGGATTAAGGGGTTACCAAGAAAATCATGAAGAATCTATCTAAATATTTCTTTTCGCTAAAAGAATGTTTAGTATTGTCTCTCTCACAACATGAATCTGGAGATTCCAAGAAAATCACAAAGCATTTCATCTAAATACTTCTTTTCTTAAAAAGAATATTTAGCAAAGGTATGATCGCTAATAATTTACTTTTTATTATTGTTAAAATCTTAGTCGCATGATTTATATCTATTAGCAATTACTTAAGTAGTTATCTATATTATAATGAATAGTATTCTTCGACTAATTTGTATAGACTACGCTACCAACTCATAACAATGATATATTGGTTATTCGATAGCCTCAATCATTACTCATCACAAAGGGTTTATTGACACTTTATCTATGTCAATAAATATCCATGTGAAACTTCTTATATTATGATAAAATGGGATTTTATTATAATATTTGAAAAGCTTCCCATGAATTATTACTAATTCTTAAAAAGGGAACCACGTCTAATAGAAATAGTATTAAATCTTCAAAACCTCAAATCACATGCTCTAGAGCCTTAACATCAAAACACTAGGCGTTTTTAGAACTTCCAAACCGAAGTTATCAAGGAATGTTTGAGCTGATTTTTGCTGTCATGCCGGATCCCTGCGTTTTCACTAGCCGGATCCCAAATGAGAGGGATCCGCGGGATCCGTGCAACAGAAGACAACTTAAATTAAAGAATGATCACTGTGGATGTTCCACAATTATACTCATCTCAAATACTCACGAACAAGAACTCAACTACTATTCAAAGGAGCAATTTGATCATTCCCCTCAAGCTTAACAATCAATTGTGTAAGTATAATCTTTACTACATTGTTAATTGAATTCCTTGATTTCTAGGATTACAATTTCTTCATCTTTAAGAGTTGGGTTCAAATGGGTTTATCATAATTTGTCACTACATTGTTTTCTAAGATAATCTAAATCAAAGAATTAACATTGTTAATACAAATTAAACACATTTCTTGAAATTCAACAAAGATGATGAGAGCAAAATTGTGATCAAACCCTCTAGGTTACTATTCACAATTAACACCACATTGTGGTTGTATTGTTTAGGATCAATCATGCCAAGTAACAAGCAACAAGATTACCAAGACACCGCTCACTACATACCCATGTACCATAGAAAAGATGGACTAAGTCCGGACGATAGGAAAGCCTTTAAGTTACTTGAAAGGAGACTCTTTCACGAAGGTAGAGTTGTTGATCCATCATTTCTTGCAAATACCGACATAAGGGAAGTATTTGGAACTATTGGGTTTGATTATTTATTGGACATAAATGAGCAAATTTGCCTGGTCTTTGTGCTTGAGTTCTACAAAACAATGGGGATAATTAGAAATGATAATGGTTCCATCTCAATTGAATTTACCATAAATGAACATGAGTACACTCTTTCACTTGAGGAGTTTGGAAGAATAATAGGGGTTCCATATGATGGTGTTTGCATGTATTCTAATGAGTGGTCGTTGGAGGAGATACACTCTATGGTTGATCTTCACGAAATTTATAACACAATAATCCCGGAAGCAACCACAGTGAGGGACACCGTGTTTATGCCAAGAGCATCTCCATCAAGGGTTACTAGGAAGTCGAAAGTGATCTATAGGGATCCTTTCCAAATGGAGCTCTCGGAGATGTATGCGTTGTATAGGAAATGGGAAGACGTGATAAGGGAGAATGTGGTGTGCCTAGTAGGAAACAAGGATCACCCCAACGCATGTCTAAGCTTCATGATCTATTGCCTAGTGACTGAGACTCGCTTTAACATTTCCTACTACATGATCAAGAGAATGGCAAGTGTAAGAAGCATGGACAAGATGGTGCTCCCGTATGCAATGCTCCTAACCCGTCTTGCTAAATTCATCTTTGCATTAGATCCTTCTCCACAATCCTATGATCATAGCTTTTGCAACAAAGTTATGGTACCATTAACCGATGGTAGAACAACAAGGTTTATGGTGGAAGGCAAGAGGCCTCACCCTCCCATGGATTCCTCGGATGAAAGGGAGAGACAAGGAGGAGGTGAAGGAAGTGGTAGCAACCCACTCGGAAATACCGATCTTGACCCCTTGGACTACATTAACCAATTGCCAAACATTCCTAATGAATCACCCGAATGGCAAAAAACTAAGGGAATCTTCAAGTGCTTCGCCAATTTCTTGAGGAAGAAGAAGTGAAAATGGTATGATAAAGAGTGGAGGATGGGCGAGGACGTGAAGAAGAAGAGAAATGAGGTAAGATCATAGATCTAGAATTGTGAAGAACAATTTCAAACAATGGGTTGTAACACTTAAACAATGCTTATGTAGAATAAGTGCCATATCTTGGCACTAAACAATCGTAACTTAGGAACTTGTAGAATGAGATTTTACGACTCCTTGAAAATATTCAAGTGGTCGTCGTCACTCATATTAGGAACCTTTAACTCTTCCTACTTTGCTATGACTTATATTTGTTGTATTCTTGCCTTTAATCTCTATAGAAACAACTAGGATAAGCATTTACCAAAAAGAGCAGAGTTGCACATTTGCTGAAAGCCTTCTGATTTACAGTAGGCGGATCCCAGCATTTGAACTAGCCGGATCCCTCCCAGAAGGGAACCGCGGGATCCATGGCCACTGATGAGCAATACAGACTTGCTTACATCAAAATAGCATACTAGATCACTTCACAATAGTCTAAGACAAGATACTAGAGCCAACTAAGTCTTCCTCAAATAGTTGAAAGTCTCACCCTCATCCATGACTTACCTAGGATATATTTCAAAACATTTTTGATTTATCAACTCGTCAAAACTCACCATAATTCCGCTCCAACACTCACACATTATCTATCACGTTTGATAGCACTTAGTTTGGTCTATCCATCAATTTTAGCAAATTGATCTTAATCATCTTTTGACTCAAAATTAGGCTCTAAACTAGTTTTTTCATTTTTTCTTTATTTTTAAAGATTTTAGTTAATTCTTCTTCGGTCATCACCTGACTTCTAGGACTTATTACCATTTCAAATTAAATGGTATCATTGTCAAACACATAGTTAGACTATCCAAAGTCATTTTTCTTGCTCAAAACCATCATTAAGCACCATCACTCATTATGGTTGAGGATTTGAGATATCCAACAGCTAAAGACTTCAAAATTAAGTCAAAACCTCAAAATCCTTTGATAATAAACCTTACAAAAGCATAATCATTTCACCTAAAACCTGCCTGACAGCCGGATCCTTGGTCTTTAACCAGACGGATCCCTGCTGAGAGGGATCTGCGGGATCCGTAGCTGCAGAAAGCCTAAATCAGCTTCCCTATTCAATTTTGAGTCACCTTTGGTTATCTAACCACTTTTAGCATTAATTTATTATCCTCCTTTAGCTGATCAAAATCCTAAGTGCATGCTTAATCCTCTAAGTAGCCAAGAATTTAATTTCCTAAATTCAAATTATCCTTTATAAACCAAACAACCTTAGGATTAAGGCACCATTCTCACTTACCTTTCAAAAATCAGCAATTAGAAGCTTAGCATCATCATCACTATGACTAAGGCTCTTAGCAACAACTCCTCAACCATAGGATCATCCAAAAGAAAGGGTCAAATGATCCATGAAATCTCATCCACTGAAACATCTCCCATTAGAGATAATGATACTAGAATCCCACCTCATCAAACTCATCCAACAAAGGCTAAAAGAACCGCAAGGATTAGCATCAAACCTTTCGGACTAGAAAAGGGATCATCTAGTTCAAAACCAAACATGGCTAGTTCTAGCAAGCCGTCAAAACCCTCATTCATTGAGCATGGACTACACTCCTTGAATGAGCCTCTCTCTCACCCAAACATCTACTCATTGGGTCATTCACCACCAAGAACCTCTCATTTACCAACCTTTTCATTGAATAGGGAACCACCAACAACACCAACTAGTCCATCATGGGAGACAAGGAACAACCTTGATCATATGGAAGAAGTTCCATTACCACCCTCATTTTTAGAACCTCATCCTACTTCTCAAAATGAAGACCCACAATCATACATAGAGTCTCCTCAAAATATCCATTTCCCTCCGGTTCCAAACCAAGACAATGAGTGTCCAAATTGTCTAATCACTCAAGGACTTGTTCAAGAAGTACGAATTGAGATACATTTCATGTTTAATCATCTTCTTGCAAAGTTGGATCAAATCAGCAAGTCCACTCATCCCTAGACTCAAGCACATTGTCACATTATAAGTCTAGTAACTAGTTAGTATTAAGTAGTATTTGTATGGCCTAGTTCATTCTCTTAGTTTTAGAGATTTGTTTGATTATCTCTTGTTTTATTGAATGAATATATATGCCATGATTATTTTTTGTGTGTTGTGCTTGCTACATTGTACACATATCTTACCTCCTCATTAACATTGATTGGCAAATTCTCAATGTTGAGGAAACTGTCTCCAGACAGCCGGGTCCCTCCAAAATGCCTAGACGGATCCCTCCAAGAAGGGAACCGTGGGATCCGTGGTACAGAAGCACAAATTTCTACTAACTTGAGTTTTATTTGCAGGATATTATGCACTATACTCTTGTTTTCTAACCTTTGCTTTGTAGATTTTCAAAATACACATGAAGATTTTGACACCATAAAGCTAGGGGGAGCTTTGTGTCAAAAGATATTGCAAAATCATTTGCAACTTAATCCGCCTTTGGATTATACTTCATGATACCCCATTGCAACTTTGCAATCTTCAAGGGGGAGCACACTTTCGTCACTTAAACGAACCATTTGCAAACATATTTGCAAAAACATTAGTTTATTTACGTTATATACTTGACGCCCTATCAAAGGGATGGACTCGTCAAGGGGGAGTTAAGACGAGTATCATTCCCGTCACTTGCTCTCTTTACATTTTCTCTTACAAATTTTTCTTTTACAAAAATTGTGCTAGTTTCTTTTAACACTTTTTGTTTCGACAAAAAGGGGGAGAAGAAAGTAAAAACTACAAATTCAAACTTTTACGAATTTTAGCTTTTCCTTAAAATAATTTTATGTTTTGTCATCAACAAAAAGGGGGAGATTGTTAATACAAATAAGCCGTAAAAACGTTTATTAATATTTTACGATCTTCTAATGTTTTGTCGATAACAAACGTAAAATCATTTTAACGAAATAAATAAAATACGTAAATAGTTTGATTCAATAGTTTTTCTAACACACTAACGTTTTCACATAAAACACTAAAACAAGTATAAGTGATTTTATGATCTTGATACACATGTACAACAACTAGTGTTTACATATTGGGTTAACATATACTTAACTAAGTATATACTAAAATGGGTAAAAACTAGTTTATACTAAAATGGGTAAAAACAAGTATATACTAAATGGGTAAAAACTAGCTAATGGTATTGACCCATAACCCATGGTTTTATACAAACCACTTAACCAAGTTCATTGTATCTAGAAAGAAACCCATGGATCAACCCATAACCCATGACCCATAACCAAAAATACCCATGGGCAAAGAGGAGCGTCTCACGGATCCCTAGCATTGTGCTAGACGGATCCCTTGTGGGAGGGATCCGCGGGATCCGGGGAACAGTAAGTTTTCTCCTATATAAATAGTGAGCTATTTCTTCCTTTTTGCTTACCACTTCACATATACTTTCTCCAAGTATTATATCTCTCTAACCTCAGATCCAAGAGATCTATGTAGTTAGTCTTTTGTTTTTGTGTGATTCTCTAGGTTCCTCTTAAAGGCGAGATCACCACTACTTGAAGTCGAGCAAGCTCAAGTCCATGAGTTGTCATGCTTCGTCATCATCAAGACAACTGAGGTTCTCTTGTTGATAGTTCTTTCTTCCTCTATAGATGTTGTGTTGAAGGCATTAGTGAAGGATGCCGAAATTGTCAAGACGAAAGCATTAGTGAAAGGTTCTTATCGTCCGTGTCAAAAAGCATTAGTGAAGAATGCTAGAGGTGTCAAGACGAATGATTTAGTGAAGGGTGCCAAGCGTTGTGTCAAAGGCATTAGTGAAGGATGCCTAAGAATCAAATCAAGTGGCATTAGGGAAAAATGCCTAGGTCGTATAATCGATGGGGTGCATCGTTATACATATAAGTATTTGTCTATGTCCAAGGATGGTGATATCCTTGATGGTGTTGTAACAAGGAGTGGATCTCCTTGAAGATTAGGTGTTGTGTTGTGATGGGTAGTAGTTCCTCCATTGTAATGGAACTAGGTGCTTAGCCTAGTACCTAACAAAGGGTAGGCGACGTTGTGATAGGATTAGTTCTTCTTGGTGTGAAAGAGCTCAGTGGTTAGCCTAGCACCATATAAAGGGTAGGCGACGTTGTGTTAGGTGTGGTTCGCCTTGGTGTGAAAGAACTCGGTATTTAGATTTGTACCATAAAAAGGTGTAAGCGACGTTGTGAAGGCTTCTCCGCCATAAGGAGATTGGTGTAGTGTTTACGAACTCTCGAGTAGGTGACTTAGGGAGTGGAGTAGGGCAAGGAAGGTGTCCTTGTAGCCGAACCACTATAAATACTTGTGTTGTGGTGATGTGCTTCTTACTCTTTATCTTTCATTACACGTTTATATATCTATCGATCAACATCCAACATAAACAACCAAATAGATTGACATAAGTCGATCTAAATATTTAAAAGGAAGTTTTAAATGACAAAACTATTCAACCCCCCCTTCTAGTTTTCCACATCACGCTTTCGTCGACGACATATTTTTGAAGATCATTGAAGACCCCCCAAATTCTCATATTGTTCATCTCAAGTAGGGGGATGCTATGTTCAGTTGTTATGTGAAAAAAAATAAAATAAATAAAGTGATTCGAAAAAGAAAAAAAAAGTTATAGTTATTTGTTGATTGTAAAGTGTGAAGTTATAACCACTACGTTTATGAGCTCATTATAGATTTAGTATCGAGGAGGCCACCTCGGTCACATTTGAAGAATGGAGTTGGTAATTGCGCCAACAGTTGAAGAAAAGGTAATGTGCCCATCGTGACGTCCTCTAATGGCACATCTACCTGGTATATCATGATCCGATTTATTTGCTTCGAAACTTGAACTTTTGATGAACGGTAAGCGGTGATGACTTGGTTATAGATTTAGACTATTTGCTTGATTTTATTTTACACCAATTTTATCCCATGTCCTATCCTACCCTTTAGCCATGAAGCGTGTCTAGGTGATGCATCGAGCAATCTTTTGTGTCTTGGCCATGGATTTGGTCATGTATCATTGATTTTGTCCACTTCGCCGTGACATGTTAGTAATGACGACTCAACCCTTAACCTTTGTCGTGTCTACCCATATTGCCTTTAAGAATTGTTTAGTCCTTAACTCTAGTGGTAGAGATTTGTGTAACCACCAAGCTTATGATAGAATACATGCTATGACTGTGCGTTGAGTGATCACCCCGAAATTGACACTTAGAATAGTTGAGAGATTTGAGTGTTTTGTTCCCATTTCGTGAGGTGTTCGGCTTTGTTTTATTCTAGCATAAGGGATTTGTAAACTTATATTTTCCAGGTAATGGGAGATATCTTTTTAGAAATTTATCTAATAAGGTCTACTTGAGGGCAAGTAGAGTTCAAGTGGGGGGATATTTGATAACATCAAATAGTCCTGAATATTAAGTGTCAATTTCCCCCGATAATGCTCGTATTTTATATCATTTATATGGATTTACGCCTGTTTTCCTCTATATTTCACTTTCAGGTAAATTACGAGCATTGGAGCTAATGAGACGCGGATTTGGAGAGTTTATTGAAGATATATGATAGTATGCCCATTTTAAAGTAATTACGGCGTAACTTTTCTCTCACATTACACCGTAACAGAAGCGTGACTCAGAAAACCAACTCAACTGAAGATTACGGCGTAACTCCATCTTAGGATTATGCCGTAAGTAATTAGGTCAAATGATGTTCCACGCCGCTGCAAGCTACGCCGTAACTCTTTCCATAATTATGGCGTAATCATGATTTATTGAAGATACGGCGTAACTCATTCCATGTGTTACGCCGTAACCAACTTTTCCAGAGCAAAATACGAAGATATTGATGTTACGACATAACTATCATCTTAAGTTACGCCGTAACTAGATCTGGCCTATAAATACCGCCTAAAATTCTGCATTTCTCATCATTCACTCCATACACAAAAGCAGAGAACGTGGGTAGGAGGCTGAAGGCAGATCTTGAGGAGCATACGGAGCCATCTTCAAGGGAGAAATCACTCCCTAACGATAAGCATTAGCAATTTATCATTTCTTTTACTTTCAATTCATGTATTTCATTATGTCAAACATTAAATCGATTGTTTCAGTTAATATGAGCGGCTAAGAACCTCTGGTGCTAGCCTAGTTATGATTCCTTAATTGTTTTGTTTATGTTTACATTGCTTCCATATAATTGTTTCTAGTGTATGCATGCATAGTTTGTTGGTAGCTACCCTTGTTTCGGTAGTTTTGAATGGCGGTAGTATCTAGTTGCTTAGAAGAATTGACTAACTAACTCTAAGTAGGTAGACTGAGTAGGAAGGGTAAGAATTGACCAACTGACGACCCTTCTTCGCTTGTGCGATTTGACCAACTGATCACCTACCGTTTAGATGAACTTAAGAAGTTAGGGATGAGTGTTTAAGATGCTAGCGCCCGGGCACTCATTGTTATGAATCTTGCATGTAGCGGAACTTAATGACTTGGCTTAGAGGACTAAAAAAAACTGGACTTTCAAGGGTAGTAGCTTGATCTCCAGTGGAAACCTTTGCTGATTGGTTAGGACGAACTGACCAAATGCTGTCCTAACGACTTAAACCCCCACTTGAAGCAATTGGAAGTAATTAGACGTGAACACAACATGATAGGATGAGTAACTAGGTTAGCACACTTCTCCTCTATTGATCACAACCCTCGCCTTTATTCGCTTTCTTGCATTTCTTGCTTTAGTAGTAAATTAATCATTTCAATCTAAAAACTAATTAAAATCTGTGACACCTAGACTTAGTTAGAATCCGCTCACATAGCTCTTGGGATGACCTCGGTTTTACCGAATACTACACGACACACGATCGGGTACACTGCCCGTTGGTGCATAAGGGTAGACCATAGGTATAACGAGACATTTATAAATATTAAAACCTGGTCAGTAAAACCTGCCTCAGTGGGGAATAAAGGTAATTCTCATAGGTCTCAAACTTCTGGGAATCCTTCTAGAACTAGTTCTGGACCTAGACCTAATGATAACAGAAGAGCTGCTGGGGGCTCTTCTCTTGTTTGTGAACACCGTGGTTTCAATGGTCATACTATTGATAGGTGTTTTAAAATAATTGGATATCTTGCTGATTTTGGTAAAAAAAAAATATTTCAAAATACTAGAGGAAAAAATGTTGCTAACAATTTTGTGGGTACTACTCCTTCTTCTGCCTTCATAGATGATCAAATGGCTACCCTTATTTCTTTGATTAAGGAAAATTCTAGTTCTGGAAATGGTGTACAGGCCAATATGGCAGGTACTTTTTATAACTATAGCAGACTGTTTAATGAAAACTTTGATAAGTTTTTTTGCTCCAATAGTCAGTTGCATAATAATCTTGTTACTACAGGTGTCATTACTGATTCTGGTGCTAATAAGCACATGACTTATACTGATAAATTTCTGATTAATGTTGTTGATGTGTCTCATCTTAAGATCAAAGTTTCTCATCCTAATGGTACTGAAGCTTTTATAACTAAAATTGGGAATATGCCTTTAACTAGTTACTTGACTCTATATGATGTTCTGGTTGTTCCTGAATATTGTGTTAGTTTGTTATCTGTTCATAAGGTTGCCAGGGATAGTAAATTGATTATTGCTTTTGATGAGGCTCATTGCTATATCTTAAATCAGGACTTGAGGGCAGGGAAAATTATGGGGACTGATAAACAGATTGGTGGCTTATATTACATTGATGGAAATCAAGGTAAAGACCTTGAGAGGTTTTGAGTAAACACAGTATGTGTTCTTTCTAAATACACTTGGCACTGCAGACTTGGCCATCCTGCATATCAAGTCTTAAATGTTTTGAAACCTGTTTTGGGATTTTCTAATAAAGATTCTAAAATAAATTGTAACATTTTTCAAAAGGCTAAACAGACCAGGGAATCCTTTCCTTTAAGTGATCATGTTTCTAAACAATTGGGTGATTTGGTTCACTTAGATCTATGGGGGCCTTATAAAGTAACTAGTAGGGATGGGTATAAATATTTCCTTACTGTTGTTGATGATTTTTCTAGAGCTGTTTGGGTTTACCTATTAAAATATAAGACTGAAGTTTTTGAAAACTTGATGGTGTTTTATAATTACCTTAAAACTCAGTTTAATCATAATGTGAAGTCATTTAGGAGTGATAATGGGACTGAATTTGTTAATCACTAGTTTACTATGTTTTGTGAGAAAAATGGTATTGTGCATCACACTTCATGTAGTTAGACCCCTCAACAAAATGGCATTGTTGAGAGGAAGCATAGGCATCTTTGTGGAAAACTAGAAGGGGGGTTGAATAGTTTTACCAATTAAAATTATGTTTTAAAAGATTTAGATCGACTTATGTCAATCTATTTGGATGTGTATGTTGGACATTGATAGATAGATATGTAAATGTGTAATGGAAAGATAAAGAGTAAGAAACACATAATCACGACACGAGTGTTTATAGTGGTTTGCCTACAAGGACACCTTCCTTGACCTACTCCACTCCCCGAGTCACCTATTCGAGAGTTCGTAATCACTACACAACACCAACTCCTTATGGCGGAGAAGCCTTCACAACGTTGCCTACTCTTTTTCCGGTACTAGGCTAGACACCGGGTTCTTCCACAAGGTAGAACTACACCTATCACAACGTCACCTACCCTTTATCCGGTACTAGGCTAGATACCGAGTTACATTACAATGGAGGAACTACTACCCAACACTACATAACACCTAACCCAAAGGAGACCCACTCCTTATTACAACATCATCAAGGATATCAATATCCTTGGATACAACCTATCTCTATTTGTACATTGATGCACCTCATCGATTATACATCCTTGGCATCTTTCACTAATGCCACTTGACTTGGCTTGACTTCTAGGAATCCTTCACTAATACCCTTGACACGGACGTTTGGCACCTTTCACTAATGCCTTCGTCTTCACTCCTTAGGCATCCTTCACTAATGCCTTTGACACGGACGTTAAGCACCTTTCACTAATGCTTTCGTCTTGACTCTTTCGGCATCCTTCACTAATGCTTTTGACACAACACTTCTATGGAGGAAGGAAGAACTATCAACAAGAGAACCTCAGTAGTCTTGATGATGACGAAGCATGGCAACTCATGGACTTGAGCTTGCTTGACTTCAAGAGGTGGTGATCTTGCATTTTAGAGGAACCTAGAGAATCACACAAACACAAAACTACATACAAAGATCACTTGGATATGTGGTCAGAGAGTTTACAACTCAAAGAGAAAATATATGTATAAGGGGTGAGTTGCAATGAAGTAACGACTCACTATTTATAGAGGAAAAAGTGCTACTGTTTCGCGGATCCCTCACTTGAGGGATCCGTCCAATGTATTCCTGGGGATCCGTGGGACGATCCTCTTTGCCCATGGGTTTTGGGTGTAAGCTCCCGGAAAATTTCATTGTACTTAAAACCTTAATCAGAAATTAAGCATGATTTATATCATCATGAAATTTTCTAAACATCACATTTGCATATCATTTGGCATATGCATGATCAACGCAGCTTGAGCGCTCAAAAATATACCGTTGTGATCAGAACGAAATTCCCCACGATCATGATAATCTTAAAATACGTAACGAATATGTAAAAATTTGTAAATGTACGAAATAAATTATAACAAAAGTATATTAAAACTCGTATTGGGCCTCGGAACTTATAGGACTTTATACCACCTCACGACCCAACCCAACATGCTATTGGGCCTCGTAACCGAACCAAGACCACACCATATTTTATTTTGTCATTGGGCCTCGTCCCAACTCGAGCCCACCCACACTCTTAGTAAGCCTTGGGCCTAACCATTTTACAAGACCCACTAACCTATCCCAACTCACCCTTCTAATTTACTTTGGGCCTCGTCCACCATTTAAGCCCAACACACGCACAATTAGTAAAACTTGGAAATATTATTGCTTTGTGAACATGTAACCGGTCGAAGGAAATGAGAACCAAACCAAACCCAAAAACTAGAAATCCTACTTTGGATCCTAAACATGTCGTGCAAGTGTGGACAAGAGGAGACAAGCACTATGTTTAGCCACCCTAATGCAATAATAAAATACTCTAAACATGCCCAAGACCTTTGACCATCACTTGGACTTCTTAAACCCTTGGGTAATATGTTTGTTTAGACAAGAAGTGATATGACTTGACCATGGCACGCCCACATAATCGGCTACCACACCCACGCTTAAGACCAAGATCAAACACACATGTCTATTGTTAGTAAAGGATAGGTAATCTAGGATTAAAGAAATAGGAAGAACCATACTTGCCTTTCCCTTATAAACACACGACACACACACCCATTTTACCTATACTACTCACACGCAACACCAACACAAGACTTACACTCTCACATACACTTAAAAAATTCATTGTGAGCATCAAGGAGGAGCACGGGGTGTCGAATAGGAAGCAAGCTAAGGAACTTGGGTAAAATACTAGTTTGGGTAACATTATAAGGAGAACACGGGGTTAGAGCTTGAATCATCCTTACATCGTTCATCTCCACTCATAACGAGTGTCGTAAGTAATCCTAAACTCATTTCATTTCCAACTCGTTAGTATACACTTGATTATCACACGTTAAATATGTTACATGCACCATTTCAATACAACTACTATGATATGCTTGTTATAGATGAACACGACCCATAGTATACACGTTAACACTAGTTAAACACATTGAAAACACATCACAACTCTAAGAATATCCCTCGTACACTTTAAAACACTCGCAAAACATTAACGGGCCTAAAGCCCAATAAGCCTAACCCGTATCCAAGTAAAATCCAACCCGGCCCAATATAGATGAAATAAGCTAATAAGCTAAGGAAATAAGTTGGAAATAAGTTTGTGTCCATTGTACAAAGTTTTCATTTTTCTAAAATTATGTTCGGATCAAATTTGCAAATATTTTAGTCTTTGGGTTGAAATTGAAACTTTTCTTAAAGATAAAGGAGTCCTAATTTATGTGTAACAAACATAAATGAAAAGTATAAGGACCATTATGTCCATATTCGAAAGTATAAGGGGGCACAACCCACGTGCATGCGCACTAATAAAAACTATGAGGACCAGTTTTGTAATTAGCTTAAACTAGTTATAAGTTAAGTATAGGGTGAAAAGTGTAAACTTGGAAAGTACAAGGTTTAAGCGTATAAAAGCAAACTTGGAGGGCTATTTTCGTAAAAATAGTTTTACCAAGGGGTTTTGGTATAAAAATATATTCGGATAGAAAATGTCATTTTCTCAAACTTGGAGGACTAAACTCGTACTTTCGTAACTTGAGGGTAAAAAGTGTAAATTCGGGAAAAGTTTAAAAAAACTTATAATCTTATCGTAACTTCGTAAAAACAAGTATTTTAATCATATGAGTATATTATTTTCGGATATCGATAAACATATTTCATATATGAATATATATATATATATATATATATATATATATATATATATATATATATATATATATATATATATATATATCAATGTTGCAAAAATCGGTCAACTCGGCCAATTAATCGCCGATTAATCGTTAATCGGCCGAGTGCCTTGTCGATTTTTGAAAATCGGCCTAGGAAAAAAATCGACACTAAGCAGTCAAAAAATCGGCCGAATCGGTCAAAAATCGGCCGAATCGGATGGTTGAGATGATAGGAAAGAAGCACAAGGATGGTTTTTGCTTGGTTCATCTCACAAAGAAAGCACAAACACAAGAAAGAGAAGCAAGAAGACTTTTTTTTGATATTTTGTATATATAGGCAGTGAGATGACTTGTAAAACTTGTCTAGGAATTCTGGTTCTAGTACCATTTTTAGTTTTATTGTCATTTAAATTATATGTAATTTTTAATTTTCAATGCAATTTAAGTTTTTAATCAATTTGCAGTTTTTATTTTTTTCTTCATGTTATTGAATCTATCAATTGGGTTCTAAAGTTTGTTTAAAATCCTTCTGTAGTTTTAGTTTATGTTGAAAACAAGTTTTTAAGAGGTTCCTAATTCTCAAAGTTTGTAGAATCCTGTTTTACTGCCCTTTAAAAGGTGTTTGGAATAGTCTTGGTTATGGGTCAAAAATTCATAGTTTGACCCATTATTTTTCTCAAATCAGTTTTAAGGTCTTTTGCAAGTTATTTGTTTAAGGTTTCAGTCTTAGAATCAGATTTCTAGAAGAGTTTCGTTTCACAAAATTTCACACAAAGCTGATTGAAGAACAGCAGCCTACCGCTGCTGTTCACACCCCTTTTTCTTGGCCGAGTTGAAGCCCAAATCTTCAAAAAAGTGTTTTTCTTAGGTAAGCATATACCCAACTTAACCTGCGTTTACTTGGTTTGCACTTAGGTTGCGCTTAGGTAGCTTAAATTTGCATCCTGAAGTTTCCGTTTACCCCTTTTCTTTTTTCTGTTATAACAGCAGCCTGTGCAGTCCCTTTTTGCAGCCGTGTTTTTGCCTATTATAAGCTTCCCTAAGGTTCCAATTTGATGTCTTAGAATCTCTACAATCTTAAGTCTGTATGTGTTAGCTTATTTTGACATTTGGAGTAGTTGGGTTAGCTTATTTTTAAGCTAGAAAGGCTTTTTTTGGCCACTGTTTGAGCCTGCCACAGCAACAGTGCAGCATCTGTTGGTTTTTTTTAGAACTCATTAGGCTATCTTTTTGCTTATTTACCATTCCTTAGGTGAATAATTAGGATATTTAGATTAGATTAGATCCTCTTTAGTTTTTATAGTTCTTTAATGTAGCTAGTTGCTTATTTGACCACGTCTTTAGTTTTAGGATTCCCTAGTTTAACTCACTTGGCCGACTGCTTTTCCCCTAGTTTAATTCATTAGTAATTAGCTTATTTTAATTCTATATTGCTTATTCTCTCATTTGGTTGCTTATTCACTGCTTGTCTATGCTTATTTTGTTCCAATAAGTAGCAAAAGGGGTGTTTGGTTGGGGTCTGCCCCTGACAGCAGCCATAAGCATTCTTAAACTGCTTTTTGTCTTTCTTTTTTTCTTTCTTAGTTCATTTTCTTAAGCTTATATTAGATCTTGTACGTGCCTTGTTTAGCTTGTTTTATGATTTGGTTAACTTATTCGAACTAGTGTAGCTGTTGTAGCTTTTTGGGTAATCCCGTAACCGAGCAGATTCTTAACTGATCTGCTGCACTAATTAGCTAGTTTCCAGCTCATTGCAAGGTTTCCAAGACAAAAGTTTTTGTAAAGATTGACTTTTGAGATTTTGTGTTCAAATCTGTAAAAGCAAAAAACCAAAAAAATAAATGCTTGTAGAAAAAGGGTAGAGGCCAGGGTTCGAACCTGTGACCTCTAGCCCCCACACGACCCAACACAACAATCCAACACCAACTGCCCTTGGACTTCTTTAAGTTTACTTTTGCACTATTAATTATTTAAGGGCTTTTGGCAGTTTGTGAATAAGCACTTCCAAGCTTAATTTTTGCTTATTTCATAAAGTAACCACTACTTTAGTTATTTTTCTTAGGTGCACCACTGTTCAAAGTACTTTCTGCGATTTTTCCAAATTTTTGTTAATTAGTTTAGTATTTTTAATGATTTAATTAGTGTTTATTAGTTTTTAATTCGTAATAAATAAAATAAAATCCAAAAAATACCCGGCTTTTTCCTAAAATTATTTTTAGTCAAATAGAACGTAGAAAAATTGATTTCACACCCGTAGCCCTTTAATTGCAAAAGTTTTACATTTTTGGCTCGGGTGGTTGCCGGTTTTTACGTTTTTTTTGTTTTAGCACCCTAGGATGTAACTTAGCTTAGCTTTATTGTTTCTTAGGCTTAGTAGTAGTTATTTAGTGTTTACTTTGTTTTACATGCTTTATTTTCATTCCCGTTCTTTAATTTGTAGAATACATAATCCTAATCCAAAATTCGCTCAACCAATTCAAGTCCTAATCACGAAACTCAACGACTCCGTCAATTTCACACCTCGTTGGGACACGACCCGGGGAAATCACTTTCCCGGTATCACTTTTATCACACCCGTAAGATTTGGCACGTTAACCCTTTTCCTAAAAGGTTAATTTGTCGGGTTTTACGGTTAATTTGATATTTTGATTTTGTGTTTGTTTTTCACCACTCACTTCAAACGAATCAAATTTTGGCGCCGCTGCCGGGGAGGTGTGTTGCGACAATATCGTGAAGTTTTTGTGATTAGTGACTTGAAGATCCTTCCTCGTGAAGTTACCGTTTTTCATAAAATCCAAAAATACAAAAATATTTTTCTTTTCTTTGTATATATATGTAAAAGATAAAAAATCCAAAAAGATTCTTCTTATTCCTCTTATTCGTTGATTCTATTTCTCTTACCCTCTTTTACCGTTTAATTCTATTCTTCTCATTCCTCTTATCCATTTGATTCTATCTCTTTAACCCTCTTCATGTTTAATTCTCATGGAGACGTTCGATTATCCTCGTTGTTTCCACTGCAAAAGCCGTATGGAAGAGGATCAGCTCTATTGTCAGAATCCGGATTGTTTATGTAAGCGGTGTGGAAGGGTTGGTGCAAGCAAATATTGTTATTGGTGCGAATTATCTGATAAAAACTCTCTCGATGATTCTCCAAGTTTTTCCGACCATCCGCCACAACCCGATGAACCCGTTCAAGAACCGGAGACCAAAACGGAAGTGGTGGAAATTGCTAGCTCTGAGAGCACACCACTTGTCCCACCTCCGGATTTTTCAAAATGTTCTTCGAGACTTGATAGTCATTCGGATCACCATGTTGGTTTTGTTGATTCTTTGAATGAACCGATTCCTTCTCATAACTCTCAAATGGAATCGTTTATTCCTTGTGTCGGTTGTGGTGAGCCTCTTTTTGGTTCACCCTGTCGCTGGTGTACGTGTGTACAGTGTGGTAATGATATTCGTATCGGGAGTTGTTTGTTTTGTGGTTCGAGGAATTCATTTGATTATGATCCTAATCCGAACTCGTTTAACGACCCCTCAAACTTTTCCAATTACCCACCACAGCCCGACTTATCTTCATATAATCAACATAACTGCTGTGAATTTTGTGGAGGTCCTCACGATAATCTTCAATGTCAACCGTGGAATCAAAATTACTATACTTCCGGGTTTGACAATTTCCAACCTCCACAGCACCATACGGTTCAAACTCTACCTGAGCCGTTGTCTCAAGAAATTTCCCAAGATTTTGAAACCGCAATGAAAACACTTGATGATATGATTCAAAACTTTAAGAATCAAGTGAGTAATGAAAAAACCATGGGAGAATTGCTAGCCGAAGAACGAGAGGCTCGCAAATCTAGGGAAGAATTATTAGTCCTAGAGCATGCAGCTCTAAGGCGTTCCCAATTTCTTAAGGCAGCTATGTATGATGATGACGAGGAGAGTTTTTATCCTTTTAAAGATAATATTTCTCAACTCCCTCAGTCTGTTGTTATCACACCCGAGATTCTCACTCACTCTCTTATTATGGGGGATGAGCATATTGACACTGTTCCTGAAAAGGAACCGGACGAATTCATAAAGTCTAGTGTCGAGAACCTTGTCCCAATCCCAAGAGAGTCACAGGGAATTCTCGAGCATTTGTGTGATATCCCTACCCCTCCTGTCTTCCCAAAAGATCATGTTGAGATGTTCTCCGATTCTAATGATGATGATTCGTTATCTTGTGGAGACATCGTTTATGTGGAAGATTTACCTTCTGAGCTCGTCAGCTTGGAAGAAGTGAGAGATGTTGATCACGATGATCTTGATATGGACACTGATTTTGAAACAGATGATGAAGATATTCTTGTGTCCGAAAAACCTTTCACTACGGCATTCACTAATCCTCTATTCGACTTTGATTCTGAATTCACCCTAGTCTCGGATAACCCCATCTTTGATATTCAGAATGAGGATAGTGACGTTTTTACATCTCCTTCTTTACCCGAAGATAAGAATAGTGGCAATCCCACTTCGACGTTAGACCTTCTCGAGGAGTTCGCCGATGGACTCACTCTCATTGATCATTCTCCACCAGGAGATGATGATGTGCACGTCGAATTTCTTTCTCCGGATGACTCGATACCTTCGGGTTTTCAGAGTGACGATTATGGCTTAGGTCCATCATCCACTCGTCCGCCTGCTAAACCGCCGGATGATGGAACCTCTTCTAAGCCCGATACGGATGTTTTCATTGCTTCAGTGGTGGATAAGATTTCTGAACATTCTGTCAATGTTCCTCAATCTAATCTTTTACACACCCATTCCACCCGTTGTCAACTCATTGTCACTTTGCCTTCTCCTCCCATTTCTTCTCCATGTCTTAACTCTTACGGGAGTGAAGATACCATCTTTGATCCCGGCATTTCTCTTTCTTTTGAGCCGGTTATATCTCATCGGAGTGGAACTTTCATCACATTCAATGTTTATCCAAACCATTTGAATGAAAGTCCGATGGAGATCTTCTCTTCCACTTGCTTCCCCATGAACCAATGAATTCGGGGTCGAGTCAAGCTAGCGACTCGGTTAACAAAAACAGTAGCAACACATGGGTTTTCACCCGTGTGTACCACCCTAGTGTGGGGGAGTTGCCCCCCGCTGTTGTATATAAGTTTTCAAAAAAAAAAAAAAAAAAAAAAAAAAAAAAAATCAAATAATGGCCGTAGTATTTCCCTTTTACGTTCTATGTTTCGGCATTACAGCCGGTACTTTGAATATTGAGGGCAATATTCATTTCTAGTGTGGGGGGGGGGGGGGAATTCTCACGAATTTTATCATATGTTTTACCATCTTATTCCCCCATTTTTGGCCAAATTTTTTTTATGGTTATCAGTCCGCCATGTCTAACAAACAAAAGGATTGGATAATCCAGGAGCAAACAGCTCTTGGTAAAGATATCTCAAATCCGTTGACGGCTTGCAATTTGCCCAAAATTGTATGGTGTTCAGCTCACCATATCTTTAATTAGTGAAGAGTTGGTTAGCCCGCAAGTTTATGGCTTGTGGTAAAGGCAGTTGGAAAACCATAATTGGTAATCGACTCACCAAAGATATTTTATCTAAGAGTTGGCTAGTCCAGAAGCAAACGGCTTCTGGTAAAGACAAATCAAATCCGTTGGAAGCTGGTGGTTTGCTTAAAATCATATGGTTATCAGTGTACCATAGTTCTTACTTGAACTGAAACATTTGGCTACTCCAGAAGTGATGGCTTTTGGTAAAGAGATTCAAATCCATTAAGTCTTCATAAAAGATTGCTAGGGACTAGCAATGGTTTAGTGTGGGGGATTGATGAGTGTGTAAATACTCATCATTTTTGGTTAAATCTGAACTGCAAAACATTTAAAAACACTCAGAAATGCATCAAAATACTGAAAATATCTCAAAATTGTGTTTTATATGTGTCAGATGCAAAATTATTGAAAACAAATGAAAAACGAACAAAGTTTGCATAATTGGCAGTTTCAGTCCCCCAACTTTCAAAAATGGCAAAACAAATCCCCGGGATTTTCAAAAATGGAAAATATTATTTATGGCCCTTGGTTAATAAAGTTTGTCAATTTATGGTCCTTATAATAATTTTTGGAAAGTTACAGTTATGGTCCCTGGATTTTCAGATTTTACATGTTTAGTCCCTAAGATGTTAAATGGATCCAATTTAAATCCTAAATCCTAGTCCATTACTACCTTTGGCCCATTTTTTTACCCAACCCCTTTTATTCTTTTCCTTCCCCAACCCAGATAACAAAACAAACGCCCCTCTCTTTTTTTTCCCTCCTTTCTTCCTCTTTACCCAAAACCCAGGAACCCTAACCTCCCTTTTACACAGCCAATCCCAAATTCCCAACCCACTTACCCCCTCCCCAAGACATAGTCACATGTATCCCATTCCACCTTGGCAATCCAAAGGCAAAAAGGTCCTCTCCAATGGCTCAGATGGTTCAAGTAAAGTGTACCTAACTATTGGATGGTTGAGATGATAGGAAAGAAGCACAAGGATGGTTTTTGCTTGGTTCATCTCATAAAGAAAGCACAAACACAAGAAAGAGAAGCAAGAAGACTTTTTTTTTTTTTTATATTTTGTATATATAGGCAGTGAGATGACTTGTAAAAATTGTCTAGGAATTCTGGTTCTAGTACCATTTTTAGTTTTATTGTCATTTAAATTATATGTAATTTTTAATTTTCAATGCAATTTAAGTTTTTAATCAATTTGCAGTTTTTATTTTTTTCTTCATGTTATTGAATCTATCAATTGGGTTCTAAAGTTTGTTTAAAATCCTTCTGTAGTTTTAGTTTATGTTGAAAACAAGTTTTTAAGAGGTTCCTAATTCTCAAAGTTTGTAGAATCCTGTTTTACTGCCCTTTAAAAGGTGTTTGGAATAGTCTTGGTTATGGGTCAAAAATTCATAGTTTGACCCATTATTTTTCTCAAATCAGTTTTAAGGTCTTTTGCAAGTTATTTGTTTAAGGTTTCAGTCTTAGAATCAGATTTCCAGAAGAGTTTCGTTTCACAAAATTTCACACAAAGCTGATTGAAGAACAGCAGCCTACCGCTGCTGTTCACACCCCTTTTTCTTGGCCGAGTTGAAGCCCAAATCTTCAAAAAAGTGTTTTTCTTAGGTAAGCATATACCCAACTTAACCTGCGTTTACTTAGTTTGCACTTAGGTTGCGCTTAGGTAGCTTAAATTTGCATCCCGAAGTTGCCGTTTACCCTTTTTCTTTTTTCTGTTATAACAGCAGCCTGTGCAGTCCCTTTTTGCAGCCGTGTTTTTGCCTATTATAAGCTTCCCTAAGGTTCCAATTTGATGTCTTAGAATCTCTACAATCTTAAGTCTGTATGTGTTAGCTTATTTTGACATTTGGAGTAGTTGGGTTAGCTTATTTTTAAGCTAGAAAGGCTGTTTTTGGCCACTGTTTGAGCCTGCCACAGCAACAGTGCAGCATCTGTTGGTTTTTTTTAGAACTCATTAGGCTATCTTTTTGCTTATTTACCATTCCTTAGGTGAATAATTAGGATATTTAGATTAGATTAGATCCTCTTTTGTTTTTATAGTTCTTTAATGTAGCTAGTTGCTTATTTGACCACGTCTTTAGTTTTAGGATTCCCTAGTTTAACTCACTTGGCCGACTGCTTTTCCCCTAGTTTAATTCATTAGTAATTAGCTTATTTTAATTCTATATTGCTTATTCTCTCATTTGGTTGCTTATTCACTGCTTGTCTATGCTTATTTTGTTCCAATAAGTAGCAAAAGGGGTGTTTGGTTGGGGTCTGCCCCTGACAGCAGCCATAAGCATTCTTAAACTGCTTTTTGTCTTTCTTTTTTTCTTTCTTAGTTCATTTTATTAAGCTTATATTAGATCTTGTACGTGCCTTGTTTAGCTTGTTTTATGATTTGGTTAACTTATTCGAACTAGTGTAGCTGTTGTAGCTTTTTGGGTAATCACGTAACCGAGCAGATTCTTAACTGATCTGCTGCACTAATTAGCTAGTTTCCAGCTCATTGCAAGGTTTCCAAGACAAAAGTTTTTGTAAAGATTGACTTTTGAGATTTTGTGTTCAAATCTGTAAAAGCAAAAAACCAAAAAAATAAATGCTTGTAGAAAAAGGGTAGAGGCCAGGGTTCGAACCTGTGACCTCTAGCCCCCACACGACCCAACACAACAATCCAACACCAACTGCCCTTGGACTTCTTTAAGTTTACTTTTGCACTATTAATTATTTAAGGGCTTTTGGCAGTTTGTGAATAAGCACTTCCAAGCTTAATTTTTGCTTATTTCATAAAGTAACCACTACTTTAGTTATTTTTCTTAGGTGCACCACTGTTCAAAGTACTTTCTGCGATTTTTCCAAATTTTTGTTACTTAGTTTAGTATTTTTAATGATTTAATTAGTGTTTATTAGTTTTTAATTCGTAATAAATAAAATAAAATCCAAAAAATACCCGGCTTTTTCCTAAAATTATTTTTAGTCAAATAGAAAGTAGAAAAATTGATTTCACACCCGTAGCCCTTTAATTGCAAAAGTTTTACATTTTTGGCTCGGGTGGTTGCCGGTTTTTACGTTTTTTTTGTTTTAGCACCCTAGGATGTAACTTAGCTTAGCTTTATTGTTTCTTAGGCTTAGTAGTAGTTATTTAGTGTTTAATTTGTTTTACATGCTTTATTTTCATTCCCGTTCTTTAATTTGTAGAATACATAATCATAATCCAAAATTCGCTCAACCAATTCAAGCCCTAATCACGAAACTCAACGACTCCGTCAATTTCACACCTCGTTGGGACACGACCCGGGGAAATCACTTTCCCGGTATCACTTTTATCACACCCGTAAGATTTGACACGTTAACCCTTTTCCTAAAAGGTTAATTTGTCGGGTTTTACGGTTAATTTGATATTTTGATTTTGTGTTTGTTTTTCACTACTCACTTCAAACGAATCAATATGCATCTGATTAAAAGCTAGAAAACACACTATGGTGCGTTATAATGCATCTAAGATTATAGGGATGCATCTAATTTAGGTCGGTGCATCTCGGATTTGCAGTTATAGTTCTTCTTATTCCTTCTTATTTTAAGTAATCTTCTTATTTGATCCTAACTCTCTCTCTCTCTCTCTCTCTCTCTCTCTCTCTATATATATATATATATATATATATATATATATATATATATATATATATATATATATATATATATATATATATTTATTTATTTATAAGAAAATAATTATGTATATATAAAATCCGATAAAACACACGGGGAATCTAAACAAACTAAAATACTCAACAAACCTATCAAGATCACAACAGGGGAAAACATTTCACTTATGCGTAAGTGATGATCATTAAATAAGGCAATGTAGCAAGTAAATTAACTAAAAATGTTAAGCACGCACGCACACTATTGGGTTGACAATCCAATGATCTATTGAATAAGAATATTCAATGCTCTATTATTTTGGTCGCGAACCAAAATTTTCATCATACTGAGACTCGCCATCTCATCATTTTTAGGTTTCGGTTTGGAACCTCTGCTACATTGTGCTTGATCTGTTTGTGCTTGTTCATATCATCAAGGTGAGTTCATAGCCTCACTTTTACTTTATTTTGCAAACCCCGCGAGGGAGATACATGCTCTAAACTACAACACAAGGTTTTTCATAAATGTTCGCTTCTTAATTATTGGAATTGCCTAAGTATTTAGCCATAAGTCTCCTGTATCATGAACCATTAGTCACCGCAAGTGAACGCATATATCGTGAATATTGGTTATAGAGAAATAATCGGGGCGCACCATATTTGAATTGCATTAGGTAATTGGCTATTACCTCCTTTGGGGCAAACTTACGTACACTGGTAATTCGGTGTATGCAGTTGAGTCTTGGTTGCATGAGCTTAGCGCATAATAATCTGTGATTTTCCTTATGATATTGTTAGTTTACAATGATCATGCTCTTATACTTGTGTTCAACTTTATTCAAACCTATGAATTTCACTCAACATTTTTGTTGACCTTTTTAAGCATGTTATCTCAGGTAATCTGTGAAGATTATGACCAAGGCGCGGAGTGGGTCTTGGCAAGGCTCATCTGATGGTGTAAAACATAAAGTTGTCATTTCTTTCAAACTCATGATCTTTCTTTTGGGAAAAACACTTGAACAATTTACAATGTTTTGTAACAACTATGAGTTTTCGATGAATGATAACTAATTTTAATAAAACGTCTCTTTCGAGTCGTTTTTTATAATTATTGACTATGATCTCCATTCGAGTAACACCCGAATTAGTCTTCCGCTATCATTAAGATTTTTGGGGGTGTTACAGATTGGCATCAGAGCCAAGGTTATAGAGAACCAAAGAGTTTTTTTCAAAAACATTTGGACTATAACCACACTTTTAAAATGAGACTATTTTACACCACTGCCTTATGCCCTTCCGTGACCGATCTATGCATTAGGATTGATGCATCACTAGATCATAAGTAAATTGCATTCATTTTAGTTAGGCATGGAGATTTGCTAGGCAGATGTGCGCAACTAACTAAAATCTTGGTAATTATACTATTTGGCATTTTACTTACATTATTTTATGGGTTGTTACAGTACCATGTCTGCTTCCCACCCGGTTGTTCTGTCCTCAGACACTGAGATGGAAGACACTATGTCCTCTACGACTGTCAATATGCCAGCTCATCCCAGTCCAGTCATACCAGCCACTGTTTCGGACGAGACTGAACCTTTTGAGGAAGGTGAAGTTGCCCGAACTCCTACTGTTCCAGCTATGATTGCTCACTCTCAAGAGTATAATGCTTTTACTACTATGACCTTAGATCAGTATTACGAGTCGCAACAATGGCTACCTGCTTCAGATGTCGCTGTGGATGATGGATCATCCAAATCATCTGAGAGCACTGATTATGCTTCATCAGACTCTTCAGTATCATCCTCTCTACCGATCCGTCATTGCCAACGTAGGATCCGTGTTCTTAAGCCTTATGAGCCTGAGCCGTTTGGAGTGCCTTATAGACTACATCTTAAGGGTACGATCTTCAAACACACAGCTAAGAAGCATGTGCGATCCATCACTATGAATCATGTGATACCATCAGCTCAGTCACCATCTGCTCAGTCATCACCAGTTACAACTACTGTTCCACCTACTGCTACTTCACCACCACTGCCACCTACTGTATTCTACCATCAGACTACCACTGTTCCTGTTTCATCGCCGCCTACAGCATCACCTCCATTGGACACTTTCAGTGAGCCATCCTTACCGCTTTGCATTAAGTGCTATCCACCATCACTATCTGATCCTGACATGCCTACTCAAGTGGACGTTGAGACCGGACCAAGGAAGAAGGCCGGTGCTAGGCGATGGTCATTCTTGATACCACAAATTCGTCATTGGAGATAAGAGGAGGGAGCACCTAGTTCATTCGAGCTTGGAGAGAGCTCAACTACTGCACCAGCTCCAGTTTTGTTTGTTACCGGTGAGCTTGTACACCACACCATTCCTCTATTGGCTACGAGACTCGTTAGACACGAGGACCAGTTGAGTGAGCTCCTGGCGCATTATGATGAGATTCCGCTGGTTAGGACAGAGAGCTTGGAGGAGGAGGTCAAGAACCTCATGATAGGTCGCTACTCTATTGAGATTATGTTTGACATGATGAGCGCCTTGTTAGGATTTAGTAAATCCAGTTATTAAAGTGTCGGTCACCTCAAGTATATGTAATCGTTAGAATGCTCGTAGTCGTAGTTATTTAATGTTAAGTAGTATTTAGTTTTGTAACACCGTGGAGGATGGACGGGTCTTTACCCACTGTATGCCTGATCTACAGCCCCGTAGGTGGCGTTTATGTAAGATACTATAAATACCCTCTACCTCCCAAGGTAGAGGGTTGGAGCTCATAATAATACTTTTACTTTCTATCACTAAGTTCCCTAAACCTCTAAACTTTCTCTCTCTAAAACCCAAAGTGAACGCCCCTTATAACTATGATTTGATGTGTTCGTAAAATCCAATATGTTACTAATGGTATCAGAGCCATGGTTTGATCATCTCTCTTACATGTTCTTGGATTTCTAGTGCTTTTATATGGTTTTTGGGTTTGAAAAAGTTTAGTGGTATTTGCATCATTTGGATCATTTCTTGTGTTAAAGTTTTGATTTTGAGTGTACTTTTGTGTTTAGGATCATCATATGTGTTTAGGTTTTGATTTGGAAGGCTTGAATCATTGTGATTGGACTGTTCTTGGATTTATAAGAGGCGTTTTAGTTAGTCTAAAGTTAGCGATTTGAGCCACGGTAAAGTATTCGAACTAGCGACTTGTCCTTGCTTGGAAGAGATTTATGTCCTCTACAAATCACTTATTTAAGCGATTTGTCCGGGTAGTGGCTGTACTTGTGCGATTTTTTCGGGTGAGCGATTTGTCATTTTTTAGCGACTTGCTTATTTAAGCGAGTTGTGAGTTTAAACGACTTGTGCTATTTATGCGGTTTGTCATTTTTAAGCGACTTGTTATTTAGCGAGTTACTGGGTTAAACAACTTGTAGGTTTCAGATATTTGATTGATAAAGCGATTTGTCAATTTTAGCGACTTGCTTATTGAAGCGATTTGAGTATTTAAGCAATTCGTCCTATTAAGATACTTGCCAGTATAAGCGATTTGTGAGTTGAAGTGATTTGTCTGTTTTGAGCGATTTGTTGGCTGAAGCGACTTGTCACTTTGAGCGATTTGTCTCTTGAGATTTAGTGTTTCTATTACGTTTTACGGTTTTCTCTTGATTTAGTAAAATCCCGTGAAAGAATCTATTTCCCCCGGTTTAATCAAAGAGCTTTAAAATCCCGTAGAATTTGTAATCATGTCTACCAACGTACCCACTATCATCTCTTCGGTTATTGAAGACATTCAAGCTGCTGGATCTGACACTCGTCCACCTATGCTTGACATAATTGATTATGACTCACGGGCTCAATGAATTAGGTTATACTGTTTGGGAAAGGAGAATGGGGTTAACATTCTCAAATCAATTGATGAAGGACCTTATCAGATTGAGACTACAAGAGACACACTTGAAACTGCTGCGGATGGTACAGTAATCTTAGGTTTGGACAGACCAAAGACGTATGATGAGGTCAGTGATAAGGAGAAAAAGAGATACGATGCTGATATCAGGGCTTCAAACATTATACTTCAGGGTCTTCCAAAAATATCTACAAGTTAATCAATCACAACACTGAAGCCAAGCCAGTTTGGTACAATGTCAAGATGCTTCTCTCTGGTTCTGAATTAACTAAAGAAGACAGAGAATCACAACTGTATGATGACTTTGAGCACTTTAAGATGATACCAGGGGAAAGTTTCACTGAATATTACGTGAGGTTCCACAAGCTTGTGAATGACATGAGGAATATTAAAATGACTATGCCAAATATTCAGCTAAATTCAAAGTTTGTGAACAACATGAATCCCGAATGGCACAAATTTGTCACATCTGTCAAGTTAACTAAAGGTTTGAGGAACACTAACTATGAGCAATTGTATGCATTCCTTCTTCAGAATGAGAGACATGTTATGTTTGAACGAATGATTCTTGAAAGGTTCAAATCTAATCAGGGAGAGTCAAGCTCATCAAATGACTCAACAACATTCTACACCAATGTAGGGATTACTAACGAAGCTTCACAAGTCATACCAATGGGTAACGGTAACCACAAACTCATTCCTGATCCAGGGTATCAACCCTCAGACAGATTCTTGGAACAAGTTGCTCATCAAGTGGCTCTAATGGTTAAACAAAACCTGAACTTTACCACACCTTCCAACAATCAACTAAGAATAGCTTCTAATCTCCACAATCATGCCACCATAAGATAAGGAAAGGTAGTGGTGCAAAATGTGCATGTAAGACAAAATGCGTATCTTCCACATAATGATCAAGGGAATGTTGGAGCTGGACAAGGTAATGTTGGAGCTGAATATGGGAATGCTGGGGGTGGTGGTAGATATATGGGTAATCAGAATCGTGGAAGGAATGCAAATCAAGGACAAGGAAATCCAATCAAGTGCTACAACTATGGTGGTGAGGGACATATTGCAAGGAACTACACATCTCCAAAGCGTCCACAGAATGCAAAATACTTCAGAGACAAGATGTTGTTGGTGCAAACTCAGGATAATGGAGCAGTTTTGGATGAAGAAGAGTTGCTGTTTCTTACAGAGGGAAATGCCAAAACCTATGATGCAGATGTGGATGAGCAGCCAATTCAGGAAATATGACACAATCATCAAAATGCTTTTCAAGTTGCTGACTGTGATGCATTTGACTCTGATGTCGATGATGAACCTACTGCCCAGACAATCTTCATGGCTAGCATTTCACCTATGGTCTCTCTAAAGGTCTCATCACCACAACAGGCTGGTCCATCCAAAGATTCAATCATTTCAGAGGTACTAAAATTATACGATGAAGTTGATGAGCAAAAGATACATAATGAAGTACAATCTCATGAAACTTATGAATCATATATTGATAATGTAGATAATATTAATATTGTCCCATATGATCAATATGTGATACAAAGTGAAAGTGAAATTGTACCAAGTGATGTATCTTCTGCAGTAAAAAATGACTATGTCTTTGATGAATACACTGCATGTGCCCCTGATGATTCTGTTATCTCTGAACTTAATGCCTATAAAGAACAAGTTGTCATTTGTGAACAACGTGCTAAGTTTGAGTTAACTACCCGTGAGCAGGAAATGGATGACCAAATGCTTACTATTATTAGAAAAAGTAATTTTAGAAAAGAAGTGTTAAAACAAGAGTTAAACTCCTTACAAGAAAAACTTTCTAAAACTGTTAAGCAAAAGCAAGAACTGCAAGATAATGTTAAAGTGCTTAAACAAGAATTTAATGCTAAGGAATCAAAACTTTTGAATGACTTTTCCAATCTAAAAACTTTGAAAAACAAGCTTGAAAATAAGTTGTACGTACAAGGGAATACCATTCAGACAGCTCACATGATCACTAAGCATAGAGTTCTCAGCGATAAGCATAGCATTCCCCTTGTAAAGGAACCCAATCCTGAATATGGTAAAGTAGCTAGAGAAGCTCAGAAGGTAATATATGATGGTAATGAAATCCTTAATCCTAGGCAGAAACCTAGTTGCGCTAAGTGCACTGAGGAAGATATGCTATTAGAAGAAGTCAATAGGGAGTAAATGGATAAGAAGCTAAAAGATCCTGAGTGTAAAAAGCAAAACATAATGTTCAAACCCCATGATTACACAAAATAAAATTGGATCTCCCTGAACATGTTTAAGCCTCAAACTCAATTAACCCCAGAACAATTTTTTTGGAAGAAAGATATGGATAAGCAAAAAGCAAATGTACTTGTTGAAACGAACATTCCCCTTAGGAAAGTGCCTGCAGCTACTGTGTATCCTCCGAATACACCAATGCATTTAGTTCCTAGAACTATTTCTACTAATAGCAAGACCTTAATCAGCCTGTATGTTGTTTATCAACTATTCATTGATTTTGAGAAGATATGTAAGAAGAGAATCACACCTACATGGATAACTGAAGGGGAAAGTGGTTTTGAGAAAACTAAAGAATGCTATCTAACTGAGGTCATGCCTTTCTTTAGACAATTAAAAGGTCAATTTGAGAGTCTCCAAAGAGGAATTAACTCAGATATTAAAGAAATGGAAAAGGAATTTGATGCTATGATAGTTGAGGTCAATGATTATGAACGGGAATCCAAATATAATGAAACAAAAAGGAAAAATCTGCATATCTTAAATGAGAACTTAGTAGTGAGTTGTGTGGTTCAAGATGTGTTTTATACTGTTACTAAGCATTCTATTACTGCTTCTCAATTTCATGAATTATCTGTTGCTTTGAAAGTTTCCCATGATCGTGTCATTGAGCTTGAAAACAAAAACTCAAAACTAAATGAGAAAATTGACCAGGATGATCACGATAATTTGGTAAAACATCTTTCTAAGCTAGAAGTTGAACATTTTGATTTGCAACTAAAATATCAACATCTCAAAGAAAATTTCAAAACCTCAAACATCAAGACATCCTCAAATGTTCCAGAGTTTGATGCAGTTTTTGAAATAAACAAACATGACGAACAAATTTAAGCTCACTGTAACACGATCAGAAAGTTGAAAGCCCAAATTTCACAATTAAAGGGTGAAAAGAACAATGTGACTGGCTCCCAAATGCCTCCTCCTTTAGATTCTTAAGTTTCTAAAAACTTTCATCTTCAAAACATCATTAACATTTTACAACAAGAAAATGAGAGTTTTCTAGAAGAAAATGAAAAGGTCAAACGACACTTCAAAGAGTTATACGACTCAATGAAAGTCACTCGTGACAAAAAAAATGAAGAAATAACTTCGTTACAAAAAGAAATTGAGAATCTGAAGAGTCAGGTAAAAGGGAAAATGCCACTTGTTTTTAATGAGAATGTTGCATCAAAGTCATCTACAGACTCTAAATATACTGTGACTGTTAAATACATTCCTCCTCATCTTAGAAATAATGAACTTGTGTTTCATAACTATTTCTTTCATCTTAAGGATAGTCAAGAATGTCTCCGTGGGATTGTAGAAGAGGATTTCATAAATAAGGCCCTTGATAGTGAAATTAGGTTTGCTTGCATTCAGGCCAAACGATCTCAGGAGCTGTTAGAATGTTTAATAGCAACATGTTCTAAATCCTTAGGTGAGAAAGATAAAGTTGTGATGCCTTGTTCCATGCCTAGTGCTAAGTATGCAACCCATTCTATGCCCAGTGTTAAGAATGTGAACTCTAAAGTGCCTTCATGTAGTTTAGATCCCTGCACTTCTAGTTTAGGAATGCAAAAGGTAGCCCAACTAATTAATGTTCCCATAATTCCCTCTACAGGAGTAATCAGTGACACAAAAGCAAGCGGGTCAAAGCCTCCAGGAAATACAAAGCAAGATAGGACCTCGCAAGCTAAGAGTGTGCAATGGAAGAGAGTAGAAGATAACCCTAGGAACATTAAGTTTGAATTGAATAAAACGAATCGTGTTGATTCTAGTATTTGCTATAAGCGTACTGTAATTAATTCGAATTCTGCTACTATCTGCAAAACATGTAATGATGATTGCTTGGTTTCTGTTACTAATCCTGTATGTGGCGTGAATGATTTGATTAATTCTGTTAAACACCCAGTTAAAATAGTTAATGCCAAAAATCATGTTAAGAAGGCTAGAAAGCAATGGTGGAAGAAGGTTAGAAAACATTGGAAGCCCACAGGAAGAAAATTTAGTAATGTAGGTTATCAGTGGATACCTACTAGCCGCAAGCCTAGTCTTAATGAGTTGTGCCCTAAATTAACTAAGTCAATGCCCATTAGAAAATGGATGCCTACCGGTAGAACTATTCCTCTAAGAAGTGAACACACTTTGAATAGGTCTAATGCGCATACTAGTACTGCATCTATCCCTAATGATTCCATTGATTCTACGTCTGATGTGGGTGTTCCAATCACTGTTACTAACCAAATGGAACCCATTCTTGTATGGGGATCCCAATTATCTAGTTATCCATTCTTGTTTGTGTTCAACTGTAGATCGTTCAAATCGTTCTGTGGTACCTGGACTCAGGCTGTTCCAAGCATATGACTGGAGATCGCTCGCAACTCATGAACTTCGTGAGTAAATTCATCGGGACTGTTAGATTCTGGAATGACCATTTTGGTGCAATTATGGGTTATGGATACTATGTTGTTGGTGACAGTGTAATCTCCAGGGTATATTATGTAGAAGGTCTTGGTCATAATCTGTTTTCTGTTGGTCAATTCTGTGATTCCGATCTAGAGGTGGCTTTTAGAAAACATACTTGTTTCGTTAGAGAACTTGATGGTATGGAACTTTTAAGAGGAACACGGGGTTCAAATCTATACACCATCTCTATCGAAGACATGATGAAGTATTCTCCAATCTGCTTGTTGTCAAAGGCTTCAAAAACAAAGTCATGGTTATGGCATCGTCGTCTCAATCACTTGAACTTCGACACCATTAATGATCTTTCCAGAAAGGACCTTGTAAGAGGCTTACCCAGATTAAAGTATGAAAAAGATCATCTTTGTTCAGCATGCCAATTGGGAAAGAGCAGGAAATATGTCCACAAACCCAAACCTGCAAAGTCAGTTATGGAAGTTCTTCATACCCTTCATATGGATTTGTGCGGACCAATGAGAGTGCAAACGATAAATGGGAAGAAATATATTTTAGTCGTTGTTGATGACTACTCTCGATTTACTTGGGTAAAGTTTTTGAGGACAAAGGATGAAACTCCAGATGTCATCATCAAACTTATAAAGCAGCTTCAGGTTCGGCTTAACAAGACTGTTAGAATTATTCGAACAAACAATGGCACTGAGTTTGTTAACAAAGACCTAAGTCAATTTTATGAAAGCATTGGAACCAGTCATCAAAGAAGTGTTCCACGCACGCCTCAACATAATGGTGTAGTTGAAAGACGAAATCGGACACTTGTTGAAGCTGCAAGAACCATGCTAATTTATTCAAAGGTTCCAATGTTTCTTTGGGCTGAAGCCATTGCCACTGCTTGCTACACCCAAAATCATTCTCTCGTACACACCACTCATGCAAAAACTCCATACGAACTTGTTCATAAACGAAAACCTGATCTCTCCTACCTTCGTGTAATTGGTGCTTTGTGCTTTCCGACGAATGACGGTCAAGATTTAGGAAAATTAAGAGCTAAGGCGGACATTGGAGTTTTTGTGGGTTATGCATCAAACAAGAAGGGTTACCGAATCAACAAAAAAAGAACCCGAGATATAATGGAAACTATTCACGTCACGTTCGATGAGCTGTCTGGGCAAATGGCTCCAGGACAATCAAGTGCTGGACCCGTATCACAACCTTCATCAAGTAGTCTCATTAGTTCTTCTCTTGTACAAAATCTCTCACCAACAACTCCCTATGTACCTCCTTCAGAAGATGATTTGAAGAAATTGTTTGATCCAATGTTTGATGAACACTATGAGCCAATTGCTAATGATCTATCAAATCCATCAACAGAGGCTGCTCCTATCCCTCTCAACGTAGATAACCCTTCAGTTTCTATGTCATTAAGTCAAAAAGCGCCTGCTGCTGATCACTCTGTCTCATCATCAAATTCTCAATCATCAAGTGTACGTCATGGAATTGTTTCTGGCACCTATGATGGAGATAATCCCTTTGCTACTCCTGAAGATGCTCCCTTTGAGAACATATTTGCTCCTGAACCATCATCAGAACCATCTTCATCAGGAGAAAACGACTCTTCTACTTCAGTTCCTCAACATCAACCACACGAACACCTTAGAAAATAGACACATGACCATCCATTGGATAACATCATTGGAAGCCTTTCTCGTCCAGTGTCCACTCATAAACAACTTGCAACTAATGCCTTATGGTGCTTCTTTAATTCCGTACTATCTAAGGTCGAACCAAAAGACGTTAAAACTGCCATGAATGAAGACAGTTGGTTCAATGCCATGCAAGAAGAAATTCATGAGTTCGATCGACTAGATGTATGGGAATTAGTACCTGCTCCTGACTGTGCTAAGATCATTGCTCTAAAGTGGATCTTCAAAGTAAAACTTGATGAGCATGGTGATGTGTTAAAGAACAAGGCTCGATTAGTTGCAAAAGGATACCGTCAAGAGGAGGGTATTGACTTTGAAGAATCATTTGCTCTAGTTGCACGTATCGAGGCAATTAGAATCTTCTTGGCTAACGCTGCAAGTAAGAACATGGTAGTCTATTAGATGGATGTAAAGACGGCTTTTCTTAATGGAGATCTTAAAGAAGTCGTATACGTCAGTCAACCTGAAGGTTTTGTGATTCCAGAGCATCCTACTCATGTCTATCGCTTGAAGAAGGCCCTTTACGGTTTGAAGCAAGCTACAAGGGCATGGTACGATACGCTATCAAGGTTTCTTCTATCTAATCGATTCATCAAAGGAGCAGTTGCTCCGACATTGTTCACCATAAGGTCAGGAAAACACTTAATTCATGTTCAAATGTCAACGATGGGTCAAATGTTATTTTTCTTAGGATTACAAATTTCACAAAGCCCCGGAGGCATTTTTATTAATCAATCTAAATATGCAAATGAGATTTTAAAGAAATTTGATTTTGATTCTTGTGACCCTGTTCACACTCCCATGGTTGAGCGTACTAAACTGGATGAGGACCACACAGGGATCATGGTTGACCAAACTAAATATCGTAGTATGATTAGGTCCCTGATGTACATCACTGCCAGTAGACCAGACATTGTGTTTGTTGTATGCATGTGTGCTAGATACCAGGCTAAGCCTGCCAAAAAGCACCTTGAAGCGGTTAAACGGGTTTTTCGGTATCTCCAAGGAACCATAAACATGGGACTTTGGTACCCGAAGGACACCGGTATGTCACTAACAGCCTATGCAGATGCTGACCATGCAGGATGTCAAGATACACGTCGAAGCACGTCTGGAGGTGCTCAGTTTTTGGGTGATAAGCTCGTGAGCTGGTCTTCAAAGAAAAAAATGAGTACTTCTATATCCTCTACAGATGTTGACTACATAGCTATGTCATCTTGTTGTGCTCAAATCTTATGGATAAGATCCCAATTATCTGACTATGGCTTTGAATTCAACAAAACCCCTCTGTATTGTGATAACAAAAGTGCCATTGCTCTCTCATGCAACAAAGTTCAACATTCAAGAGCAAAGCATATCGACATTCGACATCATTTCATTAGGGGGCAAGTGGAGAATGGTGTGGTGGAACTGTATTTTGTGAGGACTGAATACCAGTTAGCAGACATCTTCACCAAAGCTCTTCCTAGAGAACGTTTTGAGTTTATCCTTCCACGACTTGGTCTAAAGAGTCTACAACCGGAAACACTCAAACGTCTTCAAGAGGAAGACGAGGAGTAAAAGTTTTTCTTCATCCATCTCTTGTAAATATCTTTTCAAAAAGCAAAATACAAAATTATAAAACTCTCAAAAGAAAATAGAAAAATAGAAAATTTCAAAAATCCATAAAAATCAAAAAATCTTCAAATATATATATATATATATATATATATATATATATATATATATATATATATATATATATATATATATATATATATATATATATATATATATATATATATATATATATATATATATATATATAGGGGAGGGTTAATGTGAGATCAAACTTAAAGTTGTAAAAATAAGATCAAATCTAAAAAACCACTAAAACATTTATAAATAAGAATTTTAGCAATCATACACAAAAAAAAAAATATTTTAATACAAATTAACATTTTAGCAACTAATAACCAAATGATACATGAGTTTGGATTAGTGATACACCTGATACACATTACACTAATAAATATTTCAAAACCTGATACACATATAAAAACCTGATACACATTAAACTTCTAATCAAAATGTATCACCTAGGTTTCGTAAATTTTCAAAAGAAATCTATCGAAACTTTAACAATTTTAGTTGTAGTAAATAAAAAAATTATTTTTATTGTAAGGAGAGTATCTCTTGTCAAATTTTAGTTCGATCTCATTTTAACAACTTTAATTTTGATCTTATTTGATCTAGATTATATATATATATATATATATATATATATATATATATATATATATATATATATATATATTTCTCATCCTTTCATTTATTCGATTTCATCTACGGTCTTTGTGTTGTCATTCAAAGAGTGACACGGGTCTTTAGATGAAGTTCGAATGTACATATTAAAAAAAAATGAGAGAAAGTAAAACAAAAGGCTTATAGTCATTTCAGTGTATAACCCGTTTTTAAAGAAAGAACAGAGCCATTCTTTATCTTATTTTTCAAATCTCATGCTCTGATTCTCCAAACAAATGTTTGTCACTAAAAAGACAAATGTTTCCCTCACAAATATTTTTCCTTCTATAAATTCTTCTGAAAAATATTTGTTATCTAAATGAAAACTAATAAAAATAACTCGGTCTCAATCTTTGAAAATCATCTGGACTTGACATTTGTCAAAATCTCTATCTTTCAATCAACAACTTATGTCATTTATTGAGGGGGAGAATGATTTCATGTTTTTAAAAGATATTCAAGCATGTTTAATCTTTGGAGTTTAAAGTCTCAGATTTGATCCTTATCGGTTAAATGTTTTCATAAGCAAGTCACAATTCTCCTCAAAAGCTTTCAAAATCAATTTAAATCTACCGAGATCACAAATCTCAAATGATTTGAAAATTGTGATCGGGGGAGAATTTGTGATTTAAATTGGATTTAAACTGATAATTCGATAAATGGGTTTATAGTGATTTACAAGCTCTCCTCCCTTCATGTGCATATGTGCCAAAAGATTTCAATTTTTTCATGCACATGTTGAGGGGGAGCATCTAATTCAAACTAAAAAGGATTGAAACGTGATTGATTTGTTTCAATGTGCAGGTTTCCCCTATATGTGCAAAACACTTTCGAATCTCGATGCACATATTGAGGGGGAGCAACCTTTTGAAAACCACATTCTTTCCCAAAAATATATTTAACTAATTTTGATCAGGAAAGGTGATGTCGATATTTTTAGAAAATGTTAATCAATGAATTGAATTCTTCCTCTTGCCTCCGTGTGCCAAAACGATTTCAAATACACAACGCACATGTTGAGGGGGAGCTCTTTTTTTAAAATATCAAAAACAATTCAGGTACAAAATGCTTTGATAATATATCGCAAGTATCTGGATTGATTTTCAAATGGTTTTCAAGTGGTTCCAATGCAGATGAACAATACCAAAAAGACCGACCAAATTTACTTTATGTATGGTGATATAAGGATGGTTAGGTTAGGTATTCGTTCCCATGATCCCGCCAGAGCCGGAGGGATCTACCCAGGGACAATCCACTAGATAGTGTACAAGTCCTTAGGTATGATGAAAAAAGGAGAAAAGTGAGAAATGGGAAGAGTGCGGACTGAGACTGAGCTAGTACTGGAATAAACCCAACAAGGTTCTAGTTATGAAGTCTCGGTAAGCACTGAAGGGGTTGAAGAATGAAAAAGAATTGAATGTGAAAAGGGTGAAAAGAAATAGCCCTCCATTAATTCAACCTTAGGGCATAAACCAGGTTCAATACATATGCTACTAGTGTCTACTAAGGTAACACTGGTATTGAAGACAAGACGTCATGGACCCAGTGACGCACTGCACTACAACTTCCCAAGCTACTCAAGTTTCTCTTAAAAGGACTTGTTTCATTCTCACGGGGAACCTACATTATCTATCGACTTTCTCTTAGAGATAGTTGATATTGAAGAAGGAGACCCTCTCCCTAGTCTCCGTCATAGGAACCAAATATGCACAATTGAGTCTAGAGCCAAGAGATCATCAATAAATCTCATTAGGACACTGTCAATGAAGACTCTCTGTTTCAAACAATGCGGAAAGAGAGAATATATTTTAAGAGTCCTACGCATTATCCTTGTGGTATTGCCAGAACATCGGAGTGATATGCAAACATACTCACAATGAAGATAGAAAGCCTTCTAGAGCCAACATCAAACAAGCTCTTGCTAGGTGGCATGTGAGATCTATCCAATAGATCAACCATGTGACAACTGAATAGAAACAATGGGGCGATTCAAATTTATGAATCAACCCTGGTTCAGGTTATGGATTGACGGATGCCTTTGAAAAACCGGTCGTTGTGCCTAAAATTCTTTCCTCTAGGACATCGGCTGTGTATTAATATTTCAAATCTAAAAGGTGGTTATGATTGATAATTGATTTATGATGAGTCTCTAAATACTCATCATTTTTATACAATATAAACTGCAAAATCATCTGAAAACACTCAAAAACACATCAAAATGATCAAAATATCACAAATCAGTGTTTTATGTGTTTTAAAAGCAAAAATATCAAAATCAGATGAAAAACTTATCAAATTTGCAAAAATTGCAGTTTTAGTCCCCCAAGTTTCAAAATTTGTCAAAAATAGTCCCTGAGCCAAAATTTCAAAAGAAAAGTCACCAAAGGTCTTTTTAAAATCACAAATTGTCATATTTAGTCCTTTGGTGAAAAATATGAAAAGTTTTGAGAAAATTACAAATTGGTCCTTTAAGTTTCAAAATTGGCGGAATTATTCCCTGGAAAATTGCAAAGTGGCAATTTTGGTCCTTATACTTTTTGAGAATGTCACTTATAGTCCTTGGAAGAAACTTTGTTGAATTGGCAGCCCAGGTCCCTGAATTTTTAGAAGTTACAACAAAGGTCCCTAAGTTAATAATCCTTTTAAACTCATTTTGGACCCTTGACACCCCTGTGACCCCCTGTCAATTTACCTTTTGGACCCTTTGCTTTTTAACCCCTGGTATTAATAATATCCAGTCAACAAGCCAGTCAAACCCCACTTGGCGCCATTTAGTCCTTCTTCCCAACTGCTCTGTCTGCAACCTCCACACACCATCCCCCCTCCTCTCCACATCACCCTCCATGTCCCCCCACCTCATCACAAATCCAAGAAACATTAAATGATCCTCTCCCCAACTTACTCAACATATCCACCTGTTAAAATCCAACTTGGCGCCAAAATGCAATCAACGGCCAAAAAGGGCTCTAGCTATCCAATGGTTCAAAATTGAAGTGGGAAATGCTCAGAAAGTCAAGGGGAAGCAAATTGGTATAAAAGAAAAAAGAAGAGAGAAGCTTGAAGGAGTAGCTAGTTTTAATTTTTTCTTCATTGTCGTTTTTTTTAGTAAATGTTTTAGACTTAGTTAAAAATGTTGTAATTCAGTTTCTTTGTATCACAAGTTAGTTAAATTAACTTTGTAATGTGTTTTGAATATCAATCAAAATCTTTTATTTAAGCTCCTAAGTTCATACCACTGTTGAAAATTTTAAGTTTCAAAGTATATTGTCCAAGTTGTGAGAAGCTTATTTTAAGCTTAAATAAGTCAGTTTAAACCATCTATAAGCTTTGAGTAAGCTTGCATTTCAATTTCAAGTAATTTTAGATGTTGGTCAACAAAAGTCAAGTTTGGTCAAGAATGGTCTTGGTGATGGATAAAAGGAGATGCAGTGGTGATGTTGGGTTCATTTAGACTAGTTTAGGTTGGTTTTGGATGTGGTCTAGCATGCAACACCAACTGGACCTCTTGTGAGTATTTGTCTAAATTTTCATATTTCAAGGCATATTGCAATTTTAGCTTGTATCTGTTTCTGTGGTTATATCTAGTTCTAACATGTTAATTTAGCTATACTTAAGTCATATAAGTCTAGTTTGATCATTGGTTCATGTCTGTTAGCAGCTTGGTCAAGTATAGCTTGCTTAACAGGTTTTAAAAGGGGTGTTTGGAATTATTGCTTTACCTGTCTTCAAGTCTTTTTCATTGTTTAACTATTGTTGGTTCAAGTCTCTGTAGTCATAAGAAACTCACTTGAGTCATTTCCTTGTGCCTTTTAAGCTCAGAAGTCAATTTTTCCTTTCATGTGATCTTGCAGCCCACTGTTGGAATTTAATCAAGTCCAAATCTTGTTTTTTGTGTTTAACTTTCATAAACTTTGCTTTTGTTAACTTCATTTCATCCTATAACATCATTCTCAGTCCTAAATTCTAGATCAAACTTCATTTTAGTCAACTTTTCAAGTTTTGTGAAAAAGTCAAAATTGCATAAGCTTGTTTTGGGCTCAGATAGATGGATTTTTTATGGGCTCATGACTGAGTCAATTTCAGTGATTTTTGTTGTTTCAAAAAGCCCTACTGGTCTACTTTCCTATGGTCATTTTAGTAGATTTTTCCAATTTTTTCTTTAAGCTCAAAGGAGCTTATCAAACTGCCCCAAAATCCCCTGTGCAGGGTCTGTCAACTGCACAGGTTTTGTGCAGGATTTGTAAGGCCTGCACAGGCCTCATTTTAGCTCAATTAGTTCTAATTTTTGGTTTATAGAATCTCACCCAGGTCTTCTCCAAATCCCAAGTCCTGTTTTTAGGTTTCTAGCTTATTAGATTGCTTATTTTACTGCTGCAAGTAGACCCCCTTTACTGTTTCTCTGCCAAAATTTCATATCACCAAATCCTTGCATTTAGCTAATCAGTGGTTAAGGCTAGTTGAATCTTGTTCCATTTCAGTTCTTTAAGCTTATTAGAGCTTCTGTTTTGAGTTGGGTAGCTTTTGGACTCCTTTTGGCTTATTTAGTGCTTATTTCAATAAGCTTATACACCTCAGTTTCAAATCCTTCCACACAAGCTCCTGATTTTCCATTTTTCTTAGCTTCTTATTATTATTTTAAGCATTTCCTGAATTTTTCAGATTTTTCCAAGCTTATTTACTATTTTTCTTAATTTAATTTAGTTTTTAAGCATTTTTAAATAGCATTTAATACAAAAAATTAGAAAAAGGTTCTAAAAAATAATTTTTCATTTTTCTTAAGTTTAGATAAATGTAAAAAGCTTAAAAAGTATTTTTCCCTATTTTTCTCCTTTTATTTGGTATTTTTAATAATTTAAATTAGTTTTAAATAGTTTAAAATTAATAATAAATATATAAAAAGCCTAAAAAATATATTTTCTGTTTTAAAATTAGTTTTATCATATTTTAGATTTTTCTAAGTCTTAATCTTATTTTTCTAGTCTTATTTCATATTTTCTTTTATTTTAGAGTATTATAAAATAGTTTAAATTAGTTTTTAATTAATAATAATTACATAAATAGTTTTAAAAATAATTTTCCTTTTCTATAAATTTTCTTATATAATTAGGATTGTAAAAATGTATTTTTCATATTTTTAGGATTTATATTGTGTAAGTTTCACTTTTTATTTTGTACGTTTACGTATTTTTAATTTAAACGTAAGTTTTTAGTTTTTAATTTTAAACGTTCATCACTTTAAAAATAGTGATAGCGTTTATTTAATATTTTTTATCTTTTTAATTTTCTTAATTTGCATTTAAGTCGCTTTTATTTATAATCTTTTTCAGTAGTGTAATATCCAAATCTAAACCTTTCTGATCGCTATCATTAGTGATCATTCTACCATCTGAATCAGTGTTGTACACACCATTGAGTCTCCGTGGGACTTAACGACCCGGGAATCCCCTGTATTCTCTGATCTTCATTGTATTTGTGTCTGAGCAGTTTTAAGTCTGTTAGACTTGACTGTTCAGCGCGGATCAAATTTTGGCGCCGCTGCCGGGGAGGCTTTAGCGTGTGTTTAGCCTTTTTCAGATCCATTCTTGTGCATACCCCATCATTTGTAAAAAGTTTTTGTAAAGTTTTCAAAAATCCAAAAAGTTCATTAACACTTTTCCTAAAGTGTTAAAAACGCCAAAAATATTTTCATTCTTTGTTTTTATCATCATGTTTTTCAAAAACACCAAAAATATTCATCTTTACCCTCTCACCTTTTTGATTCTTCATTTCTTACCCTCTGATAAACTTTGATTCTTTCTATGTCTTATCCTCACCTTCTTGATTGTCAATGGTGTGGTGGTCCTTATAATGGTGGCAATTGCCCCAGTTGTAGCGTGGTGGAATCAGGAAACGGGTCTGTCTATAACCAAGATCCCTATTCCTACCATAACACGACTGATTTATTCCATCAGCTACCACACTGTGAGACACATCAGTTGTACTGTTGTGAGTACTGTGGTGGTTCACACTCCAGTTCTGATTGTCAATCGGGAAACACGCTTGTCTATGAGCAGGTTCCTGATACCAATTATGACTACAACACATACCACTCACAACCACATCAGTTTTACTACTGTGAGTATTGTGGAGATCCTCACCCGAGTTTTGAGTGTCAAACAGGGAACATGCTTGTCTATGAGCATAATCCTTGTAACAATCATGACTCTCACATGTTTGAAAATTTCCAACCTCCACAGCACTATACGGTTCAAACTCCATCTGAGCCGTTGTCTCATGAAATCTCCCATGATCTTGAAACCGCAATGAAATCACTTAAAGATATGATACAAAACTTCAAGGATCAAGTGAGTAATGAAAAGACCATAGGAGAATTGCTGGCCGAAGAACGAGAAGAACGAGAGGCTCGCAAGTCTAGGGAAGAATCATTAATCCTAGAGCAAGCAGCTCTAAGACGTTCCCAATTTCTCAAGGCAGCACTTTATGACGATGACGAGGAGGGTTTTTATCCTTTTAGAAATAATATTTCTCAACCCCCTCAGTCAATTGTTATCCCAGCAGTTGAGATTCCATCTCAAACAACTGCTATCACACCTGATATTCCCACTCACTCTCTAAACATGGGGGACGAGCATCTCAGCACTATTCCGGAAATGGAATCGTCTAGTGTTGAGGACCTTATCCCGATCCCAAGTGAGTCTGAGGGAATTCTTGCCCATGAGTGTGATGTGTTTTCTCCTCTTACAAATGATCTTGTTGAGACTTTCTCAGATTTTGACAGTGATTATAGTGATGCCGATTCTTTATATTCTCAAGATATAGAATTTATTGATGCATCACTTCCACACTCTGAGATCGTCAACTTAGAAGAGGATGTTGACCATGTTGTATCCACAACAATTCATACGACTATCACTAATCCCTTATTCGAATTCGATTCTGAATTTACTCTAAATTCAGTTAATCCAATCTTTGATAGTGATGAGTCTGACACGGAGACTATAATGGACGAGGTGCATATTTATAGCCCACGAAGTACCGCACATGTCCCACCTCCGTATTCTCTTCATGAGGAGTTCTCCGGTGAACTCTCTCATATCATATCTCCGCTGGAGTATGATTGCTTGGATGGCAAAAATCATGATCGGGGGGAGAGAATCTCAAGAAGCCGTAAGGGCTTATGCTGCACCCACTTCCGGAAAAGGGTATGCCGGACCACAAAGAGTGGGGATACTTAATGATGGTATTGGGTAGAAAAATGGACTTTTTGAGAGTGTAACTAAATGTTTAAGGATGATACTCATTGATTTGAGTATGCCAAGTGATAGAAATTAATCCTAAAGATCAGATGATGACTTAGGAGAAATTTGAAAAATTCCTAAAAAATAAAGAAAAATAAAAAGAAATTAAAAGCTTGTTTTAAACCTATTTTAGGGTAAGGATGACTAAAATTAATTTGCTAAAATTGATAGAAATATCAAGCTAAGTGTTTTGAGAAGTGAGGAACAATGTGTAAGCATTGGAGCGGACATATGGTGAGTTTTGATGAGTTGATAAATCAAAAACACTTTGAATTTGATCCTAAGTTAGCTGCGGGTGAGTGTGAGACCTATTGAGCTTGAGGAAGACTTAAGTAGTCTTAAAGAATCATGTTTAGCTAGAGTGGTGTGATCTAGGAGACAAGTTTGATGTAAAATGATCTGTATCTGGTATCTGTTTGCCCGGATCCCACGGTTCCCTCATTTGAGGGATCGGCTAGTTATAGCCCAGGGATCCGGCTATTGCAGACCAGAAGCCTCTCAGCAATTGTGAAATTGTTGCACTCTTAGCAAATGCTTATCCTAGTCATTTCTAAAATTAGTAAACACATGCACACAACAAGTATAACGCATATTAAGTGGGGAGAACTAAAAGGTAATTAAAAACGAGTGATAACGACTACTTGAATAGGATCAAGTCGTCGTAAGATCTTATTTTACTAGTTCCTAAGTTAAGGTGTTCAATGCCAAATCATGGCAATTCCTACAACTACATCCTACTCTACATAAATATTGTTAAGAAGTTACAAACCATTGTTTTAGAAATTGTTTTCACAAATTAAGGTCCTATGACCTTACCTTCCATCCACACCTCCTTCCATTTCACTCCCGTCTTCATCTCCATCTTCATCCCCTTCACTCTTCATCCCACCATCTATACTTCTTCTTCTTCGAGAAGTTAGCGAAGCACTTGAAGATCCCTTTAGTTTGTTGCCACTCTTGTGATGGGCTTGGAATATCCGACAATTGATTGATGTAATCTAAATGGCCGAGATCGGTGTTGCCAAGGGGGTTGCTACTTCCTTCTCCTTCTCTTTGTCTTTCCCTCTCATCCGATGAATCCGTTGGTGGGTGAGGTCTCTTGCCATCCACCATGATCCTTGTAGTGTTTCCATCGGATAGCGGAACCATGAATTTGTTGCAAAAGCTATGATCAAAGGAATAAGGAGAAGGTTCTAAAGCAAAGATGAAGTTTTCTAGACGGGTCAGGAGCATTGCATAAGGGAGCACCATCTTGTCCATGCTTTTCACACTCGCCATCCTTTTTATCATGTAAAAAGCGAGGTTGAAGTGAGTGCCCGTCACAAGGCAATAAATCATGAAGCTCAAGCACGCATTGGGGTGATCTTTGTTCCCTCACAAGAAAAGCACATTCTCCCTTACCACGAGTTCCCATTTCTTGTACAACGGGAACATTTCTGAAATCTCCATTTGAAATGAATCCCTATAGATCACCTTGGAGTTTCTCGTGGCCCTCGATGGAGATGCTCTTTCCATGAAGATGGTATCCATTACCGTGGTTGCTTCCGGGATTCTCATTAAGTAAACTTCATGATGATCTACAATGTCATGTAGCTCCTCCGAAGACCATTCATTGGAATACATGCACACTCCTTGATGTGGGACACGGAGTATCCTTCCAAATTCTACAAGAGAGAGGGTGTACTCATGCTCATTGATGATGAAGGCTATTGAGATGGTCCCGTCTTCATTCCTAACGATTCTCATTGTCTTGTAAAATTCAAGCACGAACACCGGACAAATTTGCTCATTAATGTCCAAGAGGCAATAAAAGTTAATTCCTCCAAAGACTTGTCGGATGTTGGTGTTCGTGAGGAATGATGGTTCAACCACATGGCCTTCATAGAAAAACCTCTTTTCTAGCAACTTGAAAGCTTTCCTATCTTCCGGGCTTAGGCCTTCCTTTCGATGGTACATTGGGATGTGGTGGGCGGTATCATGATAATCTTGTTGGCGGTTACTAGGCATGATTGTTCCTATAAAACAAACCACAATGTGGTGTTAATTGTGTGAATAGTAGCCTAGAGTCTTTGATCACAATTTTGCTCAAAACATCTTCATTAAATTCAAGGAATGGGTTTAATTTTTATTAACAATGTTAATTCTTTGATTTAAATTATCTTAGAAAAAACAATGTGGTAACAAATTATGACAAACCCATTTGAACTCAACTTTTAAATATGAAAATTGTAATCATAGGAATCAAGGAATGGAAATAACAATGTAGTGAAGATTATACTTACACAAGAGATTGTTTTGCTTGAAGAAGATGATCAATTTGCTCCTGTAAACAGTAACTAGGTTTATGTTCGTGAGTCTTTGATAGAGAAAAGTGGTAGTTGAACTTCCACAGTGATCATTTCTTACTTATGATGTCTTCTGTTGCACGGATCCCACGGATCCCTTGTATGAGGGATCCGGCTAGTTCAAGTGCAGGGATCCGGCATAACAACAATTAGTCAGCTTAAGTATTCCTTGATAATTTTGGTTTGGGAGTTCTAAATTTCCTAGGGTCAATGTTTATGCTTTATAACTCATGGTTTGGGGTTTTGACGGGTTATACTAGTCCTATTTGACGAGGTTCCCTTTTTATGAATAAATCATAATTCTTTGGGAAGTTTTCAAATATTATGATAAAATCCCATTTTATCATAATGTGAGAAATTTCACATGGATACTCATTGACATAGATGAAATGTCAATAATCCTTTTGTGAGGAGTAATGATCAAGGCTCTCGAATAGCCGAGATATCATTATCACTAGTTTGTAGTTTTGTATATAGAGATCAACGAAGAATACTATTCTTGATGATGAGTTTAACATAGATAACTACTTTAGTGATTATTAAGAGAGCGTAAAGATACTACTAAGACTTAATCGTGATTAAAGAAAAATGACCTTAATAAAAAAAAATTATTTGTAATTTATTAAGGATCATACCTTTGTTAAATATTCTTTTCAAGGAAAGAAGTATTTAGAGAGAAATTCTTCATGATCTTCTTGGGATGCCCAAATCCAAGTATGGAGAATTCTTAACAAAGAAAATATTAGAATATTCTATCATTGTTAGGATTTAGAAAATCCAGTCATTAAAGTGTCGGTCACCTCAAGTATATGTAATCTTTAGAAAGCTCGTAGTCGTAGTCATTTAATATTAGTTAGTATGTAGTTATGTAACACCGTGGAGGACGGACGGGTCTTTACCCACTGTATGGCTGATCTACAGCTCGTAGGAGGCGAGTCTTGTAAGAAAACTATAAATACCCTCTACCTTCCAAGGTAGAGGGTTGGAGCTTCAATACTATTTTTCTTTGTTTCACATAGTTCCCAACTCTCTTCCCTTGCTCTCTCTAAAACTTTCTCTCTCTAAAAACTTGTATACACCCCATATGATTATGGTTTGATGTGTTTGTGATATCCTATAAGTTACAATTGGTATCAAGAGCCATGGTTTGATCACTCATCTTTCATGCTCTTTGTTTTGGTGGATTTCATAAGGTTTTTGGGGTTATAAGTGTTTAGAAGAGTTTGAATCATTTGGTCAATTTCTAGTGTTAAAGTTTGAATTTTGATTGTACTTTTGCATTTAGGATCATCATATGTGTTTAGGTTTTGAATTGGAAGGCTTGAATCATCATGGTTGGGTTGTTTTTTATTGATAAAGTGGTTGTTTTTGAATATTGTACGAAGCGAGTTGAGCCTCGATAAAACAGTTCCTGAAAGCGAGTTGCTTTGTTATTGGAAGCGAGTTAGTTTATGCGACTTGGCTATTAAGCGAGTTGTCTGTCTCTGTGAGTTGACACTTAAGCGTGTTGTCTTATGCGACTTGGTTGTTAAGCGAGTTGGTTTATGTGACTTGGCTATTAAGCGAGTTGATTCTTTAAGCGACTTGGGTTTTAAAGCGACTTGTCTATTAAGCGAGTTGTATCTTTATGCGACTTGGGTTTTAAGCGACTTGTCTATTAAGCGAGTTGGTTTATGCGACTTGGTTGTTAAGCGAGTTGTCCATTTATGCGACTTGTCTACTAAGAGAGTAGATCCTTAAGCGAGTTGGTTAGGGTGCGACTTGTCAAGTTTACTACTTGTCTATTGAGACTTGTCACTTCTTCATGCTACGTTTTACGGTTGTTATTTTGATTTCGTAAAATCCCGTGAAAGAATCTATTTCCCGGTTTAATCAAAGAATAGTAAAATCCCATAGAATCTGGAATCATGTCTAACAATGTACCTACTATAGTTGTTACTGTAGTTGAGGACGTTCAAGCAACTGGATCAGATACTCATCCACCTATGCTTGACAGAACTGACTATGACTCATGGGTTCAACGAATTAGGTTGTAATGTTTGGGAAAGGAAAATGGGGTTAACATTCTCAAATCAATTGATGAAGGACCTTATCAGATTGAGACTACAAGAGACATACTTGAAACTGCTACGGATGGTACAGTGATCTTAGGATTGGACAGACCAAAGATGTATGATGAACTCAGTGATAAGGAGAAAAAGAGATATGATGCTGATATCAGGGCTTAAACATTATACTTCAGGGTCTTCCAAAAGACATCTACAAGTTAATCAATCACAACACTGAAGCCAAGGCAGTTTGGGACAATGTCAAGATGCTTCTCTCTGGGTCTGAATTAACTAAAGAAGACAGAGAATCACAACTGTATGATGACTTTGAGCACTTTAAGATGAAACCTGGGGAAAGTGTCACTGAATATTACGTGAGGTTCCACAAGCTTGTGGATGACATGAGGAATATTAAGATGACTATGCCAAATATTCAGCTAAATTCATAGTTTGTGAACAACATGAATCCCGAATGGCGCAAATATGTCACTTCAGTCAAGTTAACTAAGGGTTTGAGGAACACTAACTATGAGCATATGTATGCATTCCTGCTTTAGAATGACAGACATGCTATGTTTAAACGAATGATTCTTGAACAGTTCAAATCTAATCAGGGAGAGACAAGCTCATCTAATGACTCAACAGCATTCTACACCAATGTAGGAATTACCACCAAAGCTTCTCAAGTCATACCCACGGGTAATGGTAATTACAAGCTCATTCCTGGTCCAGCATATAAGCCTCCAGATTCTAACACATTAATGGAAAACCTCATCAATCAACTATCTCTCATGGTGAGTCAAAATCTGAATTCCACTCCACACACCAACAATAACCTCAGAACAACATCCAATCCACACAATCAAGCTACTGTCAGAGATGGTAAGGTAGTGGTGCAGAATGTGCAAGGAAGACGGTATGAACAAGGGATGATTGGAGCAGGTTATGGTAATACTGGAGCAGGTGGAGGGCATGTGGCTAATAAGAATCGTGGAAGGAATGCCAATCAAGGACAAGGAAAGCCAATCAAGTGCTACAACTGTGGTGGTGATGGACATATTGCAAGGAACTGCACATCTCCAAAACGCCCTCAAAATACAGAGTACTTCAGGGACAAGATGCTGCTGGTGCAAGCTCAGGACAATGGAGCGGTTTTGGATGAAGAAGAGTTGTTGTTTCTTGCGGATGGAAATGCCAAAACCTATGATGCTGATGTGGATGAGCAGCCAATTCAGGAAATCGGTCACAATCATCAAAATGCCTTTCAAGTTGCTGACTGTGATGCATTTGACTCTGATGTCGATGATGAACCTACTGCCCAGACAATATTCATGGCTAGCATTTCACCAATGGTCTCTCCAAAGGTTTCATCACCATAGCAGGCTGGTCCTTCCAAAGAATCAATCATCTCTGAGGTATTAAAACTATACGATGAAGTTGATGAGCAAGAGATGCATGACAAAGTACAATCACATGTAACCAATGAATCAGATATGGATAATGTGGGTAATAGTAATATTGTCCCATATGATCAATATGTGATACAAAGTGAAAGTGAGATTGTACCAAGTGATGCATCTTCTGCAGTCAATGATGACTATGTTTTTGATGAATTCACTCCATGTGCCCCTGATGATTCTGTTATCTCTGAACTGAATGCCTATAAAGAACAAGTTGCTATTTATGAACAACGTACTAAGTTTGAGTTAACTACCCGTGAGTAGGAAATGGATGACCAAATGCGTACAATTATTAGAAAAAGTAATTTTAGAGAAGAAGTGTTAAAACAAGAGTTAAACTCCTTACAAGAAAAGCTTTCTAAAACTGTTAAGCAGAAACAAGAACTCCAAGATAATGTTAAAGTTCTTAAACAAGAATTTAATGCTAAGGAATCAAAACTTTTGAATGACCTTTCCAATATAAAAACTTTGAAAAACAAGCTTGAAAATAAGTTGTACGTACAAGGGAATACCATTCAGACTGCTCACATGATCACTAAGCATAGAGATTTCAGCGATAAGCATAGCATTCCCCCCGTAAAGGAACCCATTCATGAATATCGTAAGGTGGCTAGAGAAGCTCAGAAGGTAATATATGATGGTATTGAAATCCTTAAGCCTAGGCAGAAACCTAGTTACGCTGAGTGCATTGAGGAAGATAGGCAATTAGATGAAGTCACTAGGGAGAAAATGAATAAGAAGCTAAAAGATCCTGAGTGTAAAAAGCAAAACATAACGTACAAACCCCATGATTACACTAAAGAAAATTGGATTTCCCTGAACAGGTTTAAGCCTCAAACTCTATTAACCCCAGAACAAGTGTTTTGGAAAAAGGACATAGATATGCAAAAAGCTAATGCACTTGTTAAAACAAACACTCCCCTTAGGAAAATGCCTCCAGCAACTGTGTATCCTCCGAATACACCAATGCATTTAGTTCCAAGATCTATTCCCACTAAGAGCAAGACCTTAATTAGCCTGTATGTTGTTTATCAACTATTTGTTGATTTTAAGAAGAAATGTAAGAAAAGGATCACACCTACTGGGATAACTGAAGAGGAGAGGGGTTTTGAGCAAACTAAAGAATGCTATTTAACTGAGGTCATGCCTTTCTTTAAACAATTAAAAGGTCAATTTGAGAGTCTTCAAAAAGGGATAGACTCAGATATTAAAGAAATGAAAAAGGAATTTGATGCAATGATAGTTGAGGTCAATGATTATGAACGGGAACTCAAATATAATGAAATTGAAAGGAAGAATCTGCATATCTTAAATGAGAACTTAGCATTGAGTTGTGTGGCTCAAGATATGTTTTATACTGTTACTAAGCATTCTATTACTGCTTCTCAATTTCATGAATTAACTGTTGCTTTGAAAGTTTCCCATGATCGTGTCATTGAGCTTGAAGACAAAAACTCATAACTAAATGAGAAAATTGATCAGGATGATCACGATAATTTGGTAAAACATCTTTCTAAGCTAGAAGTTGAACATTTTGATTTGCAACTAAAATATCAACATCTCAAAGAAAATGTCAAAACCTCAAACATCAAGACATCCTCAAATGTTCCAGAGTTTGATGCACTTTTTGAAATAAACAAACGTGACGAACAGATTCAAGCTCACTGTAACACGATCAGAAAGTTGAAAGCCCAAATTTCACAATTAAAGGGTGAAAAGAACAATGTGACTGGCTCCTAAATGCCTCCTCCTTTAGATTCTCAGTGTGCTCAAACTTTTCATCTTCAAAACTTGGTTAATGTTTTACAAAAGGAAAATGAGAGTTTTCTAGAAGAAAATGAAAAAGTTAAACGACACTTTAAAGAGTTATATGATTCAATGAAAGTCACCCGTGACAAGAACAACGAAAAAATAACGTCTTTACAAAAGGAAATTGAGAATCTGAGGAGTCAGGTAAAAGGGAAAATGCCACTTGTCTTTAATGAGAATGTTGCATCAAAGTCGTCTGCAGACTCTAAATATACTGTGACTGTTAAATACATTCCTCCTCATCTTAGGAATAACGAACTTGTGTTTCATAACTATTTTGCTCACCTTAAGGATAGTCTAGAATGTCTCCGTGAGATTGTAGAAGAGGATTTCATAAATAAGCCACTTGATAGAGAAATTAGGTTTGCTTGCATTCAGGCCAAACGATCTCAGGAGCTGTTAGAATGTTTAAGAGCAACATGTCCTATATCCTTATGTGAGAAAGATAAAGCTGTGATGCCTTGTTCTATGTCCAGTGTTAAGAAAGTGAACTCTAAAGTGCCTTCAAGTAGTTCAGATCCCTGCACTTCTAGTTCAGGAATGCAAAAGGTAGCCCAACCAACTAATGTTCCCATAATTCCCTCTACAGGAGTAATCAGTTACACAAAAGCAAGCGGGTCAAAGCCTCCAGGCAATACAAAGCAAGACAGGACGTCGCAAGCTAAGAGTGTGCAATGGAAGAAAGTAGAAGACAACCATAGGAACATTAAGTTTAAGTTGAATAAAACGAATCGTGTTGATACTAGTATTAGCTATAAGCATACTGTAATTAATTCAAATTCAGCTACTATCTGCAAAACATGTAATGATGATTGCTTGATTTCTGTTACTAATCATGAATGTGGTGTGAATGATTTGATTAATGCTGTTAAATACCCAGTTAAAACTTTCAATGCCAAAAATCGAGCTAAGAAGGCTAGAAAGCAAAGGCGGAAGAAGATTAGAAAACATTGGAAACCCACAGGACGAAAATTTGGTAATGTTGGTTGTCAATGGATACCTACTTGACACAAATTTAGTCTTAATGTATTGTGCCCTAAATTATCCAGATGAATGCCCACTAGGAAATGGATGCCTACTGGTAGAACTATTCCTTTAAGAAGTGAACATACTTTGAATAGGTCTAATGCATACACTAGTACTCCATCAATCCCTGATGATTTCATTGTTTCTACTTCCGATGTGGGTGTTCCAATCATTGTTACTAACCAAATGGAACCCATTCTTGCATGGGGATCCCAATTATCTAGTTATCCATTCTTGTCTGTGTTCAACTACAGATCGTTCAAATCGTTCTGTGGTACCTGGACTCAGGCTGTTCCAAGCATATGACTGGAGACCGGTCGCGGCTTATGAACTTCGTGAGTAAATTCATCGAGACTGTTAGATTCGGGAACGATCATTTTGGTGCAATTATGGGTTATGGAGATTATGTTGTAGCTAATAGTGTAATCTCCAGGGTATATTACGTTGAAGGTCTTGGTCATAACTTATTTTCTGTCGGTCAAATCTGTGATTCTGATCTAGAAGTGGCCTTCAGAAAACATACTTGTTTCGTTAGAGAACTTGATGGTGCAGAACTTATAAGAGGAATACGTGGTTCAAACCTATACACCATCTCTATCGAAGATATGATGAAGTCTTCTCCAATTTGCTTGTTGTCAAAGGCTTTGAAAACAAAGTCATGGTTATGGCATCGTCATCTAAATCACTTGAACTTCGGCACCATAAATGATCTTTCCATAAAGGACTTAGTAAGAGGCTTACCTAGACTAAAGTATGAAAAGGATCATCTTTGTTCAGCATGTCAATTGGGAAAAAGCAAGAAGTATGCCCATAAACCCAAACCTACAAACTCAGTTATGGAAGTTCTTCATACCATTCACATGGATTTATATGGACCCATGAGAGTGCAGACTATTAACAGGAAGAAATATGTGTTAGTGGTGGTTGATGATTACTCTCGATTTACTTGGGTTAAGTTTTTAAGGACAAAGGATGAAACTCCAGATATCATCATTAAACTTATCAAACAGCTGCAGGTTCGACTTAACAAAACTGTCAGAATCATCCGAACAGACAATGGAACTGAGTTTGTCAATAAAGAACTTAGTAATTTTTATGAAAGTGTTGGAATCAGTCATCAAAGAAGTGTTCCACGAACTCCTCAACAGAACGGTGTAGTTGAAAGACGAAATCGAACTCTTGTGAAAGCCACAAGAACAATGCTGATTTACTTAAAGGTTCCAATGTTTCTCTGGGCTGAAGCCATTGCCACTGCATGCTACACTCAAAATCGATCCCTAATTCACACATCTCATGGAAAAATTCCATATGAACTTGTCCACAATCGAAAACCTGATCTATCATTCCTTCGTGTGTTTGGTGCATTGTGTTATCCAACTAACGAGGGTCAAGATTTAGGTAAACTGAAAGCTAAAGCGGACATTGGAGTATTTGTAGGATATGCACCAAAAAGAAAAGGATACCGAATCTACAACAAAAGAACCCGAAATATCATGGAAACTATTCACGTCACATTCGATGAGCTGTCCGGTCAAATGGTTCCAGGACAATCAAGTTCTGGACCCGCATCACAACCTTCATCAAGTAGTCCCATCAGTTCTACACTTGTACAAAATCCCTCACCAGCAACTCCATATGTACCACCTTCAGAAGATGATTTGAAGAAATTGTTAGATCCAATGTTTGATGAACACTATGAGCCAATTGCTAATGATCTATCAAATCCATCAACAGAGGCTGCTCCTATCCCTGTCAACGTAGATAACCCTTCAGTTTCTATGTCATTGAGTCAAGAAGTGCCTGCTGCTGATCACTCTATATCATCTTCAATTCCTCAATCTTCAAGTGTACATCATGGAATTGTTTCTGGCACCTATGATGGATATCCCTTTGCTACTCCCGAAGATGCTCCCTTTGAGAACATATTTGCTCCTGAACCATCATCAGAACCATCTTCATCAGGAGAAAATGACTCTGCTACTTCAGTTCCTCAACAACAACCACACGAACACCTTAGAAAATTAACACATGATCATCCATTGGAAAACATCATTGGAAATACCTCTCGTCCAGTATCCACTCATAAACAACTTGCTATTGATGCCTTATGGTGCTTCTTCAACTCCGTACTCTCTAAGATCGAACCAAAAGATGTTAAAACTAGATGTATGGGAATTAGTACATGCTCCTGACTGTGCTATGATCATTGCTCTAAAGTGGATCTTCAAAGTAAAACTTGATGAGCATGGTGATGTATTAAAGAACAAGGCTAGATTGGTTGCAAAATGATACCGTCAAGAGGATGGTATTTACTTTGAAGAATCATTTGCTCCGGTTGCACGTATCGAGGCAATCAGAATCTTCCTGGCTAATGCGGCAAGTAAGAATATTGTAGTCTATGAGATGGATGTAAAGACGGCTTTTCTTAACGGAGATCTTAAACAAGTCGTATACGTCAGCCAACCTGAAGGTTTTGTGAATCCAGAGCATCCTACTCATGTCTATCGCTTGAAGAAGGCCCTTTACGATTTAAAGCAAGCTCCAAGGGCATGGTATGATACACTATCAAAGTTTCTTCTATCTACTGGATTCAGCAAAGAAGCAGTTGATCCAACATTGTTCACCAGAAAGTCAGGCAAACATTTAATTCACGTTCAAATCTATGTTGATGATATTATTTTTGCCTCGACTGACCCCAATGAATGTGACCGTTTTTCTAAGGAGATGGGCTCCAAATTTCAAATGTCAATGATGGGACAAATGTCATTTTTCTTGGGATTACAAGTTTCACAAAGTCCCGGAGGCATTTTTATCAATCAATCTAAATATGCAAATGAAATTTTAAAGAAATTTGGATTTGACACTTGTGACACCGTTGACACTCCCATGGTGGAGCGTACCAAACTGGATGAGGACCACTCAGGGATCAAGGTTGATCAAACGAAATATCGAAGTATGATTGGATCCCTGATGTACCTCACAGCCAGTAGACCTGACATTCTGTTCGTTGTATGCATGTGTGCTAGATACCAGGCTAAGCCTACCAAAAAGCACCTTGACTCGGTTAAACGGGTCTTTCGGTACGTCTATGCAGATGCTGACCATGCAGGATGTCAAGATACACGTCAAAGTACGTCTGGAGGTGGTCAGTTTTTAGGTTATAAGCTTGTGAGCTGGTCTTCAAAGAAACAAATGAGTACTTCTATATCCTCTACAGAGGCTGAATACATAGCCATGTCATCTTGTTGTGCTCAAATCTTATGGATGAGATCCCAATTATCTGACTATGGCTTTGAATTCAACAAAATCCCTCTGTATTGTGATAACAAAAGTACCATTGCTCTCTCTTGCAACAACGTTCAACATTCAAGAGCAAAGCACATCGACATTCGACATCATTTCATTCGGGAATAGGTGGAAAAAGGTGTGGTAGAACTCTATTTTGTGAGGACTGAATACCAGTAGCAGACATCTTCACCAAAGCTCTTCCTAGAGAACGTTTTGAGTTTATCCTTCCACGACTTGGTCTAAAGAGTCTACAACCGGAAACACTCAAACGTCTTCAAGAGGAAGACGAGGAGTAAATGTTTTTCTTCATCTATCTCTTGCATATATTTATTCAAAAAGCAAAATACAAAATTTCAAAACCCACAAAAGAAAATAGAAAAATATAAAACTTTCAAAATCCATAAAAATTAGAAAATCTTGAAAAATCCCAAAAATATTGTTATTTTGTCATGTTTTTCTTTATTCGATATCATCTACGGACTTTGTGTTGACATTCAAAGAATGCCACGGGTTTTTAGATGTTCTTCGAATGAACATAAATTGCTTTAAAAAAAAAAAAAAAAAAGACGGAGAAAAATGGCGGTTTATTGTCATTTCAGGCAGTAACCCGTTTTAAAAAGAAAGAATAGAGCCGTCTTATTTTTCATATCTCATGCTCTGATTCTTAAAACAAATGTTTGTCACCAAAAAGACAAATGTTTCCTTTCCAAATATTTTTCCTTCTAATGATTCTTCTGAAAAATATTTGTCATCTTATGAAAACAAAATTGCTTTGAAAATACCTCGGACTCTATTTTTGGAAAATCATTTGGGCTTATCATCGTTCAAAATCTCTATCTCTCAATCAACAACTTATGTCATTGATTGAGGGGGAGAATGATTTCAATTCAACCAAAGGGTATTTTTTTCAAACAATTGGCACTTAAAAGACCAAGGTCTACTTTTGGAAAATCAAAAAGAACAATGTTTTATACAATTGATTCAAGTCCTTGGCTATTGTTATGTTTTCAAAAGATACTCATGCATGGTTAAACAATGGAGTTTAAAGTCTGAAAATCTGATTCTTATCAGTTGAAATGTTTTTCAAAAGCAAATCGCAATTCTCCTTAAAAGTTCTCAAAATTTAATTCAAATCAATAGAGATCACAAATCTCAAAGGATTTGAGAATTGTGATCGGGGGAGAATTTGTGATTTAAAATGAATTTAAACTGATAATTCGATAAATGGTTTTATACGTAATTAACATGTTCTCCTCCCTACATGTGCCAAACGATTTCAAATTTTCCATGCACATGTTAAGGGGGAGCATTTACATCAAACCAATAAGGATTGAATCGTGATTGATTTTTCTCTAAGTGCAGGTTTTCCCTAATATGTGCTAAACAATTTCAAAATCAGATGCACATATTGAGGGGGAGCAAATTTTTGAAAACCACATTCTTTCCCGAAAATATCTTTAACTGTATGTGAAACACTGATTTTGATCGGGAAAGTAATGTCGATATTTTTAGAAAATAATTGATCAAAGAAGTGAATTCTTCTTCTTGCATCCATGTGTCAAACTAATTTCAAACATACGATGCACATGTTGAGGGGGAGCCGTTTTCTAAAATATCAAAAACGATTCAGGTACAAAATCCTTTGATAATATATCACAAGTACCTGGATTGATTTTCAAATGGTTCCAATGGCTGATGAACAATACCAAAAAGACCGACCAAATTTACTTTATGTATGGTGATATAAGGATGGTTAGGTTAGGTATTCGTTCCTACGATCCCGCCAGAGCCGGATGGATCTACCCAGGGACAATCCACTAGATAGTGTAGAGTCCTTAGGTATGATGAAAAAGGGAGAAAAGTGAGATATGGGAAGAGTGCGGACTGAGATAGAGCCAGAACTGGAATAAACCCAACAAGGTTCTAGTAATGAAGTCTCGGTAAGCACTGAAGGGGTTGAAGAATGAAAAAGAAGTAAATGTGAAAAGGGTGAAAAGAAATAGCCCTCCATTATTTCAACCTTAGGCAGAAACCGGGTTCAATTCATATGCTACTGGCTGTTACCTAGGTAACACCGGTATTAAAGATAAGACGTCATGGACCTAGTGACGCACTGCACTACATCTTCCCAAGCTACTCAAGTTCCTCTTAAAAGGACTTGTTTCATTCTCATAGGGAAACCTACATTATCTATCGACTTTCTTTTAGAGATGGTTGATATTGAAGAAGGAGACCCTCTCCCTAGTCTCCGGTATAGGAACTAAATGTGCACAATTGAGTCTAGAGCCACGAGATCATCAATAAATCTCATTAAGGACACAATCAATGAAGACTCTCTGTTTCACACAATGTGGAAAAAGAGAATATATTTTAAGAGTCCTACGCATTATCCTTGTGGTATTGCCAGAACATCTGAGTGATATGCAAACATATTCACAATGAAGATGGAAAGTGATTGTACAAAATATTGCACTACCAGGCTTCGATGAGGATCAAAGTAATGAGGGGTGTATGTTCCAGCCAAGACTTGCCTGTAACCTGAGAATAAGAAATATGAAACACTACGTTAAGTGATTGTGCAGGGGTAGGACCCTGCGAACCACCTCCGGCGTGAGAGTAAGTATGAGTTATGGTTGTATAAGTGTGTGTAAGTAATGAAATGAGTGTGAAATGAGCATACCATAATCCATTGCCCATCCAACCTATTTATAGTGAATGAAATAGGGTTGAGAGCACTTTTGTATGAATGTCAAAGATCATGGGGGCGTTCCATGATTGTGGATAACCGCTAGGGCTTAGTGACCCACGTTCTCAGACTTGACGGGGAGGCCAAGAGAGAGAAGGAGATCGTGGGTTTGACCAAGTCAGGAGGTTCCCTTATCCATTGTCCTTCGTCAGCCATACCCCGAAGGGCTTAGGCTTCGGATGGCGAGTTCCCCTTAGGTAACCTTCGTGCCAACGAATGGTTTGACGCCTATGGATATTTTGGAATCCTAACTTGGGCCTTCGTATAGAAGGGCTTCGACACGTCTCGGAGGAGTTTCCTTCGAGCTACTCGGAGGGTACATCATCAAGCCCCCCAGTCGAAAGTGATGTATATGAGCGAGGAGACATTGCTTTCGACTTCATGCTGCGAAAAAATATCATCCTGCTGCGAAGTGTGTTAGTTAAAGGATAATAATGTACCTGACTTAGCGCATTTAATGCTAATCACTTATTACCACTGCCCGCTACAGGAATCACATTTCCCCAACTTACCCGGAGACCAAAACTCACGTTTATTCAAAATTTAAAAATTTTGACCTGGATAAGACTTATCCCTGGGACACGTGTACGGTGTTTAAGAGAGAAAAGGGAGTATAAAAAGGGGGTAGATGCAACCCTAGTTTATTTTACTCTCTTCGTCTCACCTCCACATGCAGTAAAACTTCATCGCCTTCACTTCCGAAACTAAAGGTAATCCTTCCTTCGTACTGAAAGTTTGTTGTTTTTTTTATATATAAAAAATGGATTCCAAGTTTATTATAAAGCAGCAAAAGTGTACATTGTCTGCAAAAGATCTTCATGATCACTTAGCCGATTATCCCATCCCAATAGAACACAAAGTGATGTTACTCAAACCTACTCAGGGTATCTTTGATGCACCTCCAGGTTTCGTAGGGCTGTACACACATGCATTTAGCCATTCGAACCTTAGGATTCCCCTGCACCCATTGATATTAGAGTTTATGCAATATTACAAGGTTCACATCTCTAGGTTCAACCCCTTTGGTTTAGCCAAGTTAACCACATTCATAGTGATGTGCAAAGCATACGGTTATGAACCAACATTAACGGTTTTAAGAGGATTTTTGAACTTGTACCCTGGGGGCAATTGGTTAACTCTAGCAAAAAGACCTGAGGCAGATGTTCCCAACCTGTTTGGGAAAGTGTATGCAAACATAACAGGTTGGAAGGGTAGTTTTGTCTACGTGCAAGACACCATTGTTCCTCCTAAATATCCAGAGCTGTTGAATAAGGAAAACATGTTTAATGCCAAACGATATAATGACCCCCTAGCATATGAGGTTCGAAGGGATCCATGTTATCAGCGTTTGGCCAGATATCCTGTGGATGTGCAAGTGTTCCCTAAAGCCATCTTATACATGGCTGAGATTGCCCAGAGTTGGGAGGGGTCTCCCAAGAAGCCTGTGATCATATACCAAGGACAAAGTATGTTTATCTACTTCTATTTAAGTAGGACCAATGTAGCACTGATATTTATTTCTTCTTGTTTCTATTTTGCAGAGATGTCATTCAGGAACTTCATGTACCAAGATTTGGATGAAGATTTAAGCTTTATGCCTGCTGAGAAGGCCGAAGAGTCTTATGGTGTTGGCTCTCCTTCGACATCTGTAAACAACAACGAGGTAGATACGCCGAAGCCGGAGCTATTGCATCAACACCTCCGCAACTTGCATTGGAGGGTCCATCCCAACTGGTGGAGAATGTTGCTGACTTGGACGATCCTGCGGATGAGGATGTCCTAGTTGTAGGTTCAACAGGGATAGCTGTCAGGTTGAAAAGTAGAAAGGGAACAGCAGCCAAGGCTGTTAAGTCTACCAACAAGAGGAAGAATCCCCTATCTACCTCCGGAGGAAGAGTTGTGAAGTAGAAGAGTGCTGAAGGCCGAAAGTTTGTGAAGTCAGCCTTCGAATTGCCAGATGAATCAGTGGAGGTGCATGGTAAGCAGTTCCTCCTTATAAAATATCTGAAGTCATAATTGTCACAACTAACGTAGCCTTTATACATTGTATTGGTCACAGGTCTTCGAGAGACTAAGGAGCTTCCCAATGCTTTGGGCTGTCACCGGATTGTCAATCATGTCACCCCTCCTCAATGGAAAGGTATGCTGGAAAATATGTCCATTGAAAGGTTTTGTGACATGCATGACAATGGGGTTGCGAGGCAGGGAGTAATGGATAATCAGTTGAATGCCAAGACCAGAGCGTTGCTTAGAACTGTGGCCAAGCTGGAGGCTAAGTGTGACGAGATTAAGGGGAACGTTGAGAAGAACCCCGTCGTCCAACTCCTTCGTGAAAAGGTAGCCCAGTTGACCGTTGAACTTGGCAATCTTAAGTTGGAAGAAGCCAAGGTCATCACTCTCACAGGTCAGAATGTTGTTCTTGAGGCGAAATGTATTGGGTTGGAAGGTAAGAAGGCTAGGCTCGGAGAGGTAGAAGTGAAGCTGAGAGAGGAAATCGATGGCTTGCAGAGGAGGTATAAGATGCTACAAAAGGATCGTGCGGAGGTTGTTTCGAAGGTGGTGCCTTACATAGCCATGGAGCTCTATCACAGTGATGAATTGGGAACTCAGATGTGGAAGGTCATCAAATCAACCATATTTCATGGACGGTGCTTGGCGCTGGAGGAGGCTACCAAAACAGGTTAGCCCGTGGACCTCTCCAAGATTGAATGCTACCGTCCCACTTCGAAGGCTGAGTATGATGAGGCAGGAAATGCATTCGCAATGCAGAGTACTCCTTCCTTGCTGAGGCTACCAAAGATCCTATGGCACCCCTCGAAGACCTCCTTTCCAAGAAACCTCGAAAGCTGAAGCCTACCACTCCAACCAAGAAGACCATGTCTACCAAGCCTGTCTCAGTGCAACCATCCCCCACTCCATCTCCAAAGAAGCAGGAATGAAGGCTGCCAGGTCGACAGTAATTTGGTTTCAAAGGGTGGCATATACCCTTAAAAAAATTTATCTTATTTGACAATGTTTGTCTGATGTTCCAAACAATTTAGATGCTTTTGATGTATGGCCATGGCCCAAGAACAATTTAACTGGAGCCTATGCTCCTCGTGCAGGTATAAGGGCTTTAGCCCTCATTTTGAATGTGATGGCGTAGGGGAGATACAACTACACACTTAGTTTATATTCGTTCTGTTAACTTCTCGTACGCCATTTTTTCGACGCTTAAATTTTACAACCTAAGGTTAAACAACCTCATTGTGTGTAAATTGCAACACCAAGAATATAATGACCAACTTTGATCATTGACAGAGGGTCGCGACCCACTCTATCTCAAATCCTTTACATAGTATGACTTTGTAAAAAAAAAATTACAAGCACCAAAAACTACTAGGAGAGTTAATGTGAATGTTTAAGTTGGCTTAAATGATAAGGCATGTATTATACCTCAAGCCATTCGACATTGAAACTCATTAACGACTTGGCTGAACAAATCTTTGTGTTTAAGAAACGAAGCAAGAGATTTGTGGGAAATGTCTTATCTATCATTGAATTGGTAGGGAGGATTACATCATTCTTGAAATGAAAACTAAGACAACTACCAATAATGTGTGCTTTCCCTTGAGAAGCTGATAAGGTTTTAAAAGGTACCATTTTGAGGGGTCGTTTAAGTCCTTATTTGATCACTTTTGTATCCGTTATTGCTTAATATCGTTCCTTTTCACTTTTTAGGTCTCTTGAAGGCAAAATGCTGGAATGGCACTTATTTGGACGAAAAGGCGCGAATATATGAAGAAAATGGCCAAAGTCAAAATCGAGACACTCACAGTTGCTGAAATTAGAAGGCGACGGCGTCAGGTGCTAATGGCGACGCCGTCCCAAAATTATTGTGACGATCCAGAACCCAAAACTCGTATTTTCAAGCGACGACGTCCAGTTGTAAAAGAGTAGGCCGTCGCTACTCAGACGGCCTAGATGCAATCCAGACGACGTCAGAAGCTGAAGAGGACGGCGTCACGGACCAAAGGTGACGCCGTCGCAAGGTTAACGTGGCCAAGACGAAACCCTAATGACGGCGACACGACGGCGTCACAAAACATAAGGTGACGCCGTCGCATATGTAATCTTATATATAGAATCCGAATTTTTCAGTCTTTGGTGTGGAGAGTCTTTTGGAGTAAAAACCTAAAACCGAACCTAAGGTGTCTTGTACAGTATTTTAGGGTTTTAAACCCTATCTTACATCAAGATAAGTCTTTACTTCATTAATTCAATTATGTCTTTGATTATTTGTGTGTATGCTTGCATGTTCTCCATGTCCGGCTAATTTATTTGTGTGTTTGCTTAGGAAGTATGAAACTTAATTATTGAATAGTAATTGGTTGTTTCTTATCTTAGTTGATTAATGATCTAGTAATGCGATAGGTCATTCGTTGTGTACTTAATGCTTGATTCATCTTTGTGAACCTTAGAATATAATTACCTGAGTAGTTGTAGGCTAAACCATCCAAAGAGCGCCTTAGAGTAGGAGTTTATCATCCCTAGTGGGTTTGTAGACGAGACCCTTTGGTAAGTTCAAAGAGTTAGGGAGAAACGCATACCCTACAACTTTAGACACACAACGCAACTTAGAATAAGGACGTGACAATTCAACCACCAATAGGAGATAATTAAGGAGTAATACAAACTAAGTAAACACATCTTTAAACTATCATACGAGCACACATTAATTAGACATAGACTCCCACAACCTTAGCTTAGATAATTAGATAATAGTAGAGTAATCGGTAGAAATACCAACCCCCCAAATCCAATACCCGAGATTCGTACCTTTCCATTTCATAAAACATAAAAAGATAAAAAATAATCTTCCTCAACCTTAACCTTAGCGTAGTAACTCCTTACTAGCATTCCTATTCCCCTAGAGAACGATATCAATACCCGTGGCTTACCCTAATTACTACACTACAACGATTAGGTTCACTGCCTAGGGTGTTATAAAACTTGCTCGAAGAAAAGGAAGTTTCCTTGACCCCGAACGACGCGTGTAGCGTTATCAAGTTTTTGGCGCCGCTGCCGGGGAATAGAATAGCTAGTTAGTAGTCCACCTCGTTTAGGTTTCTTTGCTTGATTCCTATCAAGTAAATTTTTCTCATTTTTAGCTTTCTCTTAGTCTATCCCCCTTCTTCGTGACCTTTGTTCGTAATCCCATCACTTTTCATCATGGAAGGTGATAACCCACTACCATTCATCAACCTACCACCAAATGACCCGCCAAGAGCCCGTACTCTTGGTGAATACTCGAGACCAAGCCACCTAGGCTATAGGAACACCATTGAGCTTCCCGACCAAGCCCAAACTACGGCCCTGCGATCCGACACCATCCGGTTGGTGCAAAACGGATGTGCATTCCATGGACTTCGTTCCGAAGATCCAAATCAGCATCTGAGGGATTTCCTCAAAATCGTCGATTCCATCGACCTTGATGCTACTACTCGGGAGACCACGCGCCTGCGTCTCTTCCAATTCTCTCTACGGGACCAAGCTAGTAATTGGCTTGAGCGACTTCCCGCCGGCTCCATCTCAAGTTGGGATGATCTTACTTCTCGCTTCCTTGCTCAATTTTTCCCACCGGGGAGAACCACTAAGCTTAGGAATGACATATTGATGTTCCAACAACGTCAAGGTGAATCTCTCTACGAAGCATGGACCCGATTCAAGGACTTACTTCATAAAGTCCCTCTTCACGGCATTGATCTTTGGCTCCAAGTCCAAATCTTTTATGATCATGTCAACTTCCCCACTAAGCGATCCATTGACCAAGCGGCCGGTGGAAAACTTAGTGATCTCACCGCGGAAGAACCATGGGGTATAATAGAGGACCTCGCCCTCTATGACAACGAAAGTTGGGATGACCCTCGTGAGCTGCCCAAAACCGTTAAGGCAATCTCCTTGCCTCCTTCCGACCGTAGGATGATCGAACTTGAAGATCAAGTTAGATTCCTCATGAGCTCATACGAAACTCCTAAATCTTCACACCATGTGAACAAAGCTTCTTCCTCGTGTGAGCCGTATTGTGATCCTCATAACACGCGCAATAGCACTCGCTCTCCAGAACATGCTTCCGTTGACTACGCATCCTCGCGTATTAATGGAGCGGGAGGAAGATTCCCTACAACACCCGGACCTAGGAATTTCAATGAAACCCGTGAAGCATGGAAAAACAAGCCCGACTTCTACTGGGGACAAACCAAAGAATTCACCTCTAATGATTTCTCATGGCCCCCACCTAACGGTCCTAACCAACAAAATGTCGAAGGGATGTTGCAAACCCTAGTTGCATCCCAAGAAACCCAAATGGCTAAGCTCTCGGACCGCTTTAACCATCAACAAGCCGAGATGGATAGGAAAATAGACAACCTTTTGAAAGCCATAGCTAATAGTGATAAGAAGGATAGTGCTATCTCAACTCCCGAGCCTTCAGGTATAGAGATTAAGGATCCAAGCAAGCTAACGAAGTATGTCCAATTCGTCAATACCATCGCCTTAGTTGAACCTAATGAAACAAATGACGAAGAGGACTATACACTTGTGGATGATGAAACACCCGAGGAAGTAGATGAAGTAGACATTGACTATTTCAACAAATTTCCTACGGAAGAAGAACTATCTCGCCACCCTCACTTAGTGCGTGACCTCCGTCACATGTATGTTAGGAAAAGTCCTCGAATCAAGTTTGGGAACCCTTGGAATCTTAACATACCATGTGTCATAGGACACCTTTTTGTGGCAAAAGCTTACATTGATCGCAAATCCCCAATCAACATAATGACTAGCACCTATTACAATTGGATATTGAAGAAGCCTATTCCAACTAGGCAAGACCCCAATGATCCTAATGTTAGTTGCAATTTTCTAGGAAGAATTAAGGGATTGCCCGTTTATGTAGGTAGTTTCACGTTTCCTACGGATTTCATAATTGTGGATGATATTAGCACGGCCATAGACCCTAGCTTGTCCCATGTTATTCTAGGAAAACCTTTCATAGAAAGCACCGGGATGACCTATGACCCCTCGTTAGGAGTAGTGCGATTCAAGAATGAGACCGATGACATAGCTTACCAAATGCCGTTTAAGATTGAGAAGTTTTCATCACTCTCTAATGATGAAAAGGAACTTAAACTGTCGGTCTATTATAGGAATGATGAGGATAGGGAGAAGGGTGTTGATTATGTTATGGCTAAGATTTTCGGATTCTATAAGGATTGCTTGAGCCTAGGACCGGAATATAGGACCGATTGGGGAGAGGATGAACTCTTAGAGAAGCGCATTTTAGGGCACTTCTACAACATGGAATCCCCCATTAGAAACCGTCAAGAGGGCGGTAATGAGAAAACGTAGGAGCACGACTATGAGTCTAGCTACAAGACTCTTAAATAAAGAAAAGCGCTTCGTGGGAGGCAACCCATGCTTAATTGTTTGCTTGTTAGTGTCATATATCTTTTATTAATTGTTTATCCTCATGTTTAAATTTGTAAAAATGCTTTATTTTGTTTTTAACCTCGTCTTAATTGCATATAAAGGTATTTTACATAAAGGATAAGTGTAGGGAGGATTACACACGTTTTCAAAAGAAACGTAAACATGAGAATAACAATTAACTAAAAGATATTTATGTTTGTTTGTTCGAGTCAAATGCTTGTATCGAGTCATAATGGATGTTTTGCAGAAATTTTTCCAGATTCTAAAGATGTAAATTTTCCAAAATTTTTTCCAGAAAATCGCAGACCAGTTTTTGTCAGGATAACCTGACGGCGTCAAGAAGGAGTAAAAACATCAGATTACTTTTTTCTCGTTTTCTGAGCTACTTATAAATTTTTGGAATTTTCCAGGTCTTAATTTTCTTAGAAATTCTGTAAACATCCATTCCACAAGCATTATATCCTAGTTTAAATCGAGTCTTATATATATTATTACCGCCAATTTTACGCGAAGGTTTCGTTTGTTTTCTTCAAGTGTGCAGGTTTAGTTTGTCAAGAAGAAGTTACATAAGATTGGAAGGAGCTTTTCACGCAATAATTCTTCTTGAAAAGGATTTAACCACCACTTTACACGGATCCTACTGAGCTAATCAGGGGAGTATTAGTTTCTTTCGTTTTTAATTACCTTCCATTATCATAACTTTGATACTTTCGGGGAACATTGGGGACAATGTTCAGTTTAAGTATAGGGAGGGAAAATAAAACGGGAACTTTGAAACTATGCTTATCCTTGACTATTTGCTTTGTCCAATTGTGATTGTGTAATAAACCATGAGAAAATGTCGGTTAGGGTAATTTTGGCACCAAATTTAAAATTTTCTATGACATATAGGAGTGGGCCATTAGTCTTAACAAAAGTGTCTCACGGATAGGAAGTTATATGACTAGCACAAAACCCTTTACCACCCAAATTCCACCAAAATGTGAGGATCGCCCTTAGATTAGTAGGAATTAAAGCATTCATCTTTAATGCTTAGAGTGTGAACCGGTAGTATATTAGATGCTAGAACTTGTTTTGTGATGCATTCCGAGATCGCAAGTGAGGCTACACTTGTGTAGTTAGGAATAACTAAATGATAAGAGGCATTAGGATAACCCTTGTTTGATACCTGTAATATAATTACTTCTTCCATATCGGTTGAGTAATTCACCCACACCCTTTGCGTTGTACTCATCTTTAGTACACGATACCCCTAGTTAACCCCTCAGAGCCTATCCTTTTCGCGGTTCTCTTGATGTTTCGGTTTTTCCGGAATATCAATGAAGAGCATTGTTTACACCCCACCCCCAAATATACACCAAAATCGCCTTAGCCTACCCCTTATGCACTCACTTTTAGTGCAAATATTTGTTATCACCCTAAACCCTTAGTTCAATTATCTAGTTGCTTGGATAAGTTGCTAAGTCGAGTCATATCCTTTGTATACAGTTTTGGGATGATTGGGATTCATGGGAAAAGTTAAAGTTTATGAAATGACGGGAAGGGAACGTTAAATTCAAATTCCCTTTGTTTGCGTAATAATGTACCCCAAGTGTTTTGATCTTTTCAAATCGGGTCAAATTAGTGTTAGAGTAATAAAAACTCAAGTGTAGGGATATGCCTGTAAATCCCTAGTATTTTGATGTTATCGTAGAGGATGGTAGAGTAAAAGTGTATGAAAAAAAAAAAAAAAAAAAAAAAAATCGAAAAAAAAAATAGAAAAAGAGAAAAAGAAAAAGTAGAGTGTAAAAAAAAAAAAAAAAAAAAATCGAAAAAAAAAATTAGAAAAAGAGAAAAAGAAAAAGTAGAGTGTAAAAAAAAAAAAAAAAAAAAAAAAAAAAAAAAAAAACAAAAAACATACGGGCTACCATCCTACATCTATCTTTGAATTTATGTTTGTTTATTTCAGTTACCTAGAGTTTAGAGTGTCGAATCTTGGCTTAGCAACGCCATTCTTCATATGCATTTAACATAGAGATTTTTGACTTACCACCATTAAATAGCCTATCCCACCAAACCCTTGTTTCCCTACCGTAAGCCTAACATTACAACCCTTTAAAAGACCTCTTTGATAGTCTTTCCTAGGTGCTTACGCCAAAGCGATGGAGGTTTGATCTATTCTCAAGCCTATGGTAATCTATGTACTAGGACCGGTTAATGAGTGATTATCTTCCATTTCCTATTTGTTATATTTCATATATACACCCGAGAGAGATGTGAGTATCCAAACACCCCATGTGAGGTGCTAGTATGTAATTTTCGTGCTTGTTATGACTTTTGCGGGGCTTATATGTGTTGTGGACCGTTTTGAATTAATGCTTCATGACCCCTAACTTATAAATTAATTGGCTAAAAGCACATTTGCTTGAGGACAAGCAAATAACAAGTGTAGGGATATTTGATAAGGTTTTAAAAGGTACCATTTTGAGGGGTCGTTTAAGTCCTTATTTGATCACTTTTGTATCCGTTATTGCTTAATATCGTTCCTTTTCCCTTTTTAGGTCTCTTGAAGGCAAAATGCTGGAATGGCACTTATTTGGACGAAAAGGCGCGAATATATGAAGAAAATGGCCAAAGTCAAAATCGAGACACTCACAGTTGCTGAAATTAGAAGGCGACGGCGTCAGGTTCTAATGGCGACGCCGTCCCAAAATTATTGTGACGATCCAGAACCCAAAACTCGTATTTTCAAGCGACGACGTCCAGTTGTAAAAGAGTAGGCCGTCGCTACTCAGACGGCCTAGATGCAATCCAGACGACGTCAGAAGCTGAAGAGGACGGCGTCACGGACAAAAGGTGACGCCGTCGCAAGGTTAACGTGGCCAAGACGAAACCCTAATGACGGCGACACGACGGCGTCACAAAACATAAGGTGATGCCGTCGCATATGTAATCTTATATATAGAATCCGAATTTTTCAGTCTTTGGTGTGGAGAGTCTTTTGGAGTAAAAACCTAAAACCGAACCTAAGGTGTCTTGTACAGTATTTTAGGGTTTTAAACCCTATCTTACATCAAGATAAGTCTTTACTTCATTAATTCAATTATGTCTTTGATTATTTGTGTGTATGCTTGCATGTTCTCCATGTCCGGCTAATTTATTTGTGTGTTTGCTTAGGAAGTATGAAACTTAATTATTGAATATTGATTGGTTGTTTCTTATCTTAGTTGATTAATGATCTAGTAATGCGATAGGTCATTCGTTGTGTACTTAATGCTTGATTCATCTTTGTGAACCTTAGAATATAATTACCTGAGTAGTTGTAGGCTAAACCATCCAAAGAGCGCCTTAGAGTAGGAGTTTATCATCCCTAGTGGGTTTGTAGACGAGACCCTTTGGTAAGTTCAAAGAGTTAGGGAGAAACGCATACCCTACAACTTTAGACACACAACGCAACTAAGAATAAGGACGTGACAATTCAACCACCAATAGGAGATAATTAAGGAGTAATACAAACTAAGTAAACACATCTTTAAACTATCATACGAGCACACATTAATTAGACATAGACTCCCACAACCTTAGCTTAGATAATTAGATAATAGTAGAGTAATCGGTAGAAATACCAACCCCCCAAATCCAATACCCGAGATTCGTACCTTTCCATTTCATAAAACATAAAAAGATAAAAAATAATCTTCCTCAACCTTAACCTTAGCGTAGTAACTCCTTACTAGCATTCCTATTCCCCTAGAGAACGATATCAATACCCGTGGCTTACCCTAATTACTAAACTACAACGATTAGGTTCACTGCCTAGGGTGTTATAAAACTTGCTCGAAGAAAAGGAAGTTTCCTTGACCCCGAACGACGCGTGTAGCGTTATCAGAAGCTACTAATTACAAAAAAGTAAAAATACTTTTTAAACATAGAACTTTCGAAGGTTCGTACCATTCCATGTCCTGTCGATGGGTTCTCCGAGAAGAGTGGCCAGTTTGTAGGCTCCGTTGCCGTAGGCCGCAGCTACCATGTAGGGTCCTTCCCAAGTTGGTCCCAGCTTTCCCTGATACTCTGCTTTGCTTGCATTGTTGAGGCGTAGCACATATTCTCCAGGCTTGAAAGTGGAAGGTCTGACCCTCTTGTTATAGTAGCCTTCGATCTTATGTTTGTGAATTGCTTCTCGGATGGAGGCTATTTATCGTCTTTCTTCTAGTAGATCAAGGTTTTCCCTGATTCTTTCATCATTTTGGGAGGCATCATACGTTGCCACACGCTCCGTGTGTACAATTAGTTCCGAAGGGATGACCGCTTCTGTTCAGTATGTTAGGCTGAAGGGAGTTTCACCATTGCTTGACTTAGGATGCGTCCTGTGAGCCCATAAGACTTGAGGGAGCTCGTCCACCCACCCATGATGAGTTCGCCCCAGCCTTTTCTCGATGCCTTTGACAATGTCTCTGTTTGTAACCTCCACCATTCCGTTACCTTGTGGATGGTATACGGATGTCCAAGACTGTTTTATGTTTAACCCTTGGCAGAAGTCATAGAAGACTCCTTCAGCAAATTGCTTTCCATTGTCGGATATGATGATGTGGGGCACTCCGAATCTGCACACGATGTGCTCCTACACGAACTTCTCGATCTGTCTCCCTGTAACGGAGGCCAAAGGTTTAGCCTCTACCCACTTAGTAAAGTAATCAATGGCCACCAGCAAGAATTTGACTCCTCCTGGAGCCATGGGCATGGGTCCTACGATATCGATTCCCCATTGAGAGAAGGGCCATGCGGATGTTACACTCGTCATGTCCTGCTTCGGCATCTTTGGAACGTTCGAGTGTATCTGACAAGCTTCACATTTGAGAATGATTTCGGCTGCGTCCCTGTGCATCGAAGGCCAATAATAGCCCAACTTCATTATCTTCGAGACAACTGAGCGGGGTCCTGCATGAAGACCGCTGGATCCTTCGTGGACTTCAGAGATGATGCTCGAAGCTTGCTTGGGGCCTACACATCGTAGCCATGGTGATAAAAAAGACCTCCTATACAGGGTTTCCCCTTTTAGCCGGTATTGCGGGGACTTAACCCGAACCTTCCTTGCTAGCTTGGGATCTTCAGGGAGAAGACCACTTATCAAATATTCCCTTATGGGAGTCATCCATGTCTCTCCTTCTTCGTGAATCACATCGGTAACTTCTTTACGAACAATGGATCTTTCAGGAAGGACTTCCACGAGTACTTCTTTAGTGAGATGAGCAAAGGCCATTGAAGCTAGCTTGCTTAGTGCGTCTGCCTTCTTATTATGATTCCTACGAACATGCTGGATGGTGTAGGAATTGAAGTTTTCCAGCATATCCTTTGTTTTTTCCAAGTATTGTTTGATGACGGGCTGCCTTGCTTTATAGGAGCCTGTTACTTGGTTTGCAACCAACTGGGAGTCTACGAAGACAGCGAGAGCTTTGACCTCCATATCTTTAGCCAATCGGAGTCCTGCTAGCAACGCTTCGTATTCCGCTTCATTTTTGTGGCTTCGAACTCGAACCGAAGAGCATATGTATGCTCCTTCCCTTCAGGACTGACCAACATTAGACCTGCTCCAGAGCCGTCGGAGCTGGATGCTCCGTCTGTATAAAGTTTCCATTCAGCCTGCACTTGAGAGAGGTTGGTTTTGGGCTCTTCCTTTCTTATGTCAGGCTCGGAAGGTGTTTCTGCCAAGAAGTCTGCGAGAATTTGCCCTTTAATAGAGTTTCGTCCTTTGAACTCTATTTCATGTTCTCCAAGCTCAATAGCCCATTTAGCCACCCTCCCAGAATTTTCAGGCTTTGACAAGATCTGTTTTAGTGGCTTGTCGGTTAAGACTGTAACTGGATGGGCCTGGAAATAGCGTCGGAGTCTCCTTGCTGCGTAGATTAAGGCGAGTATTAACTTCTCCAATGTTGTATAGTTGATCTCTGCCCCCTGTAGGACCCTGCTAACAAAGTAAATGGGGATCTGCCGCTTGTCTCGTTCCGCCATAAGGACTGCGCTAACACTCTCCATTGAGGATGCTAAGTACATGAACAACACTTCGCCTTTGATTGGGGCTGTAAATGTTGGAAGGATTCCGATGAACTCCTTCATCTTCTGAAAAGCAGCTTCAACATCCTGGCTCCATTGGAAAGTTTTCTTGTCCGTGCATCCCTTGAGTGTTTTGAAGAATGGTAGGGACCTGTCAGCTCCCTTCGACAAAAATCGGCTTAAGGCTGCCAGTTTCCCATTCAGGCTTTGCACATCTTTTAGACACTTGGGGGCTTGGAGATCGGAAATTGCCTTGACCTTGGAAGGATTAGCTTTTATCCCCTGTTTAGTGATCAAATGCCCTAGGAATTGTCCCTCTTCGACACCGAAGGAGCATTTCTTAGGGTTCAACTTCATGTTAATCGCCCGAAGCTGGTCAAATGTTTCCTGTACATCGAGGAGTAGGTCCTCCTCCGTCTTGCTCTTGATAACCATGTCATCAACGTAGGCTTCGAGATTTCTGCCTATCTGTTTGTTGAAGGCTTTATCTAGGAGACGTTGATAAGTCGCCCCTGCATTCTTCAAACCGAAGGGCATCTTTCTATAACAGTAGACACCTTTGCTTGTGTAGAAAGCTGTCTTTTCCTCGTCCTCCTTTGCCATCTGGATCTGATGATACCCTTTATAGGCATCTAAGAAGCATTTTAACCTAAAACCTGCCAAGGACTCTACCTTCCAGTCAATTTCTGGTAGGGGGTAGCAATCCTTTGGGCATGCTTTGTTGATGTCAGTGAAGTCAACACACATGCGCCACCCTCCGTCGCTCTTTTTGACCAGCACTGGATTGGCCACCCAAGTTTGGTACTTGACCTCCCTCAGGATGCCTGCCTGTGTGAGTTCGTCAACTTCTTTGCAGGCTGCAGCGTTTCTTTCGGGGGCTAGGCTTCTCCTTTTCTGCTTTATTGGCTCAATGTGTTTGTACTCATTGAGTTTATGCTCCGTTCCAAAGGACTGTCCGTCTATCAGCAATGTTCTTGGTACCCCTGTCATGTCAGAATATTTCCAAGCAAAAACATCAAGGTTAGTCCGCAACAGCTCTGTGAGCTTCGCCTTGAAATTTGCCGGGAGTTGCTTTCCTACTACCACCATTTGTTCAGGGTAGCTAGGGTTTACTACAACTCGTTCCTCCTCATCTGTACAGCTAAGAATTGCCATCGGAGACTCCTCCGATTCTTCTTTGATATTTTTGACACCATATACACCCTTATCCGCCCCATAACTAGAATGAACAGTTCCTACTCCGAAGGGGGTTTGGAACTTAATAGCAGCATGTATGGTGGAAACAACAATTCCCATTTTTTGCATGGCTGTCCTCCCTATTAACAAATTATAAGGAGAATCTGACCTTACTATGATGAAAATGAGTGTTTCCGTGCGGGATAAGGGGCCTTCGCCTATGGTGATTTCCAACGGTACTTCTCCCAGGGGCCATGAGTGTTCACCGGAGAACCCTACCAGCGGCGCTTTCGAGTCCACCCTCCGTGAGCGTATGGGTGACTTGAGCTTAAGGAAACAGTGCTCATAGATGATTTCACAGGAGCTTCCACAATCCATATATGTTCGGTTTACCTCCCTGTTTGAGATTCGTACCTTGATGATCACGGGATCAGTCGAAGGTGTTTGCCCCAATATGTAAGGGAAAGTTATTTCCCCTACGCTTCCTAGCTCCCCATCTGCTTCCTTTCTTTTCAAGGCTGTGTCGTGTCTGTGTACCATTAATATAGGAGCTTCTGCGGGCGTAGTTTCCTTCTTGTTCCCCTTCCATTCACCCAGTTGAGTGTCGGAGAACTTGTCCTTTCCCTTCTTGATGCCTTTGACCAGATGTGCTAACTGTTCGGACCGTACCGCCTCTTCGATCTGCTTCTTTAGTTCCCTGCAGTTGTTCGTGTCATGTCCATGATCTTCATGGAAATGGTAATACTTGGACATGTCTATGGCTTTGCTTCGTGCTATCATCCGAGGCGGTGGATCAAAGGACTTTACGGCTTTCTCGGTAGCTAGGATCTCTCGGGGAGATTTGACCAAGTTCGCCAAGAGTCCATGGTTTGAACCTTTGTTGTTGGGGTGAAGCGGTCTCTGTTCTTCTTCTTGTTCTTGGATCCTTCCCAGGAGGACCCTCTAGAGAATTTGTCAGACGCTTCCTTTTGTTCTATCGGAGCCCCGTTTGCTGCTACCTCCTTGGACTCAATCCAGGTGTAAGCCTTCTCGATCAAGGCCTTGTATGTGTTGGGAAGGTCGGTGGACAGGAATTCCACCAAGCTTCGAGTCCGAAGGCCATGTACGAAACCAGAGATCCTCTGATATTCGTGCAACCCTAGAATTTGCAAGGTTTCATCAGTATACCTGGTAACGAAGGCCCTTGTGCTTTCATTGTCCCTCTGCTTGATGGTGTAATCGGAACTTAGCCTTAAGATCATCTAGACTCATAATGCTCCCCAACTTCTGCCCTTTCCACCATATTCTTGCGGAGTCTCTGAGCGTGTAAGTGAACATGTGGCATGCTACAGGCATGACCACTTTTGCATCTTGATAGCGCCTTCGAATAAATGGAGGAAGTTATCAGGATCGCCTTTCCCATCGTAGGTGCCTATATGAGTAGGCATCTTCACACCGTCAGGTAAGGGGTAGTCCTCGATCCACTTCACAAAAGGTGTGCAAGCCCAGAGGTCTCGGCACAGTAAGGGTTGTATGGAGGTGGATAAACAGGTGTAGGGTTATACGGGTTAGGAAATGGCTGTGAGTAGGTAGGGTAAATAGTAGCGGGTTGGTACGAAGGGTGCACGCCCATCGATTGCGTAGGAACATGTCCATAAGGCATTTGCTGGTAATTTTGGTTGGGGAGTGAACCATTCGGAGGGTAAGTGTTGTAGGTTTGAGCAGATAGGTAGGGGTTCATTCCCGGAGGGGGTAACTGATTCATGCTGGAGTATGGAGGTGGGTCTCCGACACTTGAAACATAAGAGGGGGTACTGGAGCCCCCGTCACTTCTCTTCCTAAAGGGGCAGCTAGGAGAGGGGGTAGGTTTACTCCTCCGTTTCCTACCGGGTTGCTTCCTCCGTTGGAGTTCTCGCTCCTCCTTTCACCATGCATTCTTTCCCTTCTTCCCGGATTTCCTTCGAGTCCTTCTTCAAAACCCACAGTTCTTCCATTTAGCCTCCGGATGGAAGGAGAACCGTTTCGCAGGGCCGAGCGCCCCCTACTAACAGGTAGAGGCCAATCCTCAACTTCAATTTCCTCGTCATACTCCTCACTGGAGTATTCCAACTCCCTCCGCATTTCAGTGTTGCGAACCTGTCTCTTATGAGCCCTTAGCAAAGAATCTAAGGCCTCAAAGTTTGCCTCAATGAAGGCGGGACTAATATCTGGAATAGGGTTAGCGGATGTTGAGGCGTGATGTACGAGAGTAGTTTCCAAACGAGATCGTGTGGTAAAGGTTGAGGCTGTTATGGGGGCGAGATTATCGGTGTTAGTTGTGTTGAGTGGGACCAGGGTAGAGAAACCTGGTGGAGGTGTATCTTCTCTTCCTGGTTCCATGCCGGAAAAGTAGTGTAGTTGGTTGAGGTATTAGGACTGGGTGATTACGGGACTAATAGTAGTGGTCCCACGGATGGCGCCACTGATTGTACAAAAGATTGCACTACCAGGCTTCGATGAGGATCAAAGTAATGAGGGGTGTATGTTCCAGCCAAGACTTGCCTGTAACCTGAGAATAAGAAATATGAAACACTACGTTAAGTAATTGCGCAGGGGTAGGACCCTGCGAACCACCTCCCGCGTGAGAGTAAGTATGAGTTATGGTTGTATAAGTGTGTGTAAGTAATGAAATGAGTGTGAAATGAGCATACCATAATCCATTGCCCGTCCAACCTATTTATAGTGAATGAAATAGGGTTAAGAGCACTTCTGCATGATAGTCGGAGATCATGGGGGCGTTCCATGATTGTGGATAACCGCTAGGGCTTAGTGACCCACGTTCTCAGACTTGACGGGGAAGCCAAGAGAGAGAGGGAGATCGTGGGTTTGACCAAGTCAGGAGGTTCCTTTATCCATTGTCCTTCGTCAGCCATACCCCGAAGGGCTTAGGGCTTCGGATGGCGAGTTCCCCTTAGGTAACCTTCGTGCCAACGAATGGTTTGACGCCTATGGATATTTTGGAATCCTAACTTGGGCCTTCGTTTAGAAGGGCTTCGACACGTCTCGGAGGAGTGTCCTTCGAGCTACTCGGAGGGTACATCATCAGAAAGCCTTCTAGAGCCAACATCAAACAAGCTCTTGGTAGGTGGCATGTGAGATCTATCCAATAGATCAACCATGTGACAACTGAACAGAAACAATGGGGCGATTCAAAATTTTGAATCAATCCTGGTTCAGGTTATGGATTGACAGATACCTTTGGAAAACCGGTCGTTGTGCTTAAAATTCTTTTCTCTAGCACATCGACTGTGTATTAATATTTCAAAAATAAAAGGTGTTTATGATTGATAATTGATTTTCCTTAAAACCTTCGTTGTATTGCAAAAACACTTTATTTTGAGCAGTACATGATTGTTTTTCAAATCTCTTTTCATCAATCAGTGAATCTCAAATTCGCTGGTTCACTCACTCCGTGTTGTCTTCTTTGAGACGTTCCGGTTTGAGAACGGCTAGAGCAGCTGCGAAACCCTGTCAAAGAGGTTCTTCGGAATTATGCCTGATCACAGGCAGTACTTGTACTGATCAATGGGGAACCGTGGGCCGTGTACCTCAATTCAACGAAAGTGATCAAAGACACTTTCGTGCGCTTTATTGCTAACTGTTGTATGCATGTACACCCAACGTTTGCAGCTGATCAGAATGGAGAGGTCAATCCATAGCCGCATGCTCACACAACACATTCATTTCAAAAGAAATCATGATTAGTGCATCAATGACTCTGATATTCTCACTTCATGCTTCTGCTACACTGCTGCAAATATCATGAATCAACTAAAGCTTCCGCTACTCTGATGAAAAGAAATCATGATCCAGAATGTGAGCATGTCGGTCCACTGTCACAACATCACATAATGTCAACACTACAATGAAAAGTCAGAGATTTATGCAAGCTGATGATCTCAAAGTTGGCTCAAATCTCATCATCACGTGGATCAGTTAAAGACCTCCACTTGGATTATCCAAACATGCAAAACATGAACAATCAAAAACTACGGGCTACAGAGCAATGAAATTAAACAAGAATCCAAGAACAATCTTAATGTAATATCTGTTTGTATTATGTGTAATCTGAGGTGAACTCCCTTAGGGGGAGATTGTTAGGATTTAGAAAATCCAGTCATTAAAGTGTCGGTCACTTCAAGTATATGTAATCGTTAGAAATCTCATAGTCGTAGTCATTTAATATTAGTTAGTATGTAGTTAAGTAACATCGTGGAGGACGGACGGGTCTTTACCCACTGTATGCCTGATCCACAGCCCGTAGGAGACGAGTCTTGTAAGAAAACTATAAATATCCTCTGCCTCCCAAGGTGGAGGGTTGGAGCTTCAATACTATTTTTCTTTGTTTCACATAGTTCCCAACTCTCATCCTTTTCTCTCTCTAAAACTTTCTCTCTCTAAAAACTTGTATACGCCCCATATGATTATAGTTTGATGTGTTTGTGAAATCCTATAAGTTACAATCATTGTCCAACATTATAAAATATGATGATTTTTAAAACGTGACCTTTTGTTAAAAAAATCCTTCTTTGTAGTTTTCAAACGTACACGGATCGTATCAAGTTTTTAAAGTACAACATACTCTAAGAAACTTGGTAACGAAGCTTTGATGCCAATTGTGGAAAACTAGAAGGGGGGTTGAATAGTTTTACCAATTAAAAATATGTTTTAAAATATTTAGATCGACTTATGTCAATCTATTTGGATGTGTATTTTGGACATTGATAGATAGATATGTAAATGTGTAATGGAAAGATAAAGAGTAAGAAATACATAACCACGACACGAGTGTTTATAGTGGTTCAGCTACAAGGATACCTTCCTTGCCCTACTCCACTCCCCGAGTCACCTACTCGAGAGTTCGTAATCACTACACAACACCAACTTCTTATGGCGGAGAAGCCTTTACAACGTCGCCTACTCTTTTTCCGGTACTAGGCTAGACACCGGGTTCTTCCACAAGGTAGAACCAGACCTATCACAACGTCGCCTACCCTTTATCCGGTACTAGGCTAGATACCGAGTTCCATTACAATGGAGGAACTACTACCCAACACTACACAACACCTAACCCAAAGGAGACCCACTCCTTATTACAACATCATCAAGGATATCAATATCCTTGGATACAACCTATCTCTATTTGTACATCCATGCACCTCATCGATTATACATCCTTGGCATCTTTCACTAATGCCACTTGACTTGACTTCTAGGCATCCTTCACTAATGCCCTTGACATGGATGTTCGGCACCTTTCACTAATGCCTTCGTCTTGACTCCTTAGGCATCCTTCACTAATGCCTTTGACACGGACGCTTAGCACCTTTCACTAATGCTTTCGTCTTGACTCTTTCGGCATCCTTCACTAATGCCTTTGACACAACACTTCTATGGAGGAAGAAAGAACTATCAACAAGAGAACCTCAGTAGTCTTGATGATGACGAAGCATGGCAACTCATGGACTTGAACTTGCTTGACTTCAAGAGGTGGCGATATCGCCTTTAAGAGGAACCTAGAGAATCACACAAACACAAAACTACATACAAAGATCACTTGGATCTGTGGTTAGAGAGTTTACAACTCAAAGAGAAAATATATGTGTAAGGGGTGAGTTGCAATGAAGAAATGGCTCACTATTTATAGAGGAAAAAGTGCTACTGTTCCACGGATCCCACGGATCCCTCACTTGAGGGATCCGTCCAGTGTATTCCTGGGGATCCGTGGGACGCTCCTCTTTGCCCATGGGTTTTGGGTCATAGGTCCTAGACTTTCGACCATAGGTATCCAAGTAGATACAATGTATCTACAAGATGCAATGCATCTAGTCCATGGGTCATGGCTTAAAACCATGGGTCATGGATAATACCCATTTATGAGTTATTCATGATGTCATGCAATGGGTTATGGCTTATGCTCCATGGGTATGGGTCATGGACTCTGGGTTTTACCCAACTACATTCAATGTATTTGGTCAATGGGTCAAATACTTTAAACTTCCACCCATTTATATTTACCCATTATAATACATATTAGTTATGTATATATTTACCCAATATGTAAACACTAGTTGTTGTACATATGTATTACTAAATCATAAAATCACTTTTACTTGTTTAGTGTTTTATGTGAAAACGTAAGTGTGTTAGTAAACTATTGGCTCAAACCATTTACGTATTTTATTTGTTTCGTTAAAATGATTTTACATTTGTTATCGACAAAACATTAGAAAATCGTAAAATATAAATAAATGTTTTTACGGCTTATGATAAGGATTTAAAAGGTACACTTTTGAGGGGTCATTTAAGCCCTTAATCGACCATTTTTATATCCGTTACTGCTTAATTTCATTCCTTTTCACTTTTTAGGTCTCTTGAAGGCAAAATGCTGGAATGATGCTTATTTGGACGAAAAGGCGTGAATATGTGAAGAAAATGGCTAAAGTCAAGATCAAGACACTCAAGCTGTTGGAAGTGCACCCGAAGGCGTCACAGACAAAGGGAGACGTCGTCCCTCTAAATGCGACGGCTCAGAAGTGAAATTGCTATTTTGTACCTGACGACGTCAGGCTTTGAAGAGTAGGGCGTCACGACTCAGACGGCCTAGATCCAGATTCAGACGGCGTCAGAAGTTGAAGCTGATGGCATCACAACCACAATGTGACGTCGTCCCAAAGTTGACTTGGCCAAGACGAAACCCTAATGGCGGTGATCCGACGGCGTCACAATTAAAGAGTGACACCGTCACAGTTGTAACTCTATATATAGAATTCGATTTTCAGACTTTTAGGGAGGTAGATTTGTGGAGTAAAAACCTAAAACGATTTTGGTTTGTCTTGGGCAGTATCTTAGGGTTCTCATACCCTATTTTACATCAAGATAAGTTATTTACTTCATTAATTTCATTATGTCTTCGATTGTATGTGCGTATGCTTGCATGTTTACCATGTCCGGCTAATTTACTTGTGTGTTTGCCTAGATCCATGAAACCTAGTTATTAATTATTGATTGGTTGTCTCTTATCTTAATTGTAATTGGCTTAGGATTGCAATAGGCCATCGTTGTATTTTTAATGCTTGAGTAATCTGTGTGAACCTTAGTTTATGATCACCTAGAGTAATTGTAGGCTAAAAATCCGAAGATAACCTTAGAGTTAGTTTATGAATCATAGAGATTTTGTAGGCAGTAACCTTAAGGTATTCTCAAAGAGTTAGGGAGAAAAGCATATCCTACGACCTTAGAAGACACAACGCATTAAGAATAAGGACGTGACAATTCAACCATCAATAAAAAATAACTAGGGAGTAATAGTATCTAGGTAAACACATTCTTAATCATCATACGAGCACACATCAATAGACATAAACTATCCCTTAGCTTAATTAATTAGATTAGATAATAGTAGAGTAATCGGTAGAAGTACCACCCCCCAAATCCAATACCCCGAGATCGTACCTTTCAATTTTCTAAAAAATATAAAAAGATAAAAAAAAAAAAAAAAATCTTCCTCAACCCCAACCTTAGCGTAGTAATTTCTCACTAGTATTCCTATTCCCCTAGAGAATGATATCAATCCCGAGGCTTACCCTAATACTACACTACAACGATTAGGTTCACTGCCTAGGTGGTTGAAAAACTTGCTCGAAGAAAAGGAAGTTTCCTTTGACCCCGAACGCGCGTTGTACGCGTATCAAGTTTTTGGCGCCGCTGCCGGGGAATAGAATAGCTAGCTAGATTTCCACCTCGTTTAGGTTCCCTTGCTTGATTCCTATCAAGTAAGATTTTTCTCATTTTTAGCTTCATCGTAGTCTATCCCCCTTTTTCGTGACCTTTGTTAGTAATCCTATCACTTTTCATCATGGAAGGTAATCAAACACCACTCATCAACCCACCACCAAATGACCCGCCAAGAGGCCGCACTCTTGGTGAATACTCTAGACCAAGCAACCTAGGCTATAGGAACACCAATGAGCTCCCCGATCAAGCTCAAACTACGGCCCTGCGATCCGACACCATCCGGTTGGTGCAAAATGGATGTGCATTCCATGGACTTCGTTTCGAAGATCCTAATTAGCATCTGATGACGTATAGTCCGCATTTGGGTCACGAACCCGACCAATAACCGCTACTAGCAAGCCCGATATGACTGGGCTGACCCGATAATGGTTTGGCCTCATGAAGGCCTAACCCAAAGTTATTTATGGCTTAAGATATCGGATATCTCTTATTTTTAGAGATAGGTATCCAATGACCGACTTAGGCGGGATACGCCGAAGGTTGGGGAACACGAAACCAATAAGAATTTCATGTGTATATAAAAGGCATCCTAGCCCTCATTAAAGGTACGATCTCAAACCCTAACTCTCCACTAAACCCTAAAACCGATTACTTACTCTCACGCCGGAGGATAATCGTGGGAGACAATCCCACGATAAGCTTGTTGGATCTTAGACACTCTCCTTGTGTCAATGATATTTTGTATAATATTATCAAGCAAGCGGAATTTACTTAGGTAATACTTAGAAGACGAATTATATAATGTATGAGAGTAAACACAAGTTAACACAAAACTCAAGATCCAATATTATTAATGAAATAATACGAGTGATCTTGGTATCACTAGGGTTACACCTTGAAGCTTTCGTAGGTAATATTGTAAAGTAATACGTACCTAAGACAATGACCTAGGATCTCCTTTTATACAACAAGGAGTCCTTTACAAGATAAGTATATAGCTAACATAATAGAATATACACAAAATCTATTCTATACTTATCAATACGCATTTAACCATATCATAAACTAATAGCAGTGGTAATAAATAACTTGCAGTGGGAATCTGTTTCCACTGCTAGTGTTAAACCAAGCAGTGTAAACCACTACTATCCGTGGTAACGGATTATTCCCAACAATCCTCCCCTAAACTTATGATTTCTCTGCAAATCAATAAGTTTCTTCAATATGTATTAACTTCAAGGATTTGGGGAATTCAGTCAAACACTTCACTTCTTTTCTCTTAACTTTTGTATAGCTCTTGAACACTGATCTTGAAGCCTTTGTAATAATGCTCTGGCCTTCTCACTGTCTTCATTAACTCGTATGTGTAAGCTTAACATTACTGTAAGAGCTCCAGCTCTAAGTGGATATTCTTTCTCAGCAAGCATGAAAAAGTCTTCTCCATTAGCTGTAGAGACATGATGAACATCACATGAATCATAATAATACCATTTTGTACCAAGACATGTGAATAAGGTTTTCCAGTAGTCATCGTCAGCATTTGGTTCAAAAAGCCTTCTAAGATTTACCCATAACTGCATCTCCTTTATATCTTTGAGATCTTGACCATTAAACCTCTCTTGAACTAATTTCCATAATGTATTAAGGTCATCTCTGTCAAAAGCTTTAATAAGATCTTCAAATGTTATGAAAGATGAAGTTTCTCCTCCCAGCCTTGTAATCTTCCATGTTGAAGCATATCTTATCTAAAACACATATAAGATAATACAATCGATATATGAATAGAACATTTCCTGAGGAACAACATATTTTCCTCTAGGATCCAGTAACAGAATCCATGCATAATGAAATGTTATAATGGATGCTTTCGAAGTTCCACATTGGGATCACTATGGTTCTAGTGAGCATAATAAAGTAATTATTATAACCTAGAACTCAAAACACAATTGAACACAAATGAGAGTATGTAATATATTAAGCAGAAGATTCATAATGGATTCATTTAAGGCGAACGAACTATTATAATATGTTTTATAGTAACTGTGTTCCTCTCACAGATTCTAGGTTGTTCGAATAGCACCCTAACAGAGGGTGCTAATAGGAGGCCGCACTCTCATTCATTAGCCAAAATCCCAAATCACCTCTCAATCCCAAACTCTAGCATGGAAATTACTCCCGATCCTACGGAAAATATATGTGT